>JARWMC010000010.1:9285008-9830505 GCA_029959065.1 Colias behrii
ATATTAAGTTGACCTATTTCCATCGTTTTTCATGGAGAGCTCTTGTTCATAGCACGCTCGAAACAAAGGTCAGTTTTTGGCCTATTTAAGAACATCGCATTATTGTAATTTGAATTAATGAACTCAACATTCTCTGTGTTCAAACATTAAAGCCTGGGTTGGGATTAAACCACAAAGAAATATGATAGGACTCTAGTACCCTTGTTTGAATATATTTGAAATTCGTTACGCTATAATGATATTATTTCAATGAAAAACCTACTAATTTTATGAGGAAGAGGAATGTATGCATAATTATAGCTTAGCCGCATTTGACTATTTAATAGTGGAGCAATTAGACTTTGAAATGTATATAATAAATGAGTTTGCAATCGAGTTTAGAGATTGGAGTTTCTCTAAGGTCAGATGGAGGGTAGATTAAATAGTCGTGTAAAAGTATACATAAGAAAGTGTTGAGGCGGAACAAAACTATTTTATGAGTTGGGGATAAGTTAAGTCAAATAATTAAATATTACCTATCTACAGCTTTATTATTGTAATTTAAATGTACTTAACACAATTGTTTATTTTAAAATTTAGTATAAAAACATTTTAACGTATCATACCTATTTCAAAAAAGCTTCCTGTAATCTTTAATGCAAAGTCTGTAAATATAAAAGAAAGTGTGGACACGATGAAATTATCGCATGATAAATATGAAAACATAATTAATATCAATGACGTAAAGACAAGTTATGCCAAGCTTTTGTAATTTTAATTTCATATAATGGACAATTTTACAGCGTTTAGAATATATTTTTTCCCATATTTTAACTTTTGGCACAATTTTGTAGTATTTGAATCTTTTATAATTACAGTAAATAATATTAATTAATTGTTGATTGCAGTACATAAATAGTTATTTCTCTTAATTTATTTTTCATTGACAAGATTATAAAAATTGTGGTTTTCCACATTTCCGTTAGACCAAAGTCTCTATATTATAGTTATAAATGTGAATTGTGACCTATACTAATTCGCTAAATGATTTGCAATACCTTAAACTTCATATAATATGTACCATATTATCTTCCAAACCGTCTTTCAATTTACCTGTCACGTATGGGGTACCTAATACCTAACCTATATATTATATTTTTAGGTTTTGATAAATGTTGAATAGAAAGAAAGTTAATTAATCATATAAATTATTGTCTATACTCTATAGAAAAAAAACATATACTAGCTTATTACTTTGTTTATTTATCAAAAAAGAATGCAGTTTAATTGTCTAGAGTAGAACATTTATGCAGCTCAGTATGCTGAATTATGCATTATGATTTAGCCCAGTCAGTTTGTCACTAAACGGTCTCATTACGAATGTGTATGATTAAATATATGTCGCTCGCTTTGTAATCTATGTCAGGAATTAATATGCGTTATGCTCTGTTTTAATCGAAATACCATATTGTTTATAGAAATAGTTATTTAATTGTCCGTATTTTAACTTATACGTGCGGATTTTGATACATTCATTTAACGGATTTTTCCGTTAAATGAATGTATCAAAATCCGCACGTATAAGTTATTATATTATTCTTTATTTATTAGGAATCGTTATATTATTCTTTATTTATTAGGAATCGCACGTAATATTTAACATTAGTTATTTAAATTTTTACTCTATAAAAATGCTGTGACGAAACGTGTTATAAAAACTCTTTCTCAACGTAAATAATTTTGTATATTATCTGTGCGACAGAGCCATTAATTAAGCTCGCTATTAAGCGTTGACAGGGTGGATTGTTTAACCCTTATCTAGATTTCAACAAAGAATATTAAATTAAATCTATACTTATTATTATTAGCTTTTTTTTAAATGTGGGTAAAGTTGATTGGAAGTAAAAAAGTCGAGAACTTGGACACAAATGAACTGAAAATTATTACAATTCAGCATCACATTAACATTGATATTGAGATTATATTCAAATAATATCGCATAATGATATCAAAAGTAAGTAAAATCTTAATTTGAACCTCCATATTAAATTTTGCATAAAATTATAAACTCGTGTACAAGTTAGAAGCAAAGAATTATTTATATCAATAAAGCCTTCAAAAGGCATTTCAATGTACACGAACACAGCTGTTTTAGCGTCGAAATTGAATGTATGTTAACAAACATATTGTTGTGCAAATAAATTTCGACCTTAACGTTGGTTATTTGGTGTTAAAATTGATTGTAAATATTCATGTATGGATAACATTTTTTAGCCACAAGCGAGGTGCGGTAATAGCTTCCGCAAGATAGGTGAATGGGTGCTGACAGGGCGCTTTTTCAACGCTGGATACTCAGAAAGACTCAATATAATCGATGGAAAAGTCGCTTAGCACGCATTTTGTTTTTAATTGCTGTTAGCTCAAGCTTGCACTTCGTAAATTTAATATAAGGTTTTGTTATTTGCACTGTAGGTTCTTGGAATTTTTGTTACTTTTAGAAATAGGAAATTCAGATCATGATATAAATCAAACGACTTATACACAACAACTGATTATATTGTTTAATTTATAGTCTATCCGTTAAAATGACAAAATTTTTGTAAATATAGGTAAGTCAAAAAGTTTTCATTAGACTATCAATTACCAACAAGTTGCGGAAGAGGCCATAGGTAGGTCACGTCAAAAAAAGTACGTTTACCTTGCAGAGACATGATTAATTTAAATGATGAACAGTCTGGAAATATGGAGAAATCGATAATTGCGAAACGGAAGGTTTTAAGTCGCGTGCTTGTAAAAAATTAAACTTTTTGTCACGAGGACGAAACCCGGGTTATCGCTTTCATTGCACGCCATTGTCTTTTATTAGTCGGGATTTGCACGAAATTTTGTCACTAATAAGAATAATAAGTATTAACTTCTATTAAGAGAAAAATAAGATTTATTTATAGTATTCGCTAATATTCTATCGTTCATGAGTTGCATAGTTCCTTTCACTCTGCCATATTTTATAAGCTTTGGTACTAATTCATAAGAAGCAAAGTGTAGAAAAACTAACTATTATCTATAAATAGGAAATTTTCCCGGTAAAGATGGATCGATTTTAATCTATTACGCATCGTTGCATCTATTTTTTATTAAGAAACTCCCAAAGGAATTCGAAACCACTTACTGATTAAAATCAAACTAAACCACAGCGTAAACTTAACAACTAGGAAATAAATAATTCAAATACTTTTTTACATCTTACATTTTTAACTGAATATTTCATGTTTTGTCCGAAATAGTATTTAATCAATGCATTCGTATAATTAAAATAATTACCATTGTTAATCACAGAATACAATATGTAGCAATACATATTAAATATCAAATAGCAGTTAGTATTAATTATGTACGAGAATTCACAGCATATCAGATTATAATTTAATGATCTGTCTAGCGTTAAACCACGTTAAAGTTTAACAGAAGATTGTCGAATGCAAACTAATAGAATATGCATCGCTTGTACTTGGTCCTGCTGTGCTAGTTAGCATCTAACAGAGTTTACGTTCCTATTCATGAAATTCCTCAATTTTCAAGCGAATTTTATCCGTACATTCGTTGATGGCTAAACATTTTATAGGCAACAATTTTCTTACTATGAAATATTTATATGGAATTTAGTGGGTCATAATAATTATTGATGTAATTTTGGACAGAAGCACTTCATGTATCGATAAATATTGGAGACTATTCATAGGTTTTATCAGATATTTATTTAATGATTAAAATAATTAATAGAATAAATACTGGCAATATTTAATGTTTAAATAAAATATAAAAATGTAGAGATCATTTTGTAGTCAATTCTCAATAAGTTTATTATCCTATTAAACCCTGGCTATCCAGTATGCAGCACATCATCAAAAATCATATTAAATCTATGCCCAAAACCCTGGCTGTCCAGCAAATCATCAAAATTTGATTCATTTTTTTCACAATCTCTACATAAATAGAACGCTCCAACAACGCAGCTGAAAAGCGTTCACTCGAATAACTTTATTTTATATTTCAACCTAGCATTATCAGAATAAGTGTGTCAAGTCCTATGCTAGTTAGAAAATAGGGAACATTCATTGTAACAGTAGCATAAATGCAGTACTTGCGAGTTGCGAACAAAGCCGGTCATGAATGGGACGGACTGTCGCATTTGTGATGAATTACTTGTTGCTCGATAACAAAAATTGCTGTAATGCACCTATTGTGTGATAAGCTTTTCCTAAAGCTCAATATCACTTGCAATGGATAGACGGTCTATAAATAGACGCTGAATGTTACTAAAAAAGGCATTGCATTTTTTCTATTTATAGCGCCATTCAGTGGTTCAACTGTATTTCAGATTTTTTGAATCTAACTATTATGATTTTTGTGTTTTTGCCCGAAAATATGATGCAGTATGAACAGAGGTTGTCAAATATCATTTTATTATGGCTGTAGCCTGTAGTAGAAATAGTAGTCTAAAATCTTCAACATCCTTTCTAAACATAAGTTTAACCTAAAGACATTCAGTTGAACACGAACATTTAAACACAGGTTCACAATAATTGAAGCATGCATAAGGAAACATAAGTACGTACCCAGGAAGTAGGCGGGTATCTCGGGAAAGGTGCAATGGGCTTCGTAGCCACGTTACTCGGTATTTCGGCCTTGATACCTCGCTTGAGTCGTTGTTTTCTTCGCTCCCGAGATTTAGCTCTTATCATAAGAGCTGCCTGCATACTTGCCAGTTTTGAGGCTTTATTGAGCGTCCACAGATAAACTTCACTGAGATCCGGTACGATTCGAACTATTAACGTTTTCATTAACTAGCGAGCCTAATTAAACTATTTACACAAACACCGATATCACTTGAGTCAATCACAGTATCGATCGTTTTATATTACTAGATATAGATTTAGAATTGGATAGAGATAGGCACGAGAAAAGGCGACGTACTATTATTTTAATCTAATTGAACTTTAAACTTACGATACGTTACGTTACGATATGTTAGTGTGAACGATAATGGAAGCGAGCGCAATTTGGCGTTTTTCAAAAGTTAGTTTGTTTTATCACTCATGTTTCGTTCCGTATATCGAGTCGCAGTCTTTGATTCTTCGCCTGCCACCGAAAATTCTTCACAATGTGTCGCTCTTTCATGGCCGGCCCACTTTTTGCACTTCACAAATTAACACTTTTCCAGACATATTTGTATTTGTACTTACGTTAAACCGTTTCAAGCTAAAGGTAGGAATATGTTTTAGGTTTGTAACATCGACCACGTTATTAATTGCACTGTCTCACACGAAAATCATGCATATGCTATGCATACAATGACTTAAAAGCTCTACATTACATTGATTAAAACAACATGACCCAGTTACTATTTTCGCAATAGTACCTAGTTCATTAACATGAATATTTTTTCTATGAACATATAAAGCGTAGATACGAATATTAATTAATCCTTAGAAAATGGACCAGCACCTACGGAGTAACTCGTACGTCAGGAAGTCAGGTCAAGTGCCGCGAGACACCTTACTCTAACTTAAAACTATACATTTCTCTGCGTACATAACATAAAGCATACATTTAATGGTACTTAAGTAACAACACTGACATCTAACTCATGCCCTGACTCTTACCTAAAATAATCCGACTTTTCAAAGCGATACACGATTGTATAGCTTTATACTATTTTAGCATCGTTATATTAAATTGTCATATAAATCATTTCCACATATTATATAGTACCTATAAATATTACCTAAAATATTGTCAACTTACAGGCATAAACGTAATTGCACCAACACAAGCGACACCGACAATTATTCATAGTCTGCAGCTAGGGACACGGTAAGCTGCAAAAAATATTATTATATTGTGCGGTAAAACTTGGCTAAGTGAATTTGATTAAATTGTTATTCTTATAGTTCCTTCTGGGCACTATATAATAACAGATTTTATCTAATATCACTATATAGTATAAAACAATTATCTTCCTGCTGTCTGTCTGTCCCTATGTGTCCCTAAATATTTAATAAGCAACGCGTTTTGATACAGTTTTTTATAGATAGAATGATTCTCGAGGAAGGTTTTAGTATATAATTTGTAAACTTTTCTACGTGGGCGTAGGCACGGGCGAAAAAATAGTTGAAAATAGCTGTAGCCATTTTTTAGTACTTCGTAGCACATTCCTATATACTGCTACTCGTGCTACACGCATAATAGTAATGTGCTACGCGTGAGTCCTAACATACAGGCAAATTAGGAGTTATGCAGAGTTGACTGTTTCAAATAACTTAAAACAATTTGTACTAGAATGCTCTAAAATACCGACAGTCAACAGATATTTTACCTACGACAATGTTGCATGTACTTGTTTAAGTTAATATATGGTTAATATACAATTTATTAAAAAACATTAAACTTAAACTCAAAAACTTTTTTATAGATATAAACCATTCATAAATGATTAGGATAGCATTTATGAATAGTCAGTTTTTAATCTTCCACCCATTCTAAATATCTACCGAGAAATGGGCAAGAAACTCTATAGTTAATCCTATAATTACAGATTGATTGTGATTCCCTCAGCCAAGCCAACCGCACAACAGTAGCGACACCGATCTAACACTTACATGCTTTATACATACAGTAGGCTGTACCTCGACGAGGTCGCATGGCGAGTGCGAGTGTGGCGAGTGAGGCGAGTGAGGCGAGGGCTCGGAGAGAGGCCGCGGCGGGGGCGCGAGGAGGCGGGACTCCCAGTGCTGGCAGGAGTAGGCGCGTACGCCGGTCGGCGCGGGGTGGATCGGGCTGCGCGGACGCGGGCTCGGCGGCGCTGGGTGACGCCCGTGTTGGCGCGCCTGTGGCGGGACACATTTAGAGCTCTATCAAGTAGATATTAATACATTTGGACCATTGTACCACTCTAATAAGTTAATAGGATACCAGTCAATTTTATAAATATCTAGCTGTTACCCGCAGCTTCGCCTGCATGGGCAGAGAAAAGTTCTATGAGAATGGGATGATTAGTCGGGATGGAAAGTAGCCTATGCCGCTCAATATTTCCAGACACAAAAATTATTCAACACATTAAAACATGTCGGAGGTTGATGACTAGATGAGAATTTATGTTTTATTTCACATCATATTTGTACTAACTAGTAAAGGAAAAAAATGTGTGGAAATCAGCATGACTAAAAGTTTGACACGTCGTGTGAACTTTGCTAGCCCGCATTTTAGTTGTGAATCATGGCCTAAACTCAGATAGTAAAGCCTCTGTCAGAGTGTTCAGAATAATTTACATGGAACAAATATGGGGTGATGATGAAAATTATATTTCCTAGGACTGTGACAAGGTAAGCACAGCCCTATAATCAAAAGTATACTTTCATTTTAGTACATATTTGAAGACAATAAAAGTTCATGATGTAATCAATTGTAAAATGAAAACAATAACATAATTGTTTATTTTATAATATTACATTTTCTGTAGCGAAACAATAACGCAAGCTACACGTAAGTCATCAACTGTTTTATGTTTTCCAACTGGAAATGACGCGACATTCGTTATTAAACTTTGTTGTCATTGCATTTACTGTTGTTAAAAAATAAATAGTACGTTCAAATATCTACTATATTAATTCATATGTTAGATAGTGAGGAATATCAAAACCTACTTATTTGTAAAGTTACAAGATGTTGTTAAGCTATTTCTACAGGCTATTAATCAATTAAGTAGATTAATGCTTTGCTTTTGCCTTTTCGAATTATTAATTTTTTTAATTTCTCATTCATTTTCGATATGTTAAATCTACGAAAAACAGTTAATGCCAATTTTACACAGAGTACTTACTACTCGCATTACTATGCCAATCATGTTGAAATTGTTACTAACTCTGCTCTATAGGGATTCCTGTCGTTAAGAGTTACGGTGGCTACAACTTATAATATTGAATCCTCTCAACTAATACTAGTTCCTCATCCTCGATTGTGCTACTGTTAAACATATTTTATTCCTCAAATTTGAGAGATTATTAAGCTATTGGCTATTGCATAGCTTCTATCGCGGGCCTTGAGCGCGGGGACCGAATCCAGAAATTTAGTAACGAAAAACCTCACGCTCCCCACTCCGACGGGCGCGGAGGTGTGGCTTAAAGGCAAAGCATGCAATAGCTTTACCGCGGCAGTCACCGAGTGCCACACGTCTTTTTTCATCACTACACAGATACCATTCATTCATTTATTCGTACCAGTAAAAGCACAAATCATAGGCCTAAATCGGCTAAATCCCTGCAGAGAATGAGTCCGTGCTGATTATGAACGATGAAATTTTAATAATTACCCGACTGCGACACAAGTAAACTCAAAAAAAAAAAAAAGACGGGTTGCACTCCGGGAGTGCCGGCAGAAGTGAAAACTTGATTATTAACGTTCAGCATGTTTGATATTTTGGAATGGTATCCGTCTTACGCATGGAATATAAGGGCTAAAAAAAAAAAAAAAACCGTCTTACGCTTTTTCGATCAGGCCACGTGTCCTGACGCGAGTTTAAGATTTTATACCCAACGCCGCTAAAGAAGTTTTCACTTCAAAAATCTTTTCAACATCGAGCATAGTATGAGGTAAAACTACAAAGTCGGTTTTTTTTATAGAAATAATTCTTATTAAAACCCTCATAGACTTCTGTCATTGCAGGGAAAGAGTATGGGCTGATTACGAATGATGAAATCTACGCTTTTTACCCCACCCGACTGCGACAGAATGAACGAACTCAACAAAAAAATTGTACATGGAGAATGAAACTAGTACTACAAAGTTAGCAGTTGGGTTGCATGTTTTTGTAATACCTATATATATTTTTTTATTCTGGATAGGGAAGCGCTTGACCACAATCTTGCCTGATGGAAAGAGCTAAGATGTGGCCTAAGATACTACGCGCTTCCCTAGTAGGTACCCGTTCACTCTACGCTTGAATAATAATTCTATTTGCTAGTACCGTAGATAATATAATACCACAGTATTACAATATTATTTCCTACAGTAAGGAAACGCCTTTGATGTCGCGCGATGCCGCCGCCAGCGTAGGTACTTACGCTGCCACACGAAAATACGCTAGGGTTGCAACAAATGGGAAATAAAACAATTGTGATTATTAATATTATGATGAAATCATTTATTCATATGTACATTCAAAATAATTGCGATTATTAAATCTGATGTAATTATTTGTTCATAAATATATAATTACAGATATTGCACTGCTAAATATTATTTACGTGGACACTTTATTTTTGGATGTTCTTAATTATTGTATATTATAACATTTAACTAAGTAATGCATTCGCATTGGGATGTACAATCTGATTAGAAAATAATGAGGACAACATATACATAGCTTTGATTTTAATTCAACAGATACAATTAATACAATCTTTCTGAAATATTGTTTCCTTCTGGGATTTCAATGTAAATTTACATCCGTAAACGGAACAGTTTGTGCGCGCCATAATAGAATATGTAAGTACCTATGTATAATAAAATTATTACACAAAAAATACTGCGTCGTCCTTTCGCGCTAGGTAATGCAAACTAAGCGTGTTTGCCTTACGCGGCCCGTGTCGCCCGACCCCCCACCAGTTCCCCTCCGTTTCTCTGCACAAGTACATTCGTTTCCGTACTGTATAGATATTGTAATACTGTGATAATACTATACTGCTAGTACATACCTTTCGGCCCGCGAGCGACGCGCCGCCCGCCGCCGCGTACATACACCGCGGGCGCGCTCGCTCACCCGGCGCGCCGGCCGCGGCGGCCGCGCGAGTGCCTCACACCGCTTCGCCGCATCCGCGCTACCCACCTACAACTGACGGTTATTGTATTAACAACTATTGTGTGAACATAATCATCTAGAGATACGAGTAATTAATATATACAGGGTGTCCTAGGAAAGACTGTCAAGCAGTGGCCCAGAGCTAGATTGCTCCTTGGCCTACACGAACCAATAAAAAAAAAAAAAAATAAAAATAAATCTTTATTTCACCTTTAGGATATACAATATTGGTTATGAGGCTCTGGCCCTCTTGCTAGGCATAGCCTGTGTTAAGAAAGCCAGTCCCTTCCCTTAATACATTGTGGTCTTGATAAAGGTAAAAATTAAAAGAAAATTTATACAAAGGCAAAAATAAAAATAAAAGGGGGATAGCCAACCCAATGAATGTGTGGTGTGTGTGTTTGTGTGTGTGTGTGTGTGTATGTGTCCAATCCTATAAATGATGCAATTTTTCTTTGTTTATAAAATATGTAGTTGGTATTATTTTATTAGTAAATGTAGAATCTGAACCTCGTATTCCTTAAAAGAATAAGAATTACTGAGATGGTCGAAAAGCAAAGCTTTTCATAAACCATTCTATATCTAATGTAATATATGACGTATACGTATTCAAATTCCAATAAGATTACTATATTAACAGTAGGAAGATAACAATATTAAGTATTTATAATGTCGTTCGTACACCTCTCTTCAACAAAACGCCTTGACTTTTATATGTTTAAACGTGTTTATCATTTTCGCCGACTCATCAACACGCAAATAAGCTCATAGAAGGCAACAAATGAAACGCTACCCCAGAATGATCTGGCAAAATATGAAAATTTGTTCATATAAAGTACGATGTGAATCAACTGTTAACTATATTGATTCATTGTGAAAGAATATTTATAACAATAGATGTACGTAGTTTGAATTATTAAAGAGAAACTACATTTTAATCTAAGATACTAAGTAATTACAAAAATATTGGCAAACCTGCATAATGCGCAATGTTTCTCTTTTTATATTTCGATTATTAATATTAGGCATTGCTGCGCTTTAGATTAAAAATACAAAATACTTTTGTGCGTTCTTCCATAGTTAAAATATTTTTGCTTTTTGCTTTTGTTTTTCCTGATAAATCAAAAGAAATCTTCCTATCCTAATCCTACAAGGATTGAGAACATCAAAAAATAATTAACTACATTTAAAGTTCATAATGTTGGATTTTTATAAGCTTATTGCCTAATGCTAAATATTATGTAATATTACGTAAAGTTCGGTGTAATGCAGAATATTATTATCATAAATTAATGGCTAAATTACACATAAAATTTGTGGTGCTAAATTAATGCAACCGATAAGAACGGGCAAATGAGTAATTAGCTCATAACATAATTATATTAGATCAATATTCGGTAAACATAATATCGTGCCAAAACTACACGCTACAGCACGAAATATTACCATTAGATAAATTAATTCCACAAAATTCATGTTTAAAACTCTCCCCGTTTTTTGTCCTTAATAATTTTTAAATGTTGAAATTGTGAATAGAGTAATTGCAGGCATTAATGCTTGCTTGTTGCACTAGTTCAATGCATTTATCATTATGAAATAAATTTTATTTATTTATAATGCTTATAAATTTAGGGGACTACCATTCCTCTATTGTTTTGTATAATGATAAGTATTGTTTTTTATTTGGTTTTCCGTAATAATATACAGATGAATAGTTGAATAGTTAATTAACTGACAAAAATATTACGCAGTTGTCGTCTTTTTGCAATAAATTTTGAAGTTAAACTTATTCAGGCGTGCTAAGAGTAAAATTTCAAGGTCGCGTCATGGCAATAACCGACACGTCATCGAGTTAAGACGATTTTGGTATCTTTGAATCCTAAAGAAGTTTCACTTCTGACACGTGTACTAGGCACAGACGCTCTTTTGTACTGTTTTAAACCATTTATCAGTTCAGAAGTTATAGCAAAATGGTTCATGTGTAGGTAAACAGTTTCATAGCGATCTCGGTGTAACTTAATAACAATATTTATGAGCAAAAAGGTTTAACTACATCACGGCCAAGGCCGAGTCATATGAATGGAGCCCACCCCAATATGTAAAACGGTAAAGTTTAATGGAATAAATAATGTTGCGCTCACGCCGACCTGCGCTAATCTAAATTAACGTCATTACTTAAGTAACTACGCCTGTGTGAATTGTTTATTAAGAACTATGAGATTATGGTCTCAACTCTCAGTATCAAATGAATGATGACGTTGGAGTGATGACGTCATAGAAGCAAAAATTCAAAGGGTATTGTATTTATGATCGATAGGGAAAGTAAAGCCAAGATCATGCATTATATAAAATTAAACTGAATAATATTTTGGAAGTATAATTATATTATGTAGATATGCGTATATAAATAGTTATACCTAAAGGAAATATATTTTTTTGGTAAGATATTAAATTTATATTAAACTATTTATTACATCATTGGTACTTTCGGAAGAAAGTCGTGTTATCTATCTGTAATAAAATCATAAGTGATATAAAAGTATTTAATTGTTGCCACATTCTTAATAAATGGAAATTCATATGAACTTAGTACCTTCGTGACATAGTTGAGTTCAAGGAATGCTGTGATTGACCGATAGCTAAAAGTGTAAATACAAAGGAAAATATAAATACCACATTGAACTTATTTTCATGTAATTTGTCAATGTTTAAATATAAAAAAATCTGAGAAATTCCACATTGAGTATATTGTGCAATAGGTTATATTCATCGTCCATATCCGAATATGGAATACGTCCGAACGTAGGTTATGAAATTAATAGCTAAATAAAAAGTGTGTTTGATATTATGTTTGGAAATAACTAATTATATTTTTGGAAAACTTTTAAAGTATGAATATTATGTATGTACCGGAAATTTACATACATAATATTTTTTAGCCTGCACACAACATCAACCGTATGTCCTAACTATTAATGTGTAAAGCTATTAAGAAAATTACTCCTTCGAGTATAAATTAAGTTCCAATCCAATTATAATATTTAAATAGATTCCCAGTAAATCAATTATTAGCAATACATAATGCAACCGTTTGAATTAAACCCATATTGTACAATATATAATTCAGTGCCGTAGCAACGCTACGAACTGCTACGATGTGCTACACGTGCTACGATTCGAGAGCATTGAACAGCGATAACGATATTAAAATTGTAGCAGATTTTCTTATCAATATATAATATAATAATTTATAGTTTATCAACCTGATGACTTATCAACAAAATGAATCTTCCATATTTTTACGAAGAGTTGACTATACTTATATTAATAATTGTTGTATAGTACATGTAAAAAATGTTATTTTACATAATGAAATAAAAAAAATATACCTATTCATCATGACGTAATAAAAATTAAAAATGAATAAAAAACAAAATAACACTATAAACTGGTATATTTAAAGAATGGCCTTCACTGGAGCACCATCTTGTTTTGTAGGTATCACAAAGCCTCGAAAACCCTTGTGTTGGCAAGTCAGGTTTTTTCAAGCGTTTTTCAGAAGGTCTTATTCATCACCTTTCAGCATCTGAAGCATCTACTCTCCGATCGCATAGTTCGATAATAAATCTGTAGCCTCGACGAGGGCTTTTAAGTAACTTTATAAAGATTTTTAGATAATGCCCGGCTATAATGGTCTTATCTTCTCGTCTGTCAAGTGTTTTTCGTATGTATAGAAGTGTGATCGTATAGAGTGTGAGCTGTTCTGTTGTATACTGGGTTGAGGTGAGTGGATATCAATGAATGAGTATAGTGTACTCACACTATGCTAAATATAATATATATTTCCACTCAGTATGGTAAATTGAGATGATTTATGTACTGTAACTATATTTAAATCAGATGTTTACTTTAAATTATAAGGTACATATTATTATATTTTTTACAATTTAACTGTTCGTTGAATAAATTAATGTGATCCTATTATTAAGATTCTGAAAGAAGCGAAGTCCGCTATAAAAATTTAAACTCTTTTCAGAGAATGCCCAAGTTCGCTATAGTTAAATATACCCCACTAAGCCTTTTCAATGCCATTTTTAAGTTCACAATGGAAACGTTATATTAAAGTTCTAAATTGTATTTTACAACTGGATGATACTTTCTTAAAAGAAATTCATTTTTATGATAGAGGCAGGCAAATGAACTCACCTGACTAAGTGATACAGTAGATATTAGACAAAGAAGAATGTGCATTCGTTTTTGTTAATGTGTGTTTCCCTTGTAAATGGGAATGGGGTCAATTACATTGGATGGGTGATAGTAGCATTTTGTTTCTCTTGTTATGTAGTTTATCTAATTGTTACTTAATACTTTCATTGAGGACTTGTTTTTGTGAACATATACATGCAACACATATAGTATAGTTAAATACATATATTGTATAATATAGAATTGATATAGTCGAGGGTTTTAATTTTTCCAGTATTATTTTTGTGACATTTTATTTTCTCCTATAACTTCCATTGTTTCGTTCCATAAATTTATTTTCAGTAATAATGCCATAATTTTTATCGCATTAAGAAATATTTACATATGTTGGATACATAGTATGTAACTAAACTCTTTCGATACGAAACACGCAAAACAAACTTTCAATTCACGACAAATGTTTTGTTTCATGACAAAAGTAACAACGATCTGTTACTAGTATGCATCGAATCAATATTCAGAAAGTTTGTAGCAGCAACTAGTAGGTATTCATATGCTAGAATAATTTACATATAGCATTGTCTTTGTTTAAATACGAGTTCAGTTTGTAAGTTGTATGCTTAAGATGTTATAGAATCGCACCTGTATAAATACTGTTTAAACTTCTTTAGGTGCGTTGAGAGTAAAATTTCAAGATCGCGTCATACCGTCACGTTATAGAGTAAGTCGACGAATCTTGCCAAAGAAGTTTCGTTTCTAATACGTGTGATCGGCACACACGCACTTTTTATATAGTATCTTGATATCAGAAGTTTTTTAATCCCATTCAAAAGTAGGTAAATCAAAAATATAAATCTATTTTATATCCAGAGCAGTCAATACCTATATAATTACTAACTAATTTTCTTACTTCTCGTAGCCTATATTTAGGTACAAATTAAATTAAAGTGTACTTCGTAATAATAAAAGGTCACCGACTTCTTCCACTTATAACAAAAAATCTCACTTCAATAGAAATACGCTCATTGCTATACACTGCTTTATAAATGAGGAATTTTAATTAACGTCAAAAAATTAAACAAAGTAACATTCTAACGAAAAGTTATGCAGAAGTAATTACGGAATATTTCCCTTATAAGATATGAGGGTTTTATAAAACCCTTCCTTGTGTGAAACTTTTTGAACGTAGTTATTTCATAGGTGGGAAATTTAAAATGTTCTATGTTATATTTATAAAATAAGCTCTACGTATTCATTTAGCGTACAAGCGTAAGTTTTTCACACTTTTCTAAAAAAGTCTAAAGCGTTAATATATCACTTTTCTATTTTTTCGTATGTAATTAGAGATCAGTATTGAATGGGATTGATACTTGCAGATTATTGCCCATAATTTTATAATTTGCTTCGACCTTCAAGAAATCGCGTAGAAGGGCCCAGCAGGAATTTGTAACACATTTATTTCTTGTTTACATATATGATAATAAAATATAAAATTATTTCAATAATTAAAAATACTTAAATGACGTAAGGTATATTCTTGTATAACTTAAATAAACATCAATTGTTTGGCCACCTGAAAACATACAAACGCATCATTTAATATCAATCGTTGCTTCAAAATATTGATCTAACAGCACACGATAGCAGTTCCAATAGAATCCATCAACGAGGCAATAAACACCGAAATGGGAGTACAATATAAGTCGTCACCTTGCAGTAATGTCATTTTAATAACCCACAATCAGAGACGTGAAGAAAACACCTTTATCAGGAATACAAAAGCGTTTTCATATTCCATTGTGGAATCAATGCTATACCGTTTTTATGTTAACTACTATTTTTGGGGTGAATGTATGTAATTTTGGAACTTTTCCTTACTTATGTTTCGTTAATGATGAGCATAATACATATATGTATAGAAATATTGACTATTACTGTCATTTAAAGCTTAAAATTATAGCTTGAACTTAAAATTCATAATAAAAAATATACTACAATAAAAACGAACGTAATTCAATAAATATAATAAATTAATTGACGTATTTCCAAGCGTAGCAGTAATGTAAAGAGCGACTTGAGATTGGAATAAAATTTAATAATTCTTTTACTCTTTTAATTTGGACAACGGATAACGAGGTGTTGAAAACCTGATTAAGATTGATTTATTATCACTCATTATTATTAATTATGAAATCGTCTATAGCCGCAATTGTCTAAAATTTATATTATATATGCATATTGCAGTGTGTATAAAACATAAGAGAGTGAAAGAGAAATAATGATCGGAAGTCAGTCTCGCATAAGACGTGCACCGTTGCACACGTTAACTAGGCCTTATAAAAAATTAATTATAACAAATACAGTTCATTAAAAGTTTTTGTGTGGGCTTTTATTTCACCAAAACCAGCGCCTTTTTTTTTTTTTAAAAGTGGTGAAATCTTCTTAGATACCCCCGGCTCCCGGGGATGGAGCCGTGGTTATGTCGGATTTTTACCGACTAAAACCCCACTCTGTAACATCGCGCTGCTTTGGACGGAACTGCGGGAACGATTACGACTCTACCGCGTGTCCCGCCCAGCAGATGCCCGTTTCCAGGCCCACCACTAAAACCCCCCTCGCTGGCGGCTGCTGGAACGAAGGTTTACGCTACCAACGCGCAGACAATGGATCTTTCCCCGCTCCATCATCCGCGTTCCCCCGAACCCCCGACCCCAACACCGTCCGGCCGGAGGGTGCACGCCGGAAGGTCCTCCGATGTGTGAATACACGTCGGGGGACCCTCCGGCGCACTTTTATAGAGATTACCTCGCAGCCCCCACCTCACCAGAGGTGGCGGCCCTCGGTCCGGCCCCACGGACCGGATTACGAGTTGGCAGACGGCCGTTTTACAGCGGCCGCCGCCCCACACCTCTCTGCAGGAATCTCCGTGCGTCATCACAATGACGCGTCGGGATCCCGCCCTCCACTGCACGGCGTGACTTGCTAAACCAGCGAGCCCGCCGCGCCGCGACCTCTGGCCGCCATCCACTACCGCATAAAAGCCGGCTCCTCTCTGGTCCACAAACAGGACCTCTGCCGTCGGGTCAGTCGAGGCCTCCCAACCCCGACTGCTGTTCAGCGCCACCTTTGCCTAGTGGACACGGGGGCCGCCACGACCTCTGGTCGCCATCCCACGCCGCACACAGCGGCCGCTGGGCCACACCTAGCCCTGGCCGTCGGGCCCGGCCGGTCGAATCTCCCCGACTCTAAACCAGCCGTTCAGCCCCTCGCTGGTCCAATTTCGCTTCACTCAGAGGGCCATAACTCTGAGCTACTGAGCCCCTCCGCCGCGACAAGGCCTGGACCGTTGGGGGGACCAAAACCAGCGCCTGCTCACACAGTGTTTAATGAAGTATTTTTTCCCTTCACGAGGATTTATTTATAAAGGATTTATTTTGCTGTTAAAAAATCAATAATAATTATTTATTTTTTCTGTAAATAATATAAGTTAATACTTCAATATAACATAGGATTGTGATATTTTTGCAACAGTCATCGCTTTAAATATCTAACGAAATAAAAAATAATAACAGTTAATGTTAAAACGAGTTTTTAATACAATATTTTCTGTATTTCGTGGAACGTCGATGATTTATATTTTCTCAATGTCACCGCTTTATAAATCACAGAATAACTTTTTATTTGACAGACCACAGACGCAATAAATAAAAATAATGGATTAGAACCTTTATTCTAATTACTCCATAACAGACAATTATTAGGTACTAACGTTAGGAAAATGTTAAATGATAGTTAACTAGGTATTTAGTGCTTGCCTTTGTTTCATAGTATCATTAATATAACATCGACATATCTTTATAAATTGTGCGTTTAAAGGTATTACGGTAACTAATATTATGAATACGAAAGTGACTCTGTCTGTCTGTATGTCTCTTCTTCATGTTAGGACAGAGAAAAATCCCGGAAATACTATAAATTTATAAATTTATAGTATTTCTATTCTTTATAAATTTATATTTATAAAGCATTTGAATGCCATAAAACCAAAAATATAAATCCCGGAAATACTACTAAAACGCGAACTATGCGGGTTTTGCTTTACTACCGGGACGAAGCCGCGAGCGGAAAGCTAGTATCTAAGTATAAATACATAAAGGTATATAGATATTTATTTCTAAAATTAGCCCGACACGTAATTAACACACTTGAATTGCCATTGCCACCAACCTGAACTGAAGCCTAAGCTATAAGGTATACAGTCTAAGAAGATTCGCTAATTTAAATCCGGACATTTCACCTTCACCGTTTGACGTTTGGAATTGCTAATCGATGGTAATCCAATCTAGCATGACTAGGTATACGCAGGGTGGAATAACCTAGGCTTAAGAAATTACGTGGCCACATGACCTTGCTAATGTCGAGGGTAACCGAATTATTTTGATGGCGATAAAACTTATAGAAATGTAAAAATATAATCAGTTCGCTATTGCAACATGAAATCGGGTTGCTTTCCGATTGAATTGTGGTCATGAATATGTTGGAAATCTGTGTTAAAATAAGCATTTACGTGCGTTATCTATAAAATTTAAGAATATTATAGTCAGTTAAAATTTGATATTAATTGTATCCTAAACAGCGACACATAAACTAAATAATAAAATTGCGTTAAAACGTGCTGTTATTATATTTTCATCTCTTCATTTAGATTTCATACTTGGGTACTTATCCGACATTATATATAATGAAAAAAAAATTTATAACCTGTGAAAGTTTTAAACCTCATTCATAACGCTTATAATTAAGTTAAAAGAAGAATGCCCACAAACGTGAAGTAAATAATCTATACTTAGATAATATTATAAAGCTGAAGAGTTTGTTTGTTTGAACGCGCTAATCTCAGGACTCTGGTCCGATTTAAAAAATTCTTTCGGTGTTAGATAGCCCATTTATCGAGGAAGGCTATAGGCTATATAATATCATCACGCTATAATCAACAGGAGCAAAGCCACGCGGGTGAAACCGCGGAGCGCAGCTAGTGACAATAAACTTTTGTTATTGCATTTAGCAGAGCGACTGTTAACAATGAAATTAATTCTAAATTAAACATGTGACAAAGCATAGCTCACTTTATCCGAAACACAATTAAATTTAATATGAACCTGACAAACAAGCGATATTAAATTATTGTTCACTTCGAATTAAATAGCATCCACATAAGCTGGTTGAGTTTTAATTTATCACTTCAATTGAATGTGAAACATTCTGTAAA
This sequence comes from Colias behrii, assembly GCA_029959065.1. Taxonomy (NCBI): domain Eukaryota; kingdom Metazoa; phylum Arthropoda; class Insecta; order Lepidoptera; family Pieridae; genus Colias; species Colias behrii. The sequence goes on from JARWMC010000010.1 coordinate 9,304,319, forward strand.
TATTGTTTTTAGCACCCTTCTTGGTAAGCGTAATACTATATGTAGGTATCTAGAAAATCTGCTAGAATATTTAAGAGAAGATAAGACGAATATTCCGATAGAGGGTTAAAAGGAGGCTTTGCATAAGACACAAATATTCAAGTTTCCGTTAATATACACTAATTGCAATGATCTGAAAACCGATCTGATGCTTCAAGAGGAGACAAAGTTAATTGCTTGTACACACGTTAAACATTGTGTAAAGATCGAGATATTGTGTTTATGAAAACTCAACTTTATCATTTTATTGCTCGATTTACCTACCAGCTTAATCGCTAGGATTGTAAAACTCAAAAGGCAACGAAATAAAAGTATCAAAGTGAACATAAAAACTACTATCAGCTTAAAGACAACGTAGTATCGTTAGTAATTGGCCCTCGTTGATCGATAGATTGCTAACCCATAGCGACAATTGTAAATAAATTAACGTACTAAAATTTACACAATTTATAACAATGTTTACAAAATGGATTCAATTGTATACATTTCATGTAATACTGGCAGAATGTTTACTAGGGTGCTTTTTTTCTAGGAAACTTTTGCTATTCTTATGCTACGAGTAACTCAGGTGCAGTGACGGATTATTATGTGCATTACGATCAAGAATTCCTGGGTTCTATATCTAGTAAAAGTTAAAACAACAAGTCTCATTCTGAATAGAAAGCTCAAATTATATAAGGCCTTAAATAAAGTTTGATTAGTGAAACAACCATAAAGTATCTGTTTCGTACACAATAAGACAGAACTTTATAAAAGCTTATAATCAGCTTGCTGATGGTTAATTTAAAATAATTGTAAAAATAATGAGAACATTAAAAAGTCAAATGCGACTGATACTGACCTGGTTCAAGAAATCCAAGATACACTTTTAAATCCAAACTGATATTTCATATTGGAAATAATCCTCACAATCTTCTGTCACAGACAATAGAAGAATAATAGAGTAGAATAATTCTTATTTCAAATTTAATTTATAGTCTATACACTTCGTAACTGGCACAATATACAGATACATACAGTAAGGAAACTTCATACAAAATGTTCGAAATGGCTCACGCACACAAGCAAGCGTGTTTACGAGAATCATAAGGGTATTCAGGGGGATCGATAGTAGCGGGTGACACATCCACAGATTTTGAATGACAAAGATACATAGTATAGAAAAGTGATGTCAATGATACACTTCACGTTAAATAAATATCGATTGTTTCAGTTCGTAGCCTAACTATATTTTTGGCTTCGGTATCTATTGTCCCAAGTAGGTATTCTTTAAAAAAAATATTCAATCTACAGTTTTGACTTTCCTACGATTTTATTATATGTATATAGATATTAAAAAAACCATTACATAAATAGTCCTTTATTCGAAAAAAAAAATTACAAATTATTTACTGAAAAATACTTTCGTCTACTACGACTAATTCGGAATTTATTGTTAAATTTTATAGTGTAAAATATTCTCAATCTTATGAACAGTTTTTTTAAGTAACTGATTATGTTTAATTCGTTGTAAATTAATTCAGCCACTTTACAGTTTATGTGTTCTCTCTTAAAGCAGCAACGAAAATGTTATCCATTTTCTCGACATATTGAACAAAATCATCTGGTGGTATAATTGGTGTAGTTGAATTCAAGCAGCCGAATACTGTGCAATTAGTACGTGGTATTTTTAAAATGATCGCCGAAATCAACTTATCTACAAGCACGTGTTCAAATTAAACTGAAATAATATATTTCACCAAAATGTTAAAACATAAATACATAAAAGATATATATTATATTTATTGTATTTTTATCGATACGTGACGTCACCACTTTGTCAAGCACTAAGCCTGTCAAACTATTTTCTTTTTCATCCTAAAACAAAAAGGTGGAGGTTCTATGCTCGTATAATAATAATTTTAATTTATTTCTGCATATTTTGTGTTTTTTAATTTAATTTAATTTATCGTTTTAAAAATAATTTAATAGGTATACCTACATACAAGTATTGTAAATTCTGGTTTAAAATAATTATTGAATATATGTATAATACAAATATCAAGCATTATAAATAATTTAGGTACATTAAATAACCTTCGGCGTCCATAACAAAACAAGATTTCGAAATATGGCACTGATAAAAACGTATTTACTTTTACAAGGTGTATTAATTCGGATTGTTTCTTCTTGTAAATTCATATTTAGGCTACACCATTTTTGTATTTCAACGAGTTTTAATCTCAAAATTACCACAAAATCGACTGTGAAAAAAAAGCAAACAGAAATATACAGGCCGAATTGATAACCTCCTCCTTTATTTTTGAAGTCGGTTAAATATCAAAAAGGTAACAGCCCTATAGCTATAACAGTGCTTACGTCATAATTTCATCGCAGGGGCTTAGTTTCCTAACTGTATGTACGTATATATCTGTCAACTGTGTAACTGGTAACACAGGAAACTTTTAAATAATCTAAATACTAGCCTATTTACATTTTTTGTCTGTTATATGTATCTTATTTTTATATCAAATACTTTAAAATGATATAATGTTTTCCTTAATAAATTTAAAAGTATGAAATCACACAATTCCTACGATGTACCTAGTAATATTTTATATTAAAATTATTTAAAAATAATAATAAACCTTCATGAATATTACTTTTCAAATAATTAGTTTACTTTATGACTAATCCTTAAAAATTATAACTGAATAAAATCATTGAAATCTGATCTATGAAACTTAGTTCTTGTTTTTCAGTAAAGTTTTAAGGAAATTCAATATGGCTGCAAAGTTTTTATTTGTATTCAATATAAGTTGAATTCTTTGAACGATGAATAAATTATACAATGCCTATTCGTAGCGATTTTAAAGTTTTAGTATCAAACATAAGAATATAAATTAAGGTAAACGCAGGTATTAACGACCCCTCTAAGGCAATTTTCAAATCAACCATATTTTTTAAGTATACTGGTTCTTCTAAAGATTTATAGTTTCATTTTATATGCTAGTGTTATGTATAAAAAATGTTTTTATTGAAGCAAATACATTCTAATAAAGGATTATCTTGTAAAAAATAATTTACAATGTGACTTAGTCGATTGTTGCAATTACCGACCCATAAAAACGGCTGTGAAGCTATTAACGATTTTTATGCAGCTATTCCCGATCGTATGTGAGAGGAGGCCTTTTTCCAGCAATGGCTAGTGATGATGATGATTACCGATCTTAATAAAATGAAATAAAAATGCAAATATATTCGTATTTTTTTATTATAGTTATTTTTAATAAAACAAATGAGTACTTCTTAGTAATGAACTAAATAATTATAAACTTTTAAATTAATCAACATAATACTATTAATATATGTACATATATTCAATTAAGGATTTCAAACTCTAGGATATTTCCTTATGCTATTTGATTGATTGCTTCGGCGAGTTGTGTTTTACTGTATACTTTTCGCCGCATCTGTGGCTCCATATTTCTGGAAAAAAATATAATTATATGTTTTATGTTAATTTAACCATGAAGAAGCATTTTTTAATAGGCACCTATTATGTCATAAAAGTATGTAGTAAAAATATATTTGCACGCTCAACTACGAGCAGAATGTTTAAGGATCGATATTATCTGTATCTACAAACATCTTTATTCTACATTCTGCAAATAAAGCAATTTGAATTTGAATTTGTAGATGAGAAACTAAACAATCTATATTCGATCGGTAATAGCTTCCTATAGTTGCTATTGCCGACCCACATGGGTCGGTAATAAAGTATGTAAGTATAAACCTAAATTGTATTACCGACCCATAAAAAATGGTTATTTTAATTCATTTGACCATCAGACTATAAAATAGATTATAATTGATTAATGTCATACAAAATATGAACAAATGCATATTGTTTGAACAAAAAAACAATGATTTACTTAGTAACTATTCGATATCGATCCTCGAAAAATATTATAACTTTGTATAAATTGATAACGCTAAAAGGTAAACACTAGACAAAAAAAGTTTAGTCGCTAATAGATTTTTATGAAGACTCATAGCTTAGATTTAAACTGGTCCATAAAACCGCTTGTGTTAGTGTGATACAATAACATAAAAGAAAATTTAAACAAAAAGTTACGTTGCTGCCATTGCCGACTTACGGGTCGTTGATACCTGCCACGACTTAAACTGGTGAAGCTAACACCGTCCCATTTTAATTTAAAGTTTTATCGTTTCAAATTACTTTTTATTAATAAAATGTTGTAAGAAATGAAAAGTTGACACTAAAATGCATTGACATTTAGTAATATAAATTAAAGTATAGATGTCATTTGTTTGTAAATGTCTTAAAAAGATAAATCACAGTACTTACCCGAAGGAACAACGGAACAGTACGAAACGTCCTGCGTCCACGCTACCCCGCAGCAACTTACGTATTTTTACTATTTTTTGCACAGCTACTCACACTAACTTAAAAGTATACGATGCTCAAGTAATACATTCGTGTATGACTTTGCCTACCTATAGCTAGAATAGTTCTGGAAACGTTTAAATTTCGAATTACTTTTATAGGTCGGTAATACCTTCAGATTTTCGATGGGTCGTTGATAGCTGCGTTTACCCTAAATAGATTTTTATCCATGGTATTTATTTCTAATTTTTATGGTAATATTGAACCAATCAAAGAATTCAAAATATATTAAACGTAATACAATATTTTTAATATAAGATATTGTAACAAACAATTTAAAGCTATTATTTCACAAGTAGATACGTAAATTCATATCATATTCTGATGTGAATAATTTATTTTACACATCGTATTGATACTCATTACTCATTAGGTGTAATTAAACACAATCAAAACACTTGAAGAAAATATAATGAACATAATAATTTAAAAATAAACCTTGTTTACATTAAAAGTCTAAGAACCACAACTACATCCGCATATATAAAATCAATAGTTTATAATCGAAAGTAATCTACAAAGTCCTTCATTCGTAGGTAGATACATACTTGATATTTACACGTGTGAGACAGTGCAATTAACTTTATTCAATTATTATTCGCAATATTATTTTTATTTGACAAATTACCCTCAACAATGACGTCACTTTTAAATAGAAACAACACAAAAAGTCGGTCGAAAAGTTGACCCGCGATAAGGGCGGTCGTTGCCAAACCCATAATCTGTTAATTAGCTCACTTTTAAAAATAATTCAACCCAGCACTGGCCGTTGAGAACTTTTTTCGAAGTTTGACAGTTCGAATTTTGAATTTGGAAGGTTGTGCTCGCGGGACGCGGCGTCGTGGACTGCACGGGCAGTAGGGCGCGCGCGGGCGCTGTGTGCGCGGTGCTCGCGCCGCGCCGCCTCAACCTCGACTGCCGGCATGGAAATTCGATTTTTCTGACGTTTCCTCCGCGCCTTGCTTGACGATCGAAGTGCACGCCACAATATGATGCCTCCACTGATTTTGCACGTCCGTTTACCAAATATTACCATAATATTTGTGCCACCACTGCGGGAAGCAGACAGGAGGCGTTCGTGAGCTAGCCGAACACGCAACTTTCGATTGTTTCGCATTTCCCTGACCTTGATATTTTTATCAATGTTGACGGTTTCCGTTACATCGATATAAAACTGTCAGAGTTAATATGTTTTGACAGGATCTTCAGCATACGTTCCAAGCGGAATAAATCGATTTCTCCTCCCCACCGAATGCACTCAATTTGTAAGTGTACCAAAAATTTTTTTTTTAATTCCACCAAAATTTATTTTTAAGGAATTTAATTGGACAAAACATACGACATTATGCTTATAATGCTAATGACCCAAAACCAAACGAAATAAAAAATTGCATCAAACTTTACAAACATTCATTAAATTTTCAAGTCATTTAATCTGAATTAAATTTCAATTCAACACCACCGCATACCATCACAATACTAAACTTCAATTTTATAACTTAATACGCGATCGGGCAATAAAACACAGAAAGCACTCATTAGGGACTGGCATTTCGGATATAATATGAATAATTTACCTCACGAACGTTTTGGGTTTTAGCGAACATGAAAATAAAATCGGTATGTAATAGTTCGACTGCTTACAGTCTTAGTATAAAATTTTATTACCTGCCATTAGAAGAGGTTAGACTAAATATGCAAGGTGTACGTACATATGTAAGGCATAATTAAAGCGTTATATGTTTTCGGTATAATTTTATGAAACTTATATGAATGCGAGTATGTTTAATGTCATAGGCAGAAGTGAGGTGGGTGATCACGCTCGTTGTAAAGTTGTAAACCGTATTGTCGAGTTTATAATAATAGGTTTCATAGCTAGGCTGAAATAAAATTGTGTTTTTATTTTTTAAGCTCATTTTAGTTTCCTTGATTAACACATTTTTTAAAATAAAAAAAAAGACGTGTGGCACTCGGGGACTGCCGCGGTAAAGCTATTGCATGCTATGCCTTCAAGCCACACCTCCGTGCCCGTTGGAGTGGGGAGCGTGAGGTTTTTTCGTTACGTAATTTCTGGATTCGGTCCCCGCGCTCAAGGCCCGCGATAGAAGCTATGCAATAGCTTAATTAGAATTTCATTGATATTATTAATGCGCATAAATTGCATAAACAAAAAGAAAAGCTTGAAAGAAAATTTTGCGTTCGAATTATGAACTCGAAATATTTATTACGTATAAATTAAAATGATTATTCTTCAAATTGTACAATCGTTTCAATGGAACATGTAGCAGGTACCTATGAACATAAAATATAATCCACTAGAAAAACACGTGAAAATTTTTGAAATATGAGTCTAGCGATAGAACCCGGGAATAATGAAAAGTTTCAAAAGTAGTGAATAAAAAAGCGAATAGATGGACGGATGCACCGGCGGATGGTCTGGCGGAACAACGAAGTGATCCAATAAAGGTACCATTTTATTTAGCCGCTTTATACTTTACATTCTACTATCACGCCTAATAAAGTACTAGGCTTTTCCCTCATCGTAGTCTTATGGGTTAGCCTGGAATATATCCCTCGTTGGTCTTAAAGGTTAATTTGGAAGATATCAAGTAACATTTTCGAACATTGGAGAAGTGCAATTCGAAATTATCCTATTGAGGCGCTGCAGGCTTCAATTTCAGAATTATGATAACTTATAGAACAACATGACACTAGAATATTTTATAAAACAAAAATACTAGGTCAACACAAGCTTTACTTCGAGTAATAAAACTCTAGCAAACACTGCCTGTACCTACATTGCAGCTATGTCAGCAGTTAGCACCAGATTCATTCAATCAATCTCGAAATGAATGACTGAAAAGAGAAATAGAAGAATATTACAAACCATTGTTAAAAGGAATGATAAATAAACTAAAGCTGTCGCAGCGAACAGCATACTCTGAATAAAAATAAAAAAAATCCAACCGACTCGGTTATGATTAAATATTCTTGTGTAAACATTTCAATCCATCGTTATTTAAAGATTTACTCGGTTGTACAACAATAGTTTGTATTTCGTTCACTCTTGAGTTTAAATTCTATTGAATACGAATGAATAATGCATAAGTAAATACCACAGTTGCACGACAATGTCTTAGAAACCTAGTCAAATTCTTAGATATGTCTATATTTTACTTATATAATTTTTTTATGAGAGTACGTGATAAAAAATGGTTCCTAAATCATCAATTAAATTAGGCATAATATAATAATTTAACGTTTCCATATTAAAAATATCTAAACTCGATTCAAGTTGAGGTTTTTATCAGCAAATCTACGCCAAAATCTAACAAAATGACATGTGCACGGAGGCGGAAAATCGCTTTTTAAACGGCTTCCAGTGTGATCCAAATCTGTTGTAAAACGAGTGATAATAGTCGTGTCTGGCACAGAGTTCTGTTATCGGGCATCTTGATACATTCTCTCCAAATAATTACACTTTTACTTACATTGAAAACTACAAAATAACGTTTTGGTTAGTTTTGTAGTTCTTAATTGTTTCTTCGTCGATCTCGATATTGATTTACAGAATCATACATAATCTATCAGCTATCATACCTATGAAATAGTATACAAGTATTATAAAAAAAAATCCAAACGATTATCTAGGTTTTATCCATGAAGTACAATATCCCCGAAAACTGACTCTACTCTCACAGATAAAATAAATCTCATACAAATTATGATTAAGATACATTCAAGATTCAAAGAGTACCAATCTCAATAGGTCATTTAGGCCAAAAAAGTAAAATTTCTTCATAATTAATTCACTCACAAGGAAAGGATTAACTTTTCATTTCATCTTCAATAAGAAACTAAATAGCGCTCATCAAATAGTAGCGCTCAAAACGTGCATTTCCTATATTCTCAATCCGAAAGTTATATGCCTTCGTTAGGTTTAAAAACTGTTTAAAATATGGCATATTTTTAATCTGTATCTCGCTAGACTTATGACGAAGCCACTTTAAAAGTTCAGTGAGTCGGCAGGAGCGAATTTTCGCATCTAGGGCCCTTGATCACGCAGCTATTAAATTTAAATAAAACTGAAACGCAGACAATTATTGATCTTCATTTTGATTTTTTTAGACCATTAGTACCTTTAACATATTACCGATTGTAATTCGAACTTATTATGTCATCTATTCCATGGGCAACATGAATTAGAATTTAACAATAAAATTATTATAAGAAATAAATATTTATCATTCGTCATTCTTCACTCAGACCACAGCTCTACTTAGTATCCCAGTAAAAAGTAATCCATATAGAAATGGAGACTATAATCTATATCTGTACAAAATTCCATACAAATCCGATCAGCCATTCCAAAACAGAAAAAATGTTGTGTGGTTTTATGAAACCACGGTAAAAGTGAAACTGTTCGAACGGTTCCGAACACTGCTTTGTGTAGCGCATGTCGCGTGTCGGTCGGCTGCCGAGTAGGTATACCTACTCGGCAGCCGCGATACACGCGACATGCGCTACACAGACCAAAAAGTTTGAGACGATGTAATAAAAGTTTCACTTTAAAAAAATATCCTTAAAAACTTTCATACTATTAGCACAGAATACATAATAGTAGTTAAACGCTACAGAACGGACACTCTCCGCCTCCCGCCAAAATTAAACTTACCTCACCCCGCGCGATCGTGATTAAAATGGGCCATATTTTTCTGCAAGGACGATACGCAACGAAGATTGACAACATTAATCAAATTGACTTAAAGTATTATTTTGGATTTGTGATTATCGTTTTTCGTAGAAAATGGTTAGGATATTGTGCTGTTTACCGATGTATTTCATCAGAAAAACGCGAATTTTTTTTTACGCTAGTCACAAATGTGCCAACCATAAAGCGTTAACACACACATTTGCAGTCTCTACAGTGTGTTTTGTCAAAACGATAATTTTGTATGGAGTGTCCGGGGTGTGCTATTAGTATGATTTAAATATAGGGTAAAAAAGTAAAGCTTAAGTGCGTCTCTGATGCAGAAGTCAGTGCAACTCATTAGTAACGAATGACTCGCGCAGTACCTACAATATGTGAAATATATATAGATATATACGCTGCTTATGAGGTCATTTTATGGATGGATGAATGGATGAATATTTCTGATTTGCGTTATTGTATGCAAACTTGACGTTTAAAATGAAATATGATATGAGTTATTATTTTTCAGTCTAGATAGATAGATACACTTAATCATTATTGTATTTGTTTGCTGGATTTTGTAGAGCAACAATCATTAAAATACTAATACAAATATTGTCATTAAAATTCGACTCTTAATTAAATTGAATATACGTATCTAACTAACAACAGCGTTGTATTAAATATTCGTTTGTGTTTAAATTTAAGCAAAAAGTGTTAGTTCTATTTTATTATAGGTACCTTACTAACAGGACAACATACTACGAAATAATTGTTTAACATATATCATTAGATGATATTGTAGGGCTAAATTTAAACCTGAATACAATATATATATTATGATTCGTTATACAGATTCTTATCATATTCAGGTGTTCAGTATATTTTCAGTGGAACGCAGATGAAAGTCGTTAAAATGAAAAGGTTGCTTGTGGTCACCGGGTGTATTCAGTACAAATACAAGTTGACTGTATTGTATAGTGTCTACTATAATCCTCCGATTTGATTTCTGTGTTGTTTAAATAAAAGTAACTTAGGGAATAGGGAAATAAATAGGTAAATTGCTTTCTTCCTTCACAATCCTATTCTGGTTTTGGTTATAAGTAATAAATGAACGTTAAGTTCAATAAATACTACTGAACACAATAAAAAGTGTTATAATCCCATACTTATTTTAAAAATATGCATACATACATTACTTATAAAATCTCTATTGTATTTGCAATTACAGAGAGAAAATACTTGTAGTAATTTTATTTAAAGATTAGAGACGAATACTTTGTTAAATCTACAAAGACTGCAAACGACAGACTGTTCAGAGGCTTTTGTAAAATTGAATTGTATTAACTCGTTATTTATTAGAGATTATATTTCAATACTTCCAGTCTTTAGTAGTTTTCCTGTAGTTAATTTAATTTAATATTATTGCTGATCTTAAGTAGATTACTTTTTTTTTGGTTTTGTGTATCGTTAAGATCATAATTATCATAATAAAACTGATTTTAATACTAAAGATAGAAAACCGTTCAAGGGAAACAGAAAATAGTAAATTTCACACAAAATAAATACTCCTCGCGTTCAAAGTCCACTCGAATATGTTCAGTGTTCACTTTAATTTAATAGTTTTTCTGCAAACGAATGTATAAAATGCATGGAACTTTGACATTTTGAACTCGACAATCAGCTATCCAGGCAGGCCCCTATCGGAGCTTTATTTGCAGTTAAAATTGAAAACATCGCAAAAAGCGAGAACACTCAGCGCACAAACAGTTCAAAATTTCTGTCAAAACAAACTGCAAATGGAGTTTGCCAGTTGAAATTTGCGAAGCGCTCAATACCTCCAATTACCTTTAGTTTCAGACCCGATTTTTAACATTGATGGGGATTAATCGAATTTTCTCGAAGCATTAGTACCTATAGTTGCAATATCTAGAGTGTGTACAAAATTGTTTATGATATGTGATATGTCATTGAAATGTATTTTTTATGCTGCGTTTAAAGCTTTAGCATCCTTATAAAATCAATATTTTCTGGCATAAAATACTAAAATATTATTTTGCTAATTAGAAATGTACATCTATAGAATTTAACTGGACAACCTTTTCGTAGATGGTGAAGGTAATCTCGGCGGTAGCAACAGAAACATGATTGTCCTAAGATTTTGTTACAATTTACCCCATAATCTTGCCGTCGTATTTTAGATATCCTCTTGAACCCAACCACTCACATGTCACATATCAGCATTTAACTCTATTATCTAGATCACATCATTTAGTTAACGAATTAAGCGACTGTTTTGATCCTAAAATTACATAAGCGTAATCCATTTTGTAGTCAATCATAATGCCCACATTGCAAGTCAATCCGCTGTCGAGTTTACAGTGCTTATTTCATAGAAAACCGCATATTTAATACCTATGTTATTTCGACTCAATTTATGAACCAACAAAACACATTTTTGCTTGCCATTACTATAACCCGCTTAAATCCTGGCAGGTCATAAGAACTATTTGAATAATGCTTCTACAATAAAATAATGTGTGATTTCATATAACGGTTTCCGTTTTATTTAACGCTAATTCAGGCGCGGTCCTAGCCTGACATTTTGGTGGGGGTCACGCGGCTGAAAATGTAGCAACCCCCCCCCCTCCAAATCATACTCGTCAAAAATCGTAGTCAATACAAGTTAGGTATTTCTTTAGAAATTTGCGGCACGAATTAAGGGGGGGAGGGGAGGGAAAGGGAGGGGGAGGTAAGGGGAGACCCCCTATAAAGTGGGGGGGTGCGGAAACCCCCCCTTCTATTTTTTTTTTTAATTTTTTTTGAGATTATATTTATACTAGCTTACCGCCCGCGGCTTCGCCCGCTTTGACTTAAACCTAATAAATTATATACTAAAACCTTCCTCTTGAATCACTCTATCTATTAAAAAAAACCGCATCAAAATCCGTTGCGTAGTTTGAAAGATTTAAGCATACAAAGAGACATAGGGATAGAGAAAGTGACTTTGTTTTATACTATGTAGTGATGTAGTTAGAAATATAACGAAGATTATGGGCTTTCTTGACTGCTCCGGCGCTGCAGAACGTGGCGCTTGCCCCCGTGTACCTTGTTGCAGGCAGGAGTCTTCACTCGCCTTCGTAGCTTCGGCTTTTTGGTCGCCTTTGGCGACCAGCCTCAGCCACTCCGGCTCGCTTGACTCTGCCTGCTCCTCAGCACACGCGGGCGCCACGCTCCTCCGCGCCTCCGACTTTTTTAATACACTCTAGTGTATGACAGACAAGTACCACGTGGAATCGGGGTGGACAGATTCGTTTCTGTGATTAACAATTTGTGTGCAATATACATACAATAAAAACATTTTTTTTTAAATAATTATTTATTCAAATCTTGTATACATGTTTGATACAATTTACAATGGCAATGAATGGATCCATTTTATTTTTTTCCACCCATCGTCTCCACATATTCTATAATATTATCACCGAAGTTTTCTGGGTGGTTATAGTTATCTTTTTTAAAAAATCTTTTTACAACATGCCACTGGGACTCAAATGGGTCAGAGGCAACAAATGGGTTGTCTGGGTCTGAGTGATTAACTTTTTTATGAACATACCCATATTGCCCCAAACAATCATAATATGCTCGCCAATAATCCGTATGAATTGTTGTCCCCTCAGCAACATGCTTTTGAATGAACTATGGTTTTTAATATGTACATTAAGACATTTGTTATCTCTTTCAAACACAATTCTTGTAGTTTTGTCAATGTAACTCAAACAATTTTGAACATAATCTCAAAAATTAAAAAAAAAATTTCTCTGTAATTACACGTTTCCGCACGAAAAGCCGCTAATGTATGTTTCGGGGCATCATTATCGATCGATAAAAATTAAAATCGCGCCGAAATTCGTGCCGCACGTTTCTAAAGTCAACCCACAAGTTATAATACATGTTACATTTTTTTTATATTTTACGAAAATTTTCAGCGTTTACAGTATTCCAAAAGTAATAATGCGCATTGAAATCTTCGTCGCTGTTCGGCAACTGTCATATTCCCGGAGCGTCCGAAGATGATATCTATATAGAGTGGTTAAATGCATTTTCTTTATGCATAATTTAGTCAAATTATGTTTTGTGCTAAAATAAATTAATATGTATTTGTAAGTAACGATTTTGTTTCGATAATTCCTTGTAAGTAAATAGCGAGTATAATAAACCCACGATTGCTAATATATCTTTGTTGGATTGATTTACTTGGAAAATTTTATAGTTCTTTTAAAGTGTCTTACTGAAGCTGGTGTAATGATGGAAGAAAAGAAGGTTAAAATAACACAAAATTTATCACTACATAGTATAAAACAAAGTCGCTTTCACTGTCCCTATTTCCCTATGTCCCTTTGTATGCTTAAATCTTTAAAACTACGCAACGGATTTTGATGCGGTTTTTTTAATAGATAGAGTGATTCAAGAGGAAGGTTTTAGTATATAATTTATTAGGTTTTAGACAAAGCGGGCGAAGCCGCGGGTGGCAAGCTAGTATTGTATAAAATATGGTTTTCAAACACAGGTTTATATTTAAACCATATATCTAATCATTAAAATCAGTACTGATCATTCTTCAATATTATGACAATTATAAAAAAATAAAAATAAAAACAATCAAAATCAGGGATTATCTTTATTTCTGACATTTTAGATACATCGGAACTTTCATTATGCTCTTCTTCATTTTCACTTTCCCTACTGCCATCACCTGTGTAAATCATTTCATCGATTAATTTAATTCACCTTTAAAAACAAAACCAAGAAGGGTATGTAATAGCAGCTCTATATAATTCCACACAGAGAGAACACGTGCAGTCACCACCAATATTTAAAGACGACTGACGGATTTTTGAGTTTTTTGACTGACAGGCTACCGTCACCTACCGCCCGATTTGTTTTTGATTGTGTATGACCGTGAATTGACTTCTATTTCTTTTGAACAAGGTGTAAAATGCAAGTGCGTTGTTTAGGGTTCTTACGATTCAATGATTCGAGTGTCTTCGGAAATACGACAATTAGCGAAGATTTGCATGCGCATTATTAAGTTTGGAGTACTGTACGGCTGTATTGACATCTTTGATTATATTAATCAAAGATTGACATAGAAGTTTGATTTTATTACAGCTTATAGATATTATAGACTTGAGTTAATTTAATACATGTAAGCGTTCATGAGTAAAGGACAACCCCCTTTTTAAGTTTAAAATGATAGAAAATATTTTTTTTATATAATGTAATTAAAAATTCATAATATTTTTCGTAATTATTCCTATATATCTGTGTTATAAGACTTTACTTTGTACCAAATTTCAAGACTCTGTGTTCATAGGAAGCACCCTGTAGGTTTTGATTCCCTTGCGAATGTCGAAATTTGCGAAAATTTTCAGCATTTACGTCTGTATCTTTTGATTGCGTTGGCTTATAAGGTTGATTTCTTCACAGCATTTAGGGGACGTCGACTTGAGTATTCGATATAAATTTCAGCTTGATACCTCTACGCGTTCCAGACAGATAAAATCAAACGTATAAGCCAACGAAATCAAAAGATACAGCCGTCAATTTTTTTTCATTTTTTTCGCAAATTTCGACATTCGTAAGGAATTCAAAACGAGTTTATTTGTAACAGGATGGTAGTTCTACAGGGGTCATAGTACGCAATGATAAAAAGAAAAATGATGGTCAAAACGCTGGTACTGGCGGACTAGTCGCGTGGGCGTTAGTCGAACTCGTTGGATAAATAGCGAAAGTCAAACGATTTGTAACACAAAAATTTTAGAATTTACCGATAGCCCACAAAAAAGTTGTAGGCGGTAGTGTCATGCCATACTTTTCCGGTGTGACTTACAGCCCGCCATACCGACGCGAATGCGTTGATTTAAAAAAAAAAACAATTCAACCATTTGTACCAGGCTAAGTTTTGCACAGGTAAAATTAGAATTAACCGATAGCCCATAAAAAAGATGTAGGCGGTAGTGTCATGCCATACTTTTCCGGTGTGACTTACAGCCCGCCATACCGACGCGAATGCGTTGATTTAAAAAAACAATTCAACCATTTGTACCAGGCTAACTTTTGCACAGGTAACCATCTAATCATCGTGCAGCTATTTACGAAAATCACCATGCCATACTTTTCGGACGATTCCAAATGGTCACCATACCACCGAAAATCTACAAAAATTTTTTTTTTTCGCCAAACGATTTGTACCAGTATTGCATTTGGATTTTTGGAGAGTATTTGATAAAATGTGACCATTATTATATTTGCCATACTTCTAGTAGGGGGAAAAAGTGCTGCCATACTTGAAAAATTAAATTATTCGTCACGTTTCAAAAATACGACTGTACAATACGTAAAATAATTTTTTACAGTATGGGATCATTATATTCTGTTTGTTTGTATACAATTCTACCTAGAAAAAAATATCGCAGATTGCAAACATGGGGCGGACGATTGTAAGACTTAAGCCAAGACGTAAAAAAAAAATGAAAAGAATTGGCGATTAGTATGGCATTTGGAGTTTTGGAAAGTATATGATGCAACGTGACCATTATTATATTTGCCATACTTTTAATAGAGGGAAAAATTAGTGCCATACTGCTACAAATCATTCAAAATACGAATAAAATCTTACAATTAAAAAAAATGTTGTGTGGTTTTATGAAACCACGGTAAAAGTGAAACTGTTCGAACGGTTCCGAACACTGCTTTGTGTAGCGCATGTCGCGTGTCGGTCGGCTGCCGAGTAGGTATACCTACTCGGCAGCCGCAATACACGCGACATGCGCTACACAGACCAAAAAGTTTGAGACGATGTAATAAAAGTTTCACTTTAAAAAAAATCTTATACACATTCGCCACCTCCTACAGGTATGGCATTATCACACTTCTATTTATAATCATTCAGGAGTTGTAGAAAAAAAAATTTGCAGATTTTCGGCGGTATGGTGACCATTTGGAATCGTCCGAAAAGTATGGCATGGCGATTTTCGTAAATGGCTGCACGACGATTAGATGGTTACCTGTGCAAAAGTTAGCCTGGTACAAATGGTTGAATTGTTTTTTTAAATCAACGCATTCGCGTCGGTATGGCGGGCTGTAAGTCACACCGGAAAAGTATGGCATGACACTACCGCCTACATCTTTTTTATGGGCTATCGGTTAATTCTAAAATTTTCGTGTTACAAATCCTTTGACTTTCGCTATTTATCCGACGAGTTCGACTAACGCCCACGCGACTAGTCCGTCGGTACCAGCGTTCTGACCATCATTTTTCTTTTTGTCATTGCGTACTAAGACCCCTGTAGAACCGCCATCCTGTTACAAATGACCCGAAATTTTGTGTCAGTATCTCCCGGCCTATGTACACAGAATCATGAAATTTGTTACAACTTACAATGTAACGTTCTAAAATACAGATTTAGGAATAATTGTGAAATAAGTACATGAATTTTAATTAGATTATGTAAAAAATATTTTAAAAAATCAAACTTCTTGTTTATGCTGAAAATTTTCGCAAATTTCGAAATTCGCAAGAGATTAAAAATAATTTTAAACGGAAATTTAGTTGTGCGAGTGACTCCGATTCGCACTTGGCCATTTTTTTATATTTTGTCCAGTATAAGAATTTTTTTCTATTTTATCGAGTACGATTTTGGGGGGGTCATGTCCCCCGTGACCCCCCCCCCCCCTGGGACCGCGCCTGCGCTAATTTGACGTTTTGTAATGTTATTTCAAAATGTTTCGTTGAATTAATATTTCTTTGTTTTTGCAAACTTGGCTATATATTAAATAGCTTTCGTTAAATGAAAAGCTTATGCTATTATCGAGGACGCTGTACGAATTAGAAATGAGACTTTTAACCCCTATGGTTGTTGAATAGGTACTTAAACTATAAGAATATGCTATAAAATTAATAATATGTCACTCGATGGACACGCCTTTTATAAGTATTATGCAACGAATAAATTTAAGACGGATCTCTGCAGTCAAAGATCTTAAAGAACTGGATATAATAGTAAGGATGTAGGGAGTCCCTTCACATAAAACTCCCAGGATAAGTTAAGTACTAATTGGGTCAATTTTATACAATGGTGACAAGAAAACAAAGGTTCAGTTTTTTTTTTACGAAAATTAATTAAAACAGTGTAGAAGTAAATAAAACAAAAATAAGAATGTCTGCAGTAAATGCTTTATCTAGATATTGCGTCCGTCCTACTTCCTACTATCCTATCCTATCCTTTTCTACTAATATTAATGCGAAAGCACAGACTAATAATAATATACTACGTATACAAGCGAAAGTTTATGAGGATGGATGTGTATATGCATGTTTGTTACTCTTTCACGCAAATACTACTGAAACGATTACAATGGAATTTAGCACACTTGGTAACTTGGATTAACACATAGGATAGGTTTTATCCCGGAAATCCCACGGGATCTATGCGGGTTTTACTTTAAAACGCGGGCGATGCCGCGGGCGGAAAGCTAGTAATTGATAATTTTTACTAATAGGTATAGAAATTCAAAATTCAAAATTCAAAATTCAAAAATTCTTTATTTGGAACATAATAACAAATTGTACATAAACTTAAATTACGATGACATCCGTAAAAGCATAAGAGCTGTGGCACGGATGCCAACGCCCACCTCCATAAATAAAATAAGTTCCATCTTAATAATGTAACAAGTTTAACAATAATATTATGCAAATTAAGTCGGTTAAAAATAGAAAAAAAAAGTAGTACAAAATTCTAGATAGCAGGTGTGTTTGTGAGACTGAAGATGTGTATTCGTGAGTGTATGAGTATATGAGTGTGTGAGTATGTGAGTGTGTGTGTGTGTGTGTGTGTGAGTATGTGCCAGTGTGTATGGGTTTTTCCAAGTTTTAGACTGTAAATTTAATAATTTCTTCAGTTTCTTCATACGAACGGGACAAAAGCCAATCAAGGACTATATTTTTAAGTTTAAAATTACAGAGTGGGTAGATATTTAAAACCTGATTGAGTTTATTATAGATTAAGGAACTAATAAATGGATAGTGGCGACCAGCTACCGCGGTTCTGCGACGTTCAATAGTACACACCCTGTCATATCTACGCCTGGAATTTATAAGGTTGGGGTCATAAGAAGTATCCAAGTGTTTTCTCATAACAATTTTTAGTATATAATATAATTGACGTACCGACGGCACTTGGCATAGGGCAATTCGCTAGTTGGAAAGCGGAGAGGTTTGTTGGTGATTGTCTTAAGTACAGCCCGTTGGGCTCGTTCCAAGCGAATCATCAGAGATTTAACACAACCTCCCCAGGAGGTTAGACAGTAAGAAGTAACAGACTGAATCAGTGCGTAATAGACCGTTTTCAAATAACGGAAGTCTATCACTCCTCTGAGGCATTTGAAAACATATGTTAATTTTCTGACTTTAGAACAAACGGTATCGATCTGTTGCTTCCACGACAATGTTGGATCTATTGAAACTCCCAAATATTTTAAACTAGTGACTCTCTACAGATGTGTACAACTACATTGAACAAAAGGGTCAGTTTTGAGACAGTCATGGGCGCAAATGGTGAATGTTAGTGGGGGCACGGACGAAATTTTGGGCGCAAAAGTTATAAATTTACTTTTCGCAATATTGAGGGTAAGAAGATTTTGTTGCAGCCAATATTGGACAAGTTTTAAGGCGTTTTCAGCAACACTACGTACCTCATTCCATGTCTGAGCATAAAGAATCAGAGTAGTATCGTCAGCATACGAAATTATTTTACAATTATTGAGAGAGAGGTCACATAAGTCATTAATGTAGAGTAAAAACAGGGTAGGTCCTAAGACACTGCCTTGAGGAACGCCGAATGAAACTGAAACATACTCACTCTTGATGTTATTAATAACGACACATTGTGTACGGTCAGAAAGGTAACTGCTAAATATATCCAGAACAGAGCCTCTGATACCACAACGTTCCAATTTGGATAGAAGAATAGGAATAGAGACAGTGTCGAATGCTTTAGAGAGGTCCAGAAAGAGAGCTACAGTTTTCAGTTGATGCTCAAAATTGTTAATAATGCAATTAGTTAATGACAGTAATGCATCTTCTGTAGATAGGCCCCGTCTAAAGCCAAACTGGTTTTTTGAAAATACATTATTAGAATTAAGAAATGTTAGAAGCCTGTTATTTAGGACTTTTTCAAAGATTTTGGATAAAGCTGTAAGCACAGATATCGGACGATAATTTGCGACACTATCTCTATTTCCACTCTTATAAATCGGATGGACAACAGCTCTTTTAAAAACAATTGGAAACACGCCTTTTGATATGCAGAGGTTTAAGACATAACAGATAATAGGGGCGAGAACTTGTCTTGCAGATTTAATGACGGACGCGGGAATACCATCCCAGCCAACTGCACATTTGTCTTTAAGGTTGTTAATAATTGTAAGGATTTCTTCGTTTTCAATGTTCAGAAGTACCATTGAATTTACAGGAGTATTTAAAGAGTTTTGTGGAAAGATGTTTGGGTTATTATAATTATTTGAAGTAGCCGATCGAGAATTTTCAATAATTTTATGAGCCATATCCTTACCCACATTCGCAAAGTAATTATTGACTGAATTGACGGATAGACTGGGACAACTACACGAATTTAATAAATCACTTGCATTAGAATCCTTTCTTTTTAGTCCGGATATTTCCTTTATGACATTCCACGCAGCCCTGGGGTTCTTTCTGATTTTCTGGAACCTACTTTGTTCGTATTCTCGTTTAATTTTCTTTAAAAGCTTATTACAGAAAGTACGGTAACGGATGAATATCAATTTGTTGAGAATATTTTCTGGGTGTCTCTTAAATTTGCGATAAAGTTTATCTCTGTGGCGAATACATTTCAGAAGACCGGGTGTAATCCAGGGTTTTATTATGCGTTTTCTACAAGGGATTGTGCGGCTATGAGAAGTAATTATAGAGGATAAGGTGTTAACTAGGTTGGTTGCTGACTCATCTGGATCAGTAGAATCTAAGACAGAGGAAAAATCGGTATTTTCAAGCACGTTCACAACCGAGGGAATATCAATATGAGTATGAACAGAATAATTATTCTTAGATGGTTTTGCAATTTCCGCATGTATAAAGCATAAAACCGGGTTATGGTCAGTAAACGTAGCATCAAGGACTAAAGTAGTAGCTTTGTATGGCGTACGAAGCATTACATGATCAAGACAAAGAAATGCCTTCGCGAGTTGGGAAAAGATGAGCAGGCAATAAAGCGTGTGAGGCCAATAAATTAAGATACTCATCGGTGGAAGGATCTGCGTTATTTGCAATTATATTAATATTGATATCACCGATGACCAGAATACTTTTGTTTGATTTGATAGAAAGGAGCACGTTATCTAGACTCGTAATAAAGGGATCAAGGTTCCTAAAAGAAGGTGATCGATATAACGCTACTACAGCAAGAGAATTAGGAAATTCCAAAATAATACAATTAGCATCATTTAGTGGAGGTAAGGTTACTTTGCAACTTAAACCAGCTCGAACAAAGGTGACCACGCCTTCATTTTGAGTAGTAAAATTAGATTGATGGTATTCGTATCCTGGAAGAATTGGAATGAATGGAGCCTTGCTTAACCAGCATTCTGATAGAACAAGGATATCAAGCTGATATCCGAGTCTTTACAGTAAAGTTTGAAAAAGGTTGAAATTACAGTTAATGCTACGGATATTAACATGTAAGACTTTAAAGTCTCCAAAATTTTTAACATAAGAAATGCTATCCTCTGGTTGGCAAAGATGAGAATCAGACACCGAAATATTATCTATATCGTCGTTTATAGTATTCAAGTCATTCATTTTATAGATAGAATAGAACAAGGGAATACTAACTGTGATGAAGAACTAAAGAAAACAAATCTAAAATCCGGAATAGTTGAGAAAGAAGTAAATATTTTGGAAAAGTGTATGATATGTGTAAATGTGGTGTGTGCTGGGTGTGTGAAATATTGTATGTAAAATTCATTATTACAATCAGAAACAATTATACATGTAAAATAGATAAACAAATTTTTTATATAATATATATCACTAAGAAGAAACACTATGGAAACACATATTAATAGTCATATTAAAGTGTCCTGTTTCACCTTTGCAATATCCAATTTGGTATTAATTCTTATCAATGGCCCGTTTTCCTTTTTTACGAAGAAAGATCTTTCCGTGCGACACCCAACAAAACTTAAAATTATGTGTGTTTGCAAGGTCACGCGATAAGAAAAACAATCTTTTCATTTTGGCCGAAAGATTTTCCGAAATAAAAATATTTTTTGATGGGCCCTTAATATGTAGATGTTCAGTAGAGAGCTTAGACGGTCCTTTATTAAAATTTCGGTACATACTGATAATTTTTTCTTTTAGCAGACAGCTAGTCAGATCAACAATAATTGTCTTTGAAGTGGGCTCCTTGGATTTAATTCTAAAAATGTCTTTCACTTCGTGGGGCTGTACAGCAACATTTAATAATTTAGATGTTTTTAAGAATGTATCCAGGAGAGAGGATTTTGTTTCTGAGGTACAATTCGGGATATTTCTGATTTCAATGCATGTTGATCTAGATGCGCGCTCAGAAATCTCTAGCCTGTCTTCCAGTGTTTTAATATATTTAGCGTCCGCATCCCGCGCTAATTCCAAATCATTTATTTTAGTGGATAAAGAATCACATTTTTCCGCTAAGAATTCAAACGACGTCCGCATAGTCTCAACCGAGTCACACAACTTTTCAAAACTTTTATTTTGCTCCTCTTTAAAATTTAAAAACATTTGCTTGATTTCAAGCATAAAACAGTCGAGCTTATCTTCGTCACATTCAGTGAACTTCCTTTTACGGAAAGTGACATTAGTTTTTTTTGTCAAACTAGGCTCAGATGAGCAATGGTGTAAAGTTTGTTGTATAATCGGTACAGTAAGCACGCTGGTGGGCGCGTAGACTTGGTCGCCAACATCCGATTCCACAGCCGGTGCGGGGGTGGAGGGGGGAGTGCGCTTGAGGGGCATGATTGTAGTATAACGTAGAAGCAGAGGGTAGTGTTAACGGTCAAACGGCAATCGCTAGGAGATTATGCAATGTTAGTCGAACAGCAGCGACGGAGTTCAAGTTATACTTGACGCGATCGACAGATTCATACAAAATTGCTTTCCGTCCAATATAAGTTGACCTCTAATGCTTCTTTCAAACTAATTACGAGCGTGTACTGATTTCTTCTTTTTATATTGTACGGGTCTGGGTTTATGATATTAATAGATCACTCACATATTGTATTCAGAAGATTTATATATTTCTGGTTCATTTAATTATAATAAAATTAAATTATTCACTTTATAACACGATAAATTAACGGATTAAACTTGGATTGAAGCAAAACACGTCTAAACTGCACAACGGTCCGGAGGGAAGGGGGGAATTATAAAGTTTGAAAGACCTTCAAAATACAAGTTAATATTATAGTTCAACATAAAACGATTAACAGTCCGCTTGACCTATCATGATTCGTTTAAACTTATACAGAACTATAAGTAGTTGTGATTCGCCGTTGCGAATCACGTGTTGGCGAACCCGCAAATCAGTGGTACCCCATCCTAAAAAAAAAAAAAAAAAAAAAAAAAAAAGTTTGGACTCTTTTCCCACTAAAGCGGCCACGCTGAGTCGATAGCACTCACTCCCGAAGCGATAGGATGCACGGTTTCGGAGATGTGCAGATCGATTAACTCTTATCTAATTGATATCCGGTGGGACATTAGCGTCCCATGGTTCACCTTTTCCTATTAGCTAATTACACCGTCCGGCGTTCTTATCTATTACTCATTGTGCACCTCGCTTATCACTGCTTTTGTATTAAACTTCTTTGTTATGACCTACCTCACTATTCTAACCAAACGATGTATTATTATATTCAAGAAAAAAATACGTCTAAAATCCTATAACTATATTTATATATTATCGTACTATATTATCATAATTGTTGCTTTTTTAAAAAGCGATTCGCTTCTGGCACTCGCCGGCCGCTGCCGCGGCACGCTCGCTTTGCTCGCTCGGCTCGTGCGTTGTTTATCAAAGTCTAACCTAACCTAACCTAATTGTTGCTTTTTTAAAAAGCGATTCGCTTCTGGCGTTGTTTATCAAAATCTAACCTAACCTAACCTAACCCAATTCTTTTTCCGGGTAATCTGATGTATCGAACTTTGTTACGAGCTACCTCGCTATTCTGAATCATCAATAAAACACATTCATTTTACTGCCATTTTTATTTCCAAAATGTTGTTGCTTATTATCTACTGGTTTGTGTATTTGGCGACCATTTGTCCATTTTGCTATATAAAAATAATTATTGATGAACATTTGAATTGTAGCCTTATCTACTTATAAAATAGGAGCGAAACATCTCATCCACTAAAATATCGTTGTACAGTGTGTTCCCTGTAAATATGCTCGTAAAACTATGCATTGAATATCCCTGAAACTTATATAGCAAATACATTAAGCAATATTCTCCACAAACTGAAGTCCAATCATTCTGAATCCTATCAACATTCCAGTCCCATCTCTTACAATTCCTTTTCAAAAACTGGAGATGATATCGCTCAGGTGTTCGTCCATATGAATCAAAATATTGACCGATGCCATTCGTATCGATATGTACAGCTACCCAGTGTGAACCCGGTTTATCATCCGCATCCAAATTGCATATTATATACGTTGGTACATGGGTATACATAGGCAGTCTATTAGCAGCATAAACATTATTTTCTAGACTGGGATGAATCTTTTTCATATGTTTTTGTAATTCTAGTGTATCCATGATATTACTGTTATTAGCAGATTATTACAGTACCAATCTATTCAATGGTTGTCATAGGAATGTTCAATTATAGTGTTTTGTATAAGATTAAATAGGAAGTTTGTAATGAAATAAAAAATAGTAAATTGCATACAATTTGTTTTATTTAATTTTATAATGTTTCCTTTAGTTACATATACACAAAATGCATTAAGCATAACACATAAATCTAAAATATAACACACATTATAACCTTAACTACTATAGTCTACAGTAACATTTCTATTTTTATCTATTTCAATAATATTATCAAACTCAGCATAAACAATACAGTTAATTGTCTGTGTTAGTGAGGATTCAAATCGTACTTCTAATCTTACACTACCATGCTTTATGAGATTCCAATGAGCTGATGAGTTAGCTGATAAATCAGGAGTTAAATCAAATGCTAAAAGACAGTAGCCTTTGGCATACTGTTCACGAGAGATTGCATTTCCTTCATTAAGAAAGTGAATACCAGTCCCCGAGAATAGAGTATGACAGGTTGATACCTGTTGCGAAGCAATTTGAGATAAGTTTGATGATTCA
Source organism: Colias behrii (assembly GCA_029959065.1). Lineage (NCBI taxonomy): Eukaryota > Metazoa > Arthropoda > Insecta > Lepidoptera > Pieridae > Colias > Colias behrii. Next base: position 9,328,969 of record JARWMC010000010.1, read on the forward strand.
TAGAGTTACTATCGGTTTCGTTTTGTAAATATTTAATCGCATTCTTTTGTGAGAGTCACAAAGCAGGTTGATGTCATTTGCGAAGGAACGTGAGATAAGTTTGTTGACTCATAGAGTTACTATCAGTTTCGTTTTGTTAATATTTAATCGCATTCTTTTGTGAGAGTCACAAAGCAGGTTGATGCCATTTGCGAAGGAACGTGAGATAAGTTTGTTGACTCATAGAGTTACAATCAGTTTCATTGTACTTAAGAATTTGCTTTAGATAAGAATGGTGCTATATATGATCGAACAGTTGCAGTCATGCAGTCAGTCTATGGTCGTTGGACCACAGTGGATTGTATACGTCTACCAATACTACGTTTGTGTTGTGTTTTGTGTCATCAATGATCATGGAGGTAAGTGATTATTATATTGACAAACTTACTTGTATTTCTCTTAACATGTGTGTGTGTGTGTGTCAGACTAAGTGTAAACAAATTGATATTAACGCGATAACTCTGTTGTTGCAGAAATCATTCAACTTCGATGAAAATACCTATAAACTGTGTTACTACTCGCCACTCTCTCCTCAAAACGAAGAAGAGAGTGATGACATCATCGTTAATAACACAGACGATGGCGGAAAAAGGAAATTGCAGTCAATTGATCAATTTTTTGAAGTGGCACCAAAAATAAAAAGGAAGAAGCTGCTATCGTCAACTGTGGCACGAGCTGCTAGAGATGGCGTATCATACATCTCTACAAATTCTGATGACGGAGACCAAGCGATGCATCTCATAAAAATTGAAATGTATGATATGAAGAAACTATCCAAGATTCCAACTAGTGATCACTGGAAGCACGCTACCACGAGGATTAAATATTACGTAAAGAAAAATAAGGATAGCATCTATGACAACACAAACGCCCTCGTATACAATATTACAAAGACAATAGCAGAAAGTGAAAAAGTGAAAAAATACTTTTTTAACAATGATCATTAGTTAATGTTACTATTTTAACAATGATCATTAGTTAATGTGATTCTGTTTTCTTAAATTACTTCCATGTACTCATTAGATTTTACAAAACTTTCCTAATCCTATGCTAGACTATAAATATTGAACATTTTTTAAATTGAGTATCAGTTACTCTACCAACACTTAACTGTTACTTACTGTGCTACATACTTTCTTCTTTATTATAAAGATGGAAAACTTTAGTGAAATGTGCACCAGTGCTTTCTTTTCCGCACCCATTGAAGAGAATATAGAACAATTCAACAGCGAATTCAATCAGGAGCTGCATAAAGTTTGTGATGAAATGGAGAAGCGTGAACTGTTCGATTCATCGTATGATGATGAGTTGTATAATCAATGTTTGATGGTTGAAACAACGTTAATGTAAGTATTAGAAGTACAAACTCAATAAGAAATATTATTGTAGTAATGTTTTATTTTAAGATTTATCTAATAATTTTCTTTTTTTGTTACAGTCAACAACAAGTTGGAAGAGGTATCAAACGAGGTATCACTACAGATGAAAATAAGGTTACCAAGAAAGCAAAATTTGATGAGGGAGCTTCTACATCATCAATTGAAACCAATGACGTGGACAACAATAAGGTGGAATGTGATACATGTCATGTTTATATTAATAAAAGGTATCTAAACAACCATTTAAAAAGTAATACACATAAAAATAATCTTTTAAAATCACATAATTCATTAACAAATGTAACAGTTGTTGAAACCGCTTTTGGTAATCGAATTTTAACATACAGAATTAATAGTAAAACACTTCAATCGGGGCAATATTTTGAAACACCAGAATCGTTTTTAAATTCACTAAAAATCGATATCTTATTTTTGATAAATGAATGTATTCAACAACATACAATTTTAAAAATAAACTTCATATTGCATGCTGATTTCATACAACAAACTAAAGATATTAAAAATACGTTTGATTTTCAAACGTTTAATTACATCATTTGTCAGGGAGATGACTTAAATATTTTTTATTCATCATTAATAGACACTGTAGTCGGTAAAATTTGTCAATTTGAAAAAAAAGATAGTGGTTGGAGTCTTAATCAAATTAAATACATAGATATGAATGTTAACAAATTCAACCCCCTACGTGGTAGTTCATATATCGACCTTCCTCAAGATATTAAATCAAAAAAAGCTGTAATCAATGTTAAAAATAATGATAATATGTGTTTTAAATGGGCATTACTCTCTGGTTTATATCCTGTATGTAAAAGTGTAGATCGGGTAGCATCTTACGCAATTCATGGAAATAAACTAAAATTTACTGGTATTTCTTTTCCGGTTAAAATTGCAGATATATCAAAAGTAGAGAAATTAAACAATATTAGTATTAATGTTTTTGGCCTAGAATATAATAAAGAAAAAAAGTGTAATTCTGTTGTAGGTCCTTTATATTTAACAAAATGTCGTACACCTAATCATATTAACCTACTATATATATCGAATGGTACTAACAATCATTACTGTTATATTAAAAACTTATCGCGATTAGTTAGTTCACAAATATCAAGTCATCATCATGCAGTTTATATATGTGATTCATGTTTACTTCATTTCCCATCAGAGGAAAGACTTAATAACCATCAACAATATGATTGCGCTCACATTTGTACGGAATTACCAAACGGCGAGGATTCCAAATTGAATTGGTTTGGTAAAGCAACCTCAAATAATAAATTAAAATTTGATAAATTCGCGAAAAAGTTGGAAATGCCCTTTGTGGTTTATGCAGACTTTGAGGCATTTTTGAACCCGATAGAATCATGTAGTAACGATCCATCCAAGCCTAGTACAATTAATATTCAAAAACATGAAGTGTATAGTTTTGGTTATTACATTAAATGTTCATATGATAACAGATTATCAAAATATGAGACGTATAGTGGGCCAAACTGTGCACAAGTGTTTATGAATCGCCTTTGCGAAGATGTGAAAACAATAGTTAAAAAAAATAGTTTCCAAAAATGTCCCGTTCCATTATCAGATGAAGATAAAATTAAAATTTCAAATTCAAACATGTGTCATATTTGTGAAACTGAGTTAAATGGAGATCCTTTTAACGATTTTGATTGGTACACTGGTAGTTTTAGAGGTGTTGCACATCAAGTGTGTAGTACTAAGTACAGAACCCCTCGTCATATTCCAATATTTTTACATAACCTCAGTCACTACGATGCTCATTTCATTGTCCATGCATTAAACCTCTATGATGGCAAAGTTGAAGTTATTCCGCAAAATAAAGAACGATACATATCATTTTCAAAACAGTTAACAATAAATAATAATCAATCAGTAAGTTTAAGATTTGTAGATTCATTGAAATTTTTATCGTGTAGTTTAGATCAACTAGCTAAAAATCTTAATGATGATCAGTTTACAGAACTAAAAAGGAACTATCCTAATAATGAAGATTTTTCACTTTTAAGACGGAAAGGTATTTATCCTTATGAATTTATGTGTAATAGTGATTGCTTGAAACATCCATCACTTCCTGATCAACACCATTTTTATAGTTCACTCACAGATACAAATATTTCAAATGATGATTATAATCATGCAAAAGATATTTGGCAACATTTTAAGTGTAGTAGTATGTCCGATTATTCCGATTTATATTTAAAAACTGATGTTTTACTTTTGACTGATGTATTCGAAAACTTTAGAAAGCTTTGTATTAAAACTTATGGATTAGATCCTGCTCATTACTATACTGCCCCAGGTTTAAGTTGGGATGCAATGTTAAAATTTACCAAAATAGAATTAGAATTGTTAACGGACTATGACAAAATTGCTTTTTTTAAAGCTGGTATTAGAGGGGGTGTATCTCAGTGTAGCAATCGTTTTGCTAGAGCAAATAATAAATTCATGGAGGATTATGATAGTGAAAAACCTAATTCATATCTAACATATTTTGATGCGAATAATTTATATGGTTGGGCAATGTCTCAATCTCTTCCTGTTGGCGGTTTCGAATGGATAGATTCTAATACAGATTATAATGTGCCGGATAACTCTGATTTCGGTTATGTTTTAGAAGTTGATTTGGAATATCCTGATGAACTTCATAATTTGCATTCTGACTTTCCGTTATGTCCTGAAAACATATGTGTGGGTAATACTAATGAAACTAAATTAGTTCCTAATTTAAATAATAAAAATAAATACATCATTCACTACAGGAATTTAAAACAATGCATTGAAATGGGAATGAAATTAATTAAAGTACATAGAATTTTAAAATTTAAACAGAGTTCTTGGTTAAAGAAATACATAGACTTAAATACTACTTTGAGAACGTTAGCTACATCAAACTTCGAAAAAGACTTTTTTAAATTAATGAATAATTCTGTCTTCGGTAAGACTATGGAAAATATTGAAAAAAGAGTAAACGTTAAACTACTAACTCACTGGGATAATCGTGGTAAAGTTTTAGGTGCTCAGGATTGGATTGCAAAACCAGAGTTCCATAGTTTATCAATATTTTCAGAACATTTAGTTGCAATACAATTACGTAAAACAAAATTAATTTATGATAAGCCGATTTATTTAGGATTTTGTATTCTAGATATATCTAAGACCCTTATGTATGAATTTCATTACAACTACATGATTAAAAAGTTTCATAATAAAATTAAGTTATTGTACACCGATACCGATAGTTTGATATATCAAATTTTTACAGACAATTTTTATGAGGATATAAAACCAGATCTACCTCACTATTTCGATACATCAGATTACCCGGAAAATAATATTTACGGATATCCAAAAATAAATAAAAAAAAGTTAGGTTTTTTTAAAGATGAGAATAATGGTAAAGTATTGAAGGAATTTGTAGGGTTGCGATCAAAAATGTATGCCTTAGAAATAGAAGATAAATTTATAGCAAAGGCAAAAGGGGTTAACAAAAGTGTTACCAAAAAAATGAATATGGAAAATTACAAATCGTGTTTGTTTAATAAAAATGTATTATATTGTAGTATGCTTCGATTTAAGTCAATCAAACACACTATTTTTACACAAAAAATAAATAAAACATCTTTATCATATAATGATACCAAACGATGTATTATGAACAACAACATTGATACATTGGCTTGGGGACATTATAAATTACGCTAAGTGACTTTTTACTATTATTTCTGTGTGTATATACAAATAAGTGACTTTTTACTATTATTTCTGTGTGTGTATACAAAATTTGTACTGATTGTAAAAAAAATTATGATATTGCTATAATGTTATATAATAGTTTATTAATAGTTTTATAATAGTTTAGTATTGTTTGATTGTAAATAATGTAAAATAATTGTAGTTTTTATTTGTGTACTTAAATTTGATGTTGAGGTGATTGTGAAATTCTGATAAGTACTAATTGTGTTAGAAATAGTAAACAGATCATTTATTTTTAGCAATATAATATATATATTAAATTTTTACACCAACATTTTCATTTTTTATTTCATCCCTTTAAACTCTAGACGTGTGAAATGTTTCACTTTATCCATCCGTTTACTGCTATTGTGGCCGGACCAAGTGGATGTGGGAAGTCAAATTTTGTAACAAATTTCATAAAATCAGTTAAGGAAATATGTAATTGTGATTTTAATCATATCACATGGTGCTTTGATGAAATGCAACCTTTATATAATTTACCAAATGTTAACTATCATCAAGGAATTCCAAATCTTAATATGTTTGATGGTGAAAACCCACACCTTATTATTATTGATGATCTAATGAGAGAGTCTGATGGAAGAATTGTGGATATATTTACAAAAGGCAGTCATCACCGGAACCTTAGTGTATTTTATTTAACACAAAATTTATTTCATCAAGGTAAAGGTCAAAGAGACATTTCTTTAAACTCAAGTTATATAATTTATTTTAAAAACCCTCGAGATAAAACTCAAATAAGATATTTAGCACGACAAGTGTCACCAGATAACACAAAATTCATTGAAGACGCCTACAGGGATGCAACTTTAGAAGCACATGGATATTTAATGGTAGATTTAAAACAGAATACAAATGATTTTTGTCGTATCAAGACAAATGTATTCCCATTTAATGGTCACTGTACAGTCTACGTCCCCACGAAAGAGTTTAAATACACCAAGAATCAAACAATTCAAATCATTTCTAAATGATGCATCGTCGAGTCACAACGCATAAACATTTGCTAAATGCTTTGCATACGCTTAAACCAAAACATCAAAGAGCATTACTTAAAACGTGTGATGAAAAAGAAATAAATTGTATTTGTGAATGTATTCATAACGTTTTACAAGGAAAGATACCACTTAAAGATCAAGATAAACAAAAATTGAATAAACACAAAAATATACTCCGTAAACTGGTGCGTAAGTGTAAACATAAACTAAGAAAAAATATTATTATACAAAAAGGAGGGACTTTCTTACCAATAATATTAGGTGCAATATTGAGTGGATTAGTAAGTGGACTAGCCAGTTAACATGGAAAATGCTAAGAAAATGATACTTATTGAACCTGGATTGATTGAAAAATTAAAACAAGAAAATAAGGATACAAGTAATTTGTCTCGATTAGATATTGAAATGCAAAATATTATGAATAGTAAGACGGAAGACCGAAAGAAGTGGATGTTATATTTACAAACACTACAAAGATACCTTCACTTTACCGAAGAGGATCGTCAACCACTCAGATTACCAATTTATTCTGATACATCTAATGAATATTCAAATGAGTCTAAAATTGGTTTTAAAAATAAAGATAGAGATCTAAAAAGTTCAGTTGATGCTGAATCTTTGTTGGAGGAGAAAGGTTCCATTAAAAGTATAGAAAGTGAGGCAAATCCACTGTATTCACCAACACAAATACTCAGTTTAATACCAAAAACTTATAATAAAAAAGGTGAGTCATTATTAAACTTAATTGGAACAAGTAAAAGTAAAATACGTTGGGATAATGAAGGCACAGTCATAATTGATAATGAAAAAATTCCAGGAAGTAATATTGTTGATTTAATAAATGATTCACTTAGACCCTTAAAAAAAAGTGATCCGATAGGGTGGGATAGATTTGCTAAAGCATTGAAAGATATTAAAGTACCACTTACTTATATTGGAAATCCAAAGAGATGTGAGTTTATTAACCAACTTCAAGCGAAAGATCTGAACAAAACCTCTGAGATTGAAGTTCAAGAATTTTCTACACCGAGCAGTGGAGATAAAAGATATATAACTAAAATACGTAAAAAGATCGATTGGGAAAAATGGACCCCGTACTAGAAGAAATTAACAGGATTTATTATGATCCATCTAACCCCGCTGGTTTTGGTAGTATTGATAAATTATCAAAAGCTATGAAGGGTAAAATGGATAAAAAGCAAGTGAAGGAATGGTTACAATCACAAGAAACATATACATTACATAAACCCATTCGGAAAAAATTCCCGCGTAATAGGTACATTCTATCAAATATTAATGAGCTGTGGCAAGCCGATTTAAGTGATATGCGAACTTATTCTCAATATAATGATGGTTTCAACTACATACTTTGTGTTATTGATGTATTTAGTAAATATGCTTTTGCAAGACCAATGAAAAAGAAAAACTCAGAAACAACTAAAGAATGTTTTGAAAGTATATTTACTGAAAGTAATTCAACCCCTACTCACATACAATCTGATAAAGGTACAGAATTTGTTTCAAAAGATGTACAAAAATACTTTAAATCCAAAAAGATAAATTACTATACCACTAACAATCCTGATATTAAGGCTAGTATTGTTGAACGATTTCAAAGAACTCTAAAAATGAAAATGTGGCGTTATTTCACTCATAATAATACTTATAGATATATAGATGTTTTACAAGATTTAATATACTCTTATAATCACAGCATTCACTCGAGTATTAAGATGTGCCCATGTGATGTAAGTTCCAACAATATTATGACAGTTTGGACTAATCTTTATGATAGAGGGTCAAACAAACTTTCTTTAGAAAATTCAAAACCAAATTTCAACGTGGGTGATTATGTTCGAATAACTAAATATAAACATGTTTTCCAAAAAGGATATGAATCAAATTGGAGTGATGAAATATTTATTATATCTTCAATAATTGATAGATCTCCATGGGTTGTTTATACAATTACAGATTTACAAAATGAACCAATAGTTGGTACTTTTTATGAAAGAGAATTACAGAAGGTCACTTACAACCCCACCTCACAATATAAAATAGATAAAATAATTGGTACTCGTTATTCGGGCAACAGAAAAGAAGTATTAGTGAAGTGGAAAGGTTATCCAGATAAATTTAACAGTTGGATTTTAGCTTCTAGTTTAAAAGAAATATGAATAAAGAAAGTTTTTATTTAACTTTGCTCAGCAATAGTTCAATGGAATACTTTCCTGATAACAAGACCACAAATTTTTCAACAAAATTACCAAAAGCTATGAAATTAGAAGGTGAATGGTTGGTTGGAGTTGTCGAGTTTCAATATCCATGCACAATGTTTACTGTTCAAGATCATGAAAATGTTGTATACATCACAAAAACCATGTTAATTCCTAATGAAGATAAACCATCAACAGTGTACTACAAAAAACATATTCCCGCTACCAACTACGATAACGTTGAACATATTTTGAGAGCATTAAATGGTATCGGAGAGAACTTGAAATTTCGTTATGATGAAATAACAAAATTTGTGTCTGTTTCTGTTTTGGATAAAAATATAACATCCGTAACATTATCACCCAAATTAAGTTTACAACTAGGTTATGAACCAAATACAAATCTCCTAGACAGAAATTTTGGGAAGTGTCCTGCTAATTTACATTTAGGGTTACCATCTCAACTATTTCTATATTGCGACATTATTGATCCTCAGATTGTGGGTGATGTTATGACTCCGCTATTAAGAGTCATTTCATTAGATCCTTCAAAATACATTTATGGTGCGTATAAAATGCACGTTTTCTCTCCACCTCACTACTTACCCGTTATGCGAAGAGAGTTCGATACGCTGGAAATGGATATAAGATCGAGCGCAGGACAAAAAATACCATTCCAGTTTGGGACCGTGTGTATTAAACTACATTTCCGCAAATTATAATAATGTATTCTCCTCATGATCATCATAAATGTCCATATGAAAATTATTATTCACATCAAGCTGGATCAGGAGTTGGAGTAATTTATAAGGGTTCACCATACCAACGCGGTCATGGTATTGGGAGCTTCTTAGGAGGGTTATTTAGATCAGTTTTACCTTTACTTTCAAGTGGTGCTCGAGTGGTTGGTAAGGAGGCATTAAACGCTGGAGTAGGACTTTTATCGGATATGATTCAAGCCCGTCCTATGGAAGCCTCAATAAAAGATCGTCTAAAGCAAGTTAGTACGAACTTAAAACGAAAGGCTGATAACAAAATTGATCGATTAAACATGACAGGATCTGGGTATATAACTAAAAGAAAACGATTGGCCTCGTTCATTCCACCACTAACAGCTAAAGTGAAAGCTACGAAAAAACTTGGTCTAAAACCAAAAAACATCAAAGATATATTTTCAAATTAAGTATGTCTTTCCTTCATAATCATTCTTGTGAGTGCGTTAAGTCAGAATTAGATTTGTTTGCATTACCGTCCACACAAACAAGCATTGAAAATGGATTGTGGATTCACTATAAACCAATTTCATCTCTTGCTGATGATGGACCTATCGAGTTTCAAGTTCCTGGAACAGGCGATGACTACATAGATTTGTCTCATACATTACTCCACATAAAGGCAAAAGTATTAAATCAAGATTCAACAAACTTGTTATCAGCTACAGTAGTAGCACCTGTAAATAAGTAACAAAGTTCGATACATCAGATTACCCGGAAAAAGAATTGGGTTAGGTTAGGTTAGGTTAGATTTTGATAAACAACGCCAGAAGCGAATCGCTTTTTAAAAAAGCAACAATTAGGTTAGGTTAGGTTAGACTTTGATAAACAACGCACGAGCCGAGCGAGCAAAGCGAGCGTGCCGCGGCAGCGGCCGGCGAGTGCCAGAAGCGAATCGCTTTTTAAAAAAGCAACAATTATGATAATATAGTACGATAATATATAAATATAGTTATAGGATTTTAGACGTATTTTTTTCTTGAATATAATAATACATCGTTTGGTTAGAATAGTGAGGTAGGTCATAACAAAGAAGTTTAATACAAAAGCAGTGATAAGCGAGGTGCACAATGAGTAATAGATAAGAACGCCGGACGGTGTAATTAGCTAATAGGAAAAGGTGAACCATGGGACGCTAATGTCCCACCGGATATCAATTAGATAAGAGTTAATCGATCTGCACATCTCCGAAACCGTGCATCCTATCGCTTCGGGAGTGAGTGCTATCGACTCAGCGTGGCCGCTTTAGTGGGAAAAGAGTCCAAACTTTTTTTTTTTGTTTTTTTTTTTTTTTTTTTTTTTTTTTTTTTTTTTAGGATGGGGTACCACTGATTTGCGGGTTCGCCAACACGTGATTCGCCGGTTCTGGCGCTTGCGCCAGAACCGGCGAATCACAACTACTACTATAATTTCCAACTTTTAAACGATGAAGCTAATACGCAAATAATAGAGTTGGATTGTGCCCTCTCGACCCGGAGCTGAGTGTAGCAATCCGTAGTAATGATATCGCATTTAAACTGATGAATTTTTTTTTAATGTTAACAGCGATGCATTTGTGCTTTATCGTTCTTTCATTAGGAACGTGTTAGATACGTAGTAGGGAACAAGTGAAACACTCAACGGCTCGATTCGCACTGCTTTAATTTATTACTTGAACACAGGCGCGGACGCAGCCACGCACACATATACAAACTAAGTATACAACATTCCTCCCCCTATTATAATAATAAATTAGTAACAAGATACAAAATTAACAGAAAAACCCTCCACCCTTATGTTTCTGCTTCATGGAACTCATCTTCCATATCACCAACATCCCTCACTTCCATTTGCCCCTCCTGAGCCCTCTCATCACCACCGTCCAACGTATCTGGTGGAGGATCGCATGGCACGTAGAATTCTGCCCTGCGTCCTCTCACGTGATGCGGCGCCTGGCTGGTAGGCGACACACACGATCGCGACGATGACGACGGTGACGGAAGTGTGGGTGGAGGTTCAAGCAGGTCAGCGCTTGGACTGTCCCTGATATCCCATTGGTTGTTACTTAGACCCTTATACCGTAACAACTGATTAACATGTCTCTTTATTGTTTCTAACCTGTCGATATCTCTTATAATATACGTAACCTTTCCTAACCGTCTTTGAACAATACCTTTCTTCCATGAATATTATCATAATCCCATGATGGAAACGACGAACTCCGTAAACAATAGCGGTTGCTTCCTTTTGTATCTGAGCGTAGTGCTTCTCCGCGGAATTTAAAGTACGTGACACGAAAGAAATAGGCCTTTCGATTCCCGACGATTCTAGCTGAGAAAGAATCGCGCCGAGCCCAGTGGGCGACGCGTCTACAGTCAAAATTAATTGTGCGGTCGGGTCGAAATGTGCTAAAACTTGCTCAGATGTCATTAAACTTTTAATCTTGTTAAAGGCTTCGTCCTGGACTTCTCCCCATTCCCATTTACAATTTTTTTTTAACAAATCGTACAGCGGAGTTAACACGGTTGATGCATTCGGAACAAAATTCCTATAATAATTTATTAACACTAAAAACGACTGCAATTCATTTACATTTTTTGGAATCGGAGCTTCTAACATTGCCCTGACTTTCTCTGGCTCTTTCCTTAATCCGTCCTTAGAAATTATGTAACCTAAATAGCGCACTTCGTTTTGAAAAAAAATACATTTTTCTTTCTGCAAGGATAGGCCGGCGTCCTGTAGACGTTTTAGGACGGCGTTCAACCTTACCATATGTTCCTCCTTGTCCTTTCCTGTTATAAGTATGTCATCCAATAGACACAATACTCCATCGATTCCCGACAGCACCACTTCCATTGCGCGCTGAAAAATAGACGGCGCGCTAGCTAATCCAAATACTAGGCGTGTAAAACGAAATAATCCGCGGTTAGTATTGATGGTAGTGACGTTTTTTGAATCATCTTCTAATAAAAATTGATTGTAGGCCATCGAAAGATCTAGCTTACTAAACTGTTGACCCCCATGAATGCGTGAAAATAATTCACTAGTGGTTGGAAGCGGATATTTCTCGACCACTAATTGTTTGTTAATAGTTCCAGAGTAATCGGCACACAAACGCACAGAACCATCACGTTTAAGCACCGGTACGATAGGTGAAGCGTAATCGGAATATTCAACAGACTCTAAAATACCTAATTCCAACAATCTATCAATTTCTCTGTTTACTTTTTCACGCAATGCAAACGCCACCGGGCGCGCCTTACAAAAAATTGGTTTTACATTATCTTTTAATACTAACTTAACCTTATATTTATTAAATGTACCAAGTTTATCTGAAAATAGTTCAGCAAACTGTTGTTGTAATTTTTTTACTAGTAATTCGGAATCTTCGCAATAATTTACAGGGACTAATTGCAATTTAAAATTTGAAATAAAATCCCTACCCAACAGCGGAGGTCCCCCATCGCGCACGACATATAAAGTTATAGCGTGCTTTTGATTTGCATAGCATAATGGTAAACTAAAAGTACCTAAACAAATAATTTTCATACCATTATAGGTTATTAGCTGCTTGTTCGTACTAGATAAGGGCACGTCTTTAAAATTGATTTTATAAAAGTGTTCCGATATCACAGATACAGTAGACCCGCTGTCTATTTGAAATTTAAATGGAACATTCCTAATCAATACAGTTTCTACCATAGGTCGCCCCCTGAACGAGCGTATATAAAAAAGCTTACCGTCATCATCCACGTTATCCTCACCCTTATCACCACCATCCGACATTACATAATTGACTTTGGTGCACATTTTACGTAAATGACCCTTCACATGGCATTTCCTACATATATAATTAGCAAACCTACAGTCCGACGATTTATGATTTGTAAACCCACACACACTGCACTTCACTTTCTTTTTTTCACTCGAAATTTTGTAAAACTCATCGACTACGGTAGCCGCCGAGGGTGCCTCGCGCGCCGCCGCCACTGCGGAGCGCGCGCGGCTCAGGTTCTCCGCCAGCTCCACCACCTTGGCCAGAGTAAGGTCAGACGGATCCTTCGTGTACAACTCCTCCTTTTCGCGTCCCGGTTGCATGCCCATTATAAACTTGTCACGCAACGCCTCTTCCACGTTGAGAAAGCCACACCTTGCTGTCAAGCCACGTAATCTAGCGGCCCATTGCGAATAAGATTCACCCGTCATTTGCACGGCCGAATAAAAGTTATGACGGTCACCGAACCCAACACTTTTGGGCGTGAAATGCGTGTCCAACAAAGCCAATAACTCATCGTATGGCACATCGTCGATATCCTTCGGTAAGACCACTTCTGTTGCTAATTTGTAGGTTTCTTCAGTGAGTGCGCTGAGCAATATCGCCTTCCTCTTCTTGCCCCCCGTATCAGAACGGTCGGAGATCTCATTTGCAATGAAATATTGCTTAATACGACCTTTATAAGTTTTCCACGTTTGTGTGTTGTGGTCAAAACTATTTAGAATTCCGTATTGCACGTTCGTACTCGACATTTTACGCTGCTATTCTTATTAATTCGTAACGTCGCGTGGGTATATCGTCGCCACTGTTAGATACGTAGTAGGGAACAAGTGAAACACTCAACGGCTCGATTCGCACTGCTTTAATTTATTACTTGAACACAGGCGCGGACGCAGCCACGCACACATATACAAACTAAGTATACAACAGAACGTTTTGTGGTGTATTAAGTTTGATAACAGGGGAAAGATTTACATTTCAAAGTTTCTGTGTCTCAAAGTTCTTACTTTCGAACATAGGTAGATATCATTTAGACTTCAAATAATTAGTATGGAGGAAACTTGAAATAATTAGTATGGAGATTTACTAATTTAAAAGTATATGAATTAACGGGATTTGGACTTGAAATCTAGACGGATAGAGAAAAATAAGCTGACAATTTAACCTTAGATGTATGAATGTATGTGCCCTTACAAACTGAGACTTTTGAATATAAATAATAAGAATTTTGGTTATAATTATAAACATTTGATTTTGCATGATATTTTTTTTTCTAATAAGTATGTATTATACACAGTATTTTAAATTCATAATTAAAAGCTCCACGAGTTATTTCTGAAAATTCTATTCGATTAAAGATAATATTCGTAAATGTTTAAAGTATGAAACAATAAATTCCATACTTGAAAGTTACAAACAAAGGTTCTCACAAAGATGATTCGTCATACAAACTGCATATTGACATGTGCCGTGCAGGCTTCAGCCAAATTCAATACAAAATTGATTGAGTGTCGGAACTCAAAATATTTCACTGCACGCACCGTCGCTTCAAATCCACTGTATGATAGTCTTTTGATCCTTGAAATGGTTATAAATTGCTCTTTTTCTATTTTGAATTAATTTAAATAATAGGTAAGTTTCAATCTCACAGTCGCAGTTAATTAACTTTGATATTGGTACATAATACACTCTTAAATTTTATCCATACTTGATTTACGCGTATAAAATTTATGAGCTCACAATAGAAGCGTACATAGTATGATTTAAAGGACCCATTCAATAATAAAAGTCATGATATAAATATCATATACTAGCGGTCCGTCCCGGCATCGCCCGTGGTACATATTTCGCAATAAAATGTAGCCTATGTTCTTTCTCAGGGTCTAAAGATTATCTGTGCCAAATTTCATCAAAATCGGTCCTGTAGTTTATGCGTGAAAACCATACATACATACATACATACATACATACAAACCTTTCCTCTTTATAATATTAGTATAGAAGTATAGATTATATGATATTTATATATGGATATATGTCTATATATCATAACCTATTAGGCGTTTTCTTGATACAAACAAATATACTCAAAATAGAAAATGATCAGCATATGACCTCTTTACGGACTATTACGCGCCCGTGGTCATTTGGAGTACGCTGTGCGTCACAAGTTGTGAGGGAGAAATGATATGTGCGTGAGTAATGTACCTATACTAGTTGGTTAGAACCTGCTCATGTTTCTGTTCGCCTGGTACCTTAAATATAAATAAGACCTTTAACTGCTATTAGTAAGTGCGTTGTGTGTTTTTTCTTATTTATATGCAGATTTATGTTTTGAATTACCTTGAAAATCATTATAAATATGTATGGGAAAAAAATCATATAGTGTGATAAATTAATTAATGGCTAGGATGTCAATTCGTGATGAATTGCAATAAACAAAGGTCATCATTATCCCTCTGGACTTGACTTATTTTCTTCTCTATAATGTTTGGGAAGAATCAAATCTCGTTATAACAGACGCTCCTACGAACAAAACCATTTCTAGCAACTATTGTATTTATTGTAGAGTGTTCAAAAAGAAACATAAACCAATTAAAATTATTTATAAACGACCTTGCCACTACAAAAAATTGCGACCGAAAAACACTATGAAAGTGGAATACGAAAGTTTTTTTATGCAAATTGTCGTTTTAAAATGCAAACGGTCTATTTCAAAATTGGAACGGTCCGATTGATACGTAAACAAACTTTTAGCATTCCATAGACTACAACATTACTTCTTATATCTCTATTTTTGTCTATGGCACATCCTGATCCATTTCTTGTCTAAATTAAAGAAACTACGAGTTTCTTAGAATAGAACTTTCTTTTTTTGTCACATAAAAACCTACCAATCATCATTATTTAACTGGTAAAAATTAATACATTAAAATTATGTATAGCTAATAGCTCTCTATAGTTATTATATTTTATATACTTATTTTATTTATAAATTTATACTTATTTTAATACATGATTAATAAACTATTTAACTACGTCAAAGAATAATAAATGAGATACCCTATTTTGGTATTAAAACCGCTAAAATTTTCCCCAATAACTTTTCACAAATCAATATCAATTTACGCTGCATTTATTCCCAATATTTAAAATATCCCAGTACAAGGCAGATTAATTCGCTATAATCATTTTACGATGTTATCTCCTGACAGATCTGTGTTCATTTCGAATGCAATCGAATTATATTTGCTCCCCATATCCATGAATATAAAAATTGTTCCGTGTAACGTTTAAATTGATGCTTTTTATTTGCACCGACGATTTATTGCTACATAAATGTATTAAACAGAGATGAAAATTGACCAACATGGATGTAAAATTAAGATTAAAAACAGCCTGACGAGCGACTGAAAAATGCTACTGAACATAACATTTTGGAATTTTTTGTTAATTCTATTCTGTGTTCTTGTAATATTGGCTGCGAAATAATATTTTAATTCTTATAATAGCTATTTATTCGATTTTTAAATAATAATGAGTCTTATATTGTTTATAAAAAAATTCTTCATAAATCACGTCATATTTAGTAGAAGCACAATTATTAACAGGCGTCAATTACTATATACAATACAATATATACGTCTAATTTCGGGCAGCATTTAGCTTGCAAACCAGCATTATACTCACAAACGAGGCAGGCTCGTCCGACTACGGTCTAGACTCTAGAGTCTAGTACAACGGCACACAAACCTGAATTATCAATCAGGCCTGAGCAATTTGTGGGCTCCAACCGCACACGGACGTAAGCCCTATGGATATTTTATTGATACGTGGTTAGTACTTTGAATGGCATATTGACAGAATGTGCATAAATTGGAAACTTCTTTGTGTACCTTGAAATCCTGCTAGACCTATTAGTTATCATTACTAATACTTATACTAATAACATTATAAAATATGCGAAAGTGTGCTCGTTTGTTGCTTGTCTTTCTTTCACATCCCAACAAGGGGATTTTATAATATGATTTTTGTTTTAGGACATAGAAGACACGAGAGAGACACACTTTTTGCTGCTGTGCAACATCTCATTCCCATGGGAATTCTTTGACTACACGAAGCCGCGTGTGGAAAGCTAGTAATGTAAGTACTAATATAATATTTACGATAAACGACTGTCCGGAATTTTATGTATCTTGGCACAAACATTGTGTCAATCTGGATTGACATTTGATTTTATTCTCTGTTTACTCTATAAGCTACGGCGAGCGAATTGTAAATAAAAGTAATGAAGTTAGAGAATAGTTAATGAAGGTATTGGCATTCTATTTGTATACGGATATGGGTTTTAAAAATATCTTTGATAGTATAGTTTAATCGATAACGCATGAATGAGTTCATGTCTTTTCTCCCATGAATTTCGATCGATAAGACAATCTTTAGGGATCACAACACAATGGGTCAACTCGTGTTTTCGCAGTTATGGATAAATAATAAAATATAATGCAAAATTTTCTAAAGACTTTTTGAATACTAAACGCCTGTTTGATATGATTCTTACTTTGGTTTACATTTTATCATCATCGTCATCCGAATAGATTTATTTCAATACGTACGTTGTGGTACAGACTGCATTTTAGTCTTAATCTTTCTTATATATAAAAATGAATCGCAAAATGTGTTGGTAAGCGCATAACTCGAGAACGGCTGAACCGATTTCGATAATTCTTTTTTTATTATATTCCTTGAAGTACGATGATGGTTTTTATGTAGAGAAAACGTAAATATGTACCACGGGCGAAGCCGGGGCGGACCGCTAGTTAAGAATAAAATTAAATATAAGATAAGTAGTTTAAGTAGAGTTTTACATTTAATGAAACTGCAATTCTGAATTATAAGATTGTTATCAAGAACCAACTTGTTTCGTATGATCCAACTACACTTAAATTTGCACCAATAATAACAAAAATAAATTTACCTAATTAGCATATTATTGGCTGAAGTAGAACTAAGGTTTCTAACAATATGAAGAATCATGAGATTCACACATGTTTGAGTTTGATAGATTAAAGTGGATGAAATGTTCACGGTCAAGATAAGGGGAGAATCAACAGATGATCTCTGAACTCATCAATCACTCCGCATCCCCAATATATTGAATAGTTTTCACTTGATTGAATTACACTGTGATTTGATACAATGTGTATCAAACATTAGATATATATCTATAACAAATGATTTAACATTAGGTATATTTTGTATAGGTTGAACGTAGGAGAGTTGTAAGTTTGATTACCAGTACACTGGAGTTTAAAACGTTTCTGAAAAATTTAGTGATAACGACTTATATTACTATCCAATAGGTAATATAGATATTCGTTTTTATAGGCAAATAGTATCAATAATTTGAATATGAAAAATAATTGATAGTAAAGAAAATAGTATCCATACAAAACATGTCTAACTTACAATTTACGTATATATGCATAGAAATGAACAATAATATAATACAATAAAATTATAAATCTCCAATAAAAGCTCTTAACCAAACCCGTTCGTAAAAAACATTGTTAAACCTTAAACCAAGTTAACAACAACCATTTCAAAACAAAACGCCACTCCTAATTAACACTATATTACACATGACATTAAATCAAAATAATTACGTATGCCATTAGATTTTGCATAGTTGATTACAAACGTGCAAATTTGCGAATGTTGATTTCATTACTGTGAACATGTAAACATGTGACCGGCTGCAATTCATTAACACCTGGCCATGCAATGCAAATAGATTGAGATAACGAACGATTTAGAACTTAAGGCCTATTCGATTAAGATATATTTTCAAATGCCAGTGTTACTGATATTCATGTAGGAATTAAATTGTTACTTAAGAGTCACGGGAGTAAGTTTTTATATCAATACAAGTTAAGTTTGTTTGTGTACGCTTCAATATTATGTGTATAACATTGAGGCATGGAATAGTAGAACTAGTAATATAAGATTTAATTTATTTTAGATAAAAAATAATACCATATAACGCATAAGTATATATGTATAAATGCTAGTGTATTGAAATATTATGTAATTCCTCTTATACTTCTCATATAGTAATATAATAACATTCAATAATTAAAACTAGCAGAAACACTCTGAACGACGCACTTATAAATGCAAAATAAAACTCTGAATATTAAAGCAGTTTATTGCAGTAAGTACATGGAAATATTTGTGTGCATTCAGATTGCTTTCTAGTGAATATTGAATTATTTATTACATGTGAATGCAACTTCGTAGTGGATGTATTAAACTTTCATAGATAGTCAACAGCCACCTTGTTAGTGAACCTTGTTTGATTAGATGTAGGTGAATAGTATAATAGGATGAAGCGTTGATTTTAATGATGAAATAATATCGTCCTTGTAAGATAAAAGATTTTCCTGAAAAAAGATCTCAGTTCTATTGATAGAAAAACGATTTTGTCAAGTTTCCAAAATTATTATATTTATTAGGTCAAATTATAATACACCACTAAGTTTTATAAATTCAAATATGATTAAAATTAATATTCATCTGTACCTGTACAATTATTAATCCTAATCCAATGAATAATTATAATCAATCATTCCCACCTAATTGTTCTTGATATAGGTACACGAATCGTCTTACATCTACCATTGTACTAAAATAGGCATACGAATTAACTGTAGGATATGTAACCTATTGAAGTATTGACCTTTAGGCACAGAATACATAATAGTAGCTAAACGCTACTTTAGGCTTTATCTAAGTGACGCATCGCCTACGTCATCTGTTAAAAAGGTATGAAATACGATTATTTTTCATGTTCTTTTATATAATTAGTTACTTATTTAATAAATTTAAAATGTTTTAAATTTCAGTGCATACATATCTATTACATAATATTGCGTATTTTTTTTATAAAAGGTAAGTCAAGTTTCAGTCAAGAAAACCACATATTTCAATACTTAGCTCAAATTATTTAAAAATGTTGACGTAAACTAACGTAACAATACATCTTGTTCAGAATTCCAATCCTATCCTATTGAATAGAACAAATCACTAGGTAAATACATGCCGCTTACAAATGAATGTATCTTTCCGGGCGAAACCTAATAAAATGCGACTGTTTCCGCCCGCCCATTACTGCCTATTACATTCTCGGAATGTTGGCAGCCCTGCGAATAAACCTTAAGGGTATAAGAACTTAGCGGAGCGATAAGCAGAGCGATTTGAATCAATGTGTGAATTGTTTCATGTTTCGCATATTAGATATCGTGTTTTTTACAGCGTGGCGTCATTAAATGCTGCATCCAAAACTATAGAAGTGACGTATATAGAGTAAAAATCAGATGAAACAGTAAGAAATATACCTACTATATACAGGGTGACTGGAAATTCGACGTGATCCTTCAAAGGGGTTATACTAGAGGTCATTTGCAACAAATTAAGTCCAGCTAACCAGGGGTCAAAAATGGATGGTTATTGAGCTATGACCCTTTTCTTTTTGAGGTGATGCAAGTTTTGGGCAAGCTTTTTTTTTTTAAAGAGCGATCGCTCATTCTTCGTCTTTCAAAAAAATATCAATTGAATGTTAACAGTGTAGTAGCTTTTTCATAATTAATTGTTTTTGGTAAAAAGGCAGAAATTTTTAAAAAAATCAAAATCCGTCATAGCTCAATAACCATCCATTTTTGACCCCTGGTTAACTGGACTTAATTTGTTGCAAATCACCTCTAGTATAACCCCTTTGAAGGATCACGTCGAATTTACAGTCACCCTGTATAGTACACAAAACTTTCATATTTCAGTATTCAAACTTTAAACTTTCATATTTCATTTCATTTTCACCACTTTTTCATTGGTTTCGTTCGAATGGAAAATGTGGATTGATGATGAATAAAAGTGATTATTGAAGATGTGTACACAACATATCAAATACTATTTCAGTAAGATTTTAAACAAATTTATCAACAACTTCAAAATAATAACCATATTACGACACATTAGAATTACATCGATCGTTTTATAGGATCTCATACGGGTTCCTTACGTATTTTACGAAATTTACTAAAATTATTTTCATAATTGCCAGTTAATTATATTACAATTTACAACGTTTCAAAGACTTAGAACACAAAATAACTGGAAATAAAACCAAATTTACCATGATGATTATGATTTATAATAGATTGAAGATTGAAGTATAATTCTTTACAACAAATAAATTCGTGTAGCGCTGGCATACTTTTCTTCCAAATAAGTATGTATAAAAATAGTATTATCGTTTTGTTAACTTATAAATTTTATTACATTATTGTATATTCACATCAACCTTGTTTAAATTGTAAATTCTTAACACGTTCACTGCGGCATGTCCAGTATCGGGCCATCAGCGACTACACCACAGTGCGGCGCCCAAAATCGCAGTTTTCACCGTGGTGCGGCGAGGTTTTTTATATGTTAATCAATGACTAGAAAAGAGACAAATATATTTTTGTGATCACAGTTTGAAGTAGGACTCAATTTCGTTTAAAAATCGTATGGCAAAATATTGGACACACGCATAGAAAAGAAACCGTTTCTTTTGTGTGCGGCATGTCAAATATTTTGCCATGGACAAGCACCTCATGCCACACTGTACTGCGAGCGCGCCGCGTGTCAATCTCGCATAGTGATGTACCAGGACCGCACGCGTCGTTATCAAATTTTTAAATGACAATGATACCTTAGAGGCTTTAGTTTTTTTACTTTCTTTTATTTCGTAGCATAAATGCAAAAATGTGATGACAGTTGTGAAAATAATATAAAACATTAAAACAAAAGTTACTGAACAAATTAAAACAAAAGTTACTGAACAAATTAAAACAAAAGTTACTGAACAATTTCCTGATCAAGTACCTTGTTTTATATGTGTTTTTTTTTTGTATCGACGATCTCGTTATCTGTTAACAAACAGACTGAAATATACAAAATTGATTTATATCGATATCGATGTTTTATTTTACAGTGTTTCCCATCGCTATTACTGTAAACATGCCGTATCAACGCAGTGCGGGATGGCAAATAATTTTTCACAAAATCAGGGGTTTACATTTTCCCTCATATCTTTTAAACTATTGAGTCAAACTAAAAGCTATTTATGCGGTATATACAAGACTATATATACTATTATCCGAAAAAAAAGTTTTTGAAATATCTTGAAATTTCATGAAATTATTAACCTTCAAAGTCAGTAGGTGCGATGTGATAAAAATGGCTCATGACGCACAGTGGTGAACTTGCCGATGTGAAGTATTGAAGACATGCCGCAACAACGGTAAGTTTGGCATTTTAGGTGCCGCAGTGAACGTGTTAATGAACAAACAATAAATCAAACAAATTATGAAATCGCTTATTCTCACGCTTCGCTTATGAATATAGTAGCACCCTATTATTTTCATTAAGATGACCTGCGCAGCAAGGTTGCCAACCGTACGAGGTTCCTCGTACAAATACGAGATTTGTGGTCATCCATACGAGGTACGAGGACACCATTAGCCTCGTACAACTTTGTACGATATTTTGGTATGAGGAAATTTTATAATTATAATTTTTCGTTGCAGGCAACATTTTGTAGCGTAAATCGTAAGTATCCAAGCCACTTAAACAATTACTAGAACTTTAGGGAGTTTATGGTTAGTGTGTCACTATCCGGGGATTAACCAGAAATAAAATATTGCGTTCCTGACATTAATCGTCTTTAAAACACATAGAACATTGATCTAAAATATTGACTTCATATTTGGAGATGTAAACTAATACTAGAAGTTACTTACTGCCAAGCATTTTTTTTTTATTATTTCTGGTATACTATGTGGACAAGATTATTTTTAATACTTACAACGTTTTTTATTTAGTAGCAACCTTGAAAAAGATAACTTCATTATGTCCTAAATTCAGTAGTTTATGCCTTATTTTTGATTTAACATAGGTAATTACGATTTTTATTGATGTACGAGGTTCGAAAGCCAAAATACGAGGTTTTTTCCTGCAAACGTACGAGGAAAAGAAATTTACGGTTGGCAACCCTGCTGCGCAGTAACTATCAGTGAGGCGATAGACGTCGATGGACTCACACATATTTATCGTTATTTTTCAACTTTGAAATGTCGTATGATTTGGTCTCATATGCTACAAAATATGTAGGTATCCGTTTTTATACTTACACCGTAAATATTATCAGAAAACTACATAATGTTACTTTTAATAAGTTCCGCTTATTAAAGTGCTTAAATTCAAATGTACATACATTTTAATTTAATCACAAGTAAAAAGATAAGTAAAAGTTGGAATACTCACAATCGTTCCTTAAAATGTCTTTATTAACAAACTCTTTCCTTACAAACTAAAAAAAACATTTACTTGCGTTGTTGTTACTCAACAATTTAAAAGAAAATAGGAAAGCACTAAATTCCAAAAGGTAAACATCCAATTTACTTCGAATCAATGACTCCAATACTTAATTTTACGAAAAATACCAGCAACCCGACTATTTGCACAAATAGTTCCAGGTAAATTTTTCCAATACAAAAACAAATAATAAGTCCACTGTACCTCAGATAGGAAAATAGTAAATAGGTCCAAAGCAATTTAATTCGGGTCGACGAATAATCAATAGCATTGCCATCGTATTATGATCGGCTAACAGATATTGTATTGATTTTATTTAGGGTAACTTTTGTAGACTCAGACTATCTATGATTTGATTTCAAGTAGGTAACATCATCAAAAACAAAATCTTATCCGATTGCGTACTGATTGTAATACGATTGTGGTCAAGTAGTCAATGCCTACGTGTATGTTGTTTAATTTGTCTTTACATAATATATTGTTTTAAAAAGTAAGTATATATCAAAAAAAATCAGGAATATAGCGAGACTTGGTCGTGTTTACATGAGTAGAGTTGAATGATTGCAGAGATCGTTATACCATCAGTGCTCAAGGAAAATTAAAACTTCAAAACGCTTCACTTGTTACCCAATAAATGTGGATTTTTAGTTTATTTTTTCTCACGTCTTGGATATGTCGACTGACGAAAGATATGTTTAGCTATATGTTTGAACTGTGGAAGTGGGGTAGTTTTATTAATTAAAAATTAAAATGTTACTATTGTAAAAATCTTTATTATCCTTATATTGGGTACCTACTATAAAACTAGTATAAGGTAAAAATGAGACTTATATACAATATGTATTTGATTTAGATTATAATGCATTACATCAAATCACTTTTACCATACCAACATAATATTTTAATCATCAAATTGACGACCACGAAATCAAGTAATAAAAAGTTAATTAATTTTTCTGATGAAATCTGATCGAGAAGCGTGCGAGGTGTCAAGAGATATCTCGTTAGGTGGACCAGATAACGTGCCAATTAGACGCTTTACTCTAGGGCTGTGAATAAAACAACGATCCATCAGCGTACTAACAATATAAATAAACATTTTTGGTTTTACGGGCAATTAACTTTTTTTTTAACTTATAAACTTGGATTTTTCATACAGTTTTCTGAGTTAAAATAAAGCATGATTTATTTCCACCTATGTTTGAAAATTGCTATTCAACTCCGTATTGTTATTTGAAAACTGTTTACGATCTACTCTTATGGCAACGATTCATTATATAGGTACCAATATAATAAAAGTAATGTTAGAGTAATATACGAAAACATTTTTTTATTTCGATTTGCATAAATAATTACTGAAATCAATAATTGTAAAGGATCTTAATACTTTTTAATTTTTAATATTCTATAAATTAAAAGCTGTGTGTCTTGCAATTAATAAGTTACAAATTACACGTATAATTATAATTTGACAACCCTATTTTAGTCAGTATGATCGCACCTTCCACACTGAAGAGAGCTTAATTTTCCTTTCATTTAGTTTAGTGAAATGAGTTTGCGAACGATATTGAGTTACATTGTTCCCCATGGAATAGATTTAAAACAAATTTTTAAAACAATGTTCCTTTGAAAACGTTAGGTTCAAAAGAGGATTATAATTCAATTTAATTTCCACGTAAAAAGGTAGATGTTTCATTTTAAGCCGAGGTCTTAGCAATTATAAGTACCAGGTTCGATTGTGATTTTCGGGTTGCATAAGTTAAAAAGGATTTGTTATTGTACTTCAGACTATTGACTAATAACATATTTACCCATGCAAACCCATGACAATATTAAAAAAAAAAAACTGAAACAAAATCTACCCTATCCATACTCTATACCAAAATACGCAAGTTTGTACTAAAATATTTCATTAAGTATACCTAACTAACTGTTTTGAAATAATATAATTCCAATTTGCTTCCAAGAAAATATTTTTTCCCTTAAATATTTAATTATACATGGTACAAGAATTTCAAAAATACCTTTAAATAAAATAAGATTAAAATGTAGAAACAGCACCCTCTTTAAAGTAACGTAAGTTCTAACACGCCTCGGGATTGAAAACAAACTTTTCGCGGCATTCCCACCCCTCACTAGATGGCGCTAGTTATGCTGAAAAATAAAAGTTCTTTAAAAACTACGTTTATCGCAAAAGTATTATATAGGTTTAAACTAAAGGGCTTAAGGCTATAAAATATATTTTTATAGACTTGCCAAAAAATACTATCGAAATTTAGTGGGTTGCATATTTTTATATTAATTTTATTTTAATTGATAGGTACTGACCTGACGGAAGATTCCAACAATCTATTAAAAACATACTTCTAGTAAATAACTTAAACCATGAATACTTACATACCTAGTGACATTTTATAACTACGAACAATCTTTAAGTAGGTAACCTTATCTTACGGCGCGTCGCAATTTAGCTAACGAACCGATATCTTTCTAGAACATAACTTTAACTAATTTTTACTAAAGTGCTTATAGATATTAAATTAATATACTAATCAATTTTAAAATAAAATACATGTAAATCGATTTTATATTTTTAAATTTGTTACGTATGAGTACCTATCTTTGATTTCCTCCTATTAATATAATTTACTACGCCAGGAGGTTAGTTTTCTTTGGTACATTCAGTATCAGTTAACAAAGATACATTTTTCTTTAGTTCTTTAGTTGTTATACACTCCCATTATATGAAGAAAACACTACCTTCGGATATCCAGATATGTAGGTAAGTACTTTATTGGAAACCTCGTCAAGACAAAGACTGAAAATAGATAAGACAAAACGTAAACATTTCAGAAGTGGCCTGGAGGTAACTAATGGATAGGATGAACCGGCAAAAAGCATACTGTTTTAAAGGCTCATCTGTAAATGTATGATCTAGAGAGATTCTGTTCTACTAATATAATGTTTGTTACTCTTTCATGCAAATGCTATTCACGCAAGTACTGCTGAAGCGATTACAATGAAATTTGGTTTGTAGGTAGCTGAAGACCTAGAATAAGACATAGGCTACATCCCACAGCAACGAGAACTACACGGGTTTTTCTTTGAAACCACGAGCGAAGCGGCGCGCGGTTATCTAGTAATCATTTAAAGATGCATTTTTACCAAGCAATTATATGTCTTGAATTGTGCGTAATCGTTGTGGTATTAAAGATTTCACCTGAAGTGTCGCGGGAAACATCTGGTGTGCAAATAATTAATGTGCAGAATTACCTTCTGCGGTGAATCTAGCAAATAATGATTCCGAACATAATCCCCTTACAGTATTACCACAGATTAGAGAATAGTTACTTCGTAAGTATTACGTAGGATATGAATCGGTAGAATTTAATCCTCATCGATTGGGCGATGCTCAGCTCGTATCTATGCGCATACAAAAATATTAAGAACCCGTTTAAAGTTTTCCTTTCAGAAAATACCTGGTATACCGAAATGATAGTTCGTGAATACTTGTACTTATGGGATTCATGGTCTCTCTTTAAATTTTTAAACTTTACTACATTTTATTATTGTTAGAATAATTCCCTGAGTTAATTAGTTTACGTTTGCGATTGTGATATTTATTAATTATAGCAATTGAGGTTAATAAAGAAAAGAAACGTTTGTATATTAAGTGCTATTCGTATATTTCATTTACTAGTGAATTGATCCAGTCCTTTTAGGAAGTTCACCTCGGAATTCGAGATACCCGAGATAGCTGTAAGTCTGTATATACTTGTATATTAACACCCTAAAAGTTGTCTCAAAACCTACATAATATGTATTAGTATGGTAGGGTGTAAGCAACTATTATATAATAAAATTATTATATATAATTTCAAGGTCCAAGGTCACAAAAATCGTTTTTTTGGAAATATCTCATTTCCTATGGGTTTTTTGCTATTTGTATTTATTATCAATATTGTAGAATAGAAAATTCTCTACAAATTTTGTTTAAATTTTTTTTTATACGGTGAACCGTTTTCGAGATAGAGGGCGGAGAGCGCGCGGTAAAACCTGTATGTGAATCAAGAAACGTGATAAAGTGTAAATATGCTACCAATATGGCGCCGTTGTTCTTCGAGTGTAGTAGCAACCCCGAAGCGACTGTGAGTCAATTTAAGATGAAACGCAAACTTCTACACAATACTTGTAGAATAGTTCCATAGTATCTAATACATATTACATGACTCTAACTTTCATACTTCGAAAGTATGAAAGTTAGAGTCATCACTATGAAGTATTTATGAAACGTAATACCGATAGCTTAAATTTATAGGTTCACTAATAAAGCAGATGTAGGCTAATTAAGGCCAGTGTGAACCCGCGGACGACCGCTAGATTCCCATATAATTAAATCAATACATCGCATAGACGATAAACATAGTAATAAAGTATAAGCTTGCCCTAAAATTTAAGCAGAATTTCGTACACAAGTGAAAATTTTTCGTCTGTTACGGTACTGAAGGTCAGATCGAGAGCTCGAATATTCTAGACGGTTAACCTTAAAGCATAATTGCATTTGCCTTGAATGAAAACTAAAAACTGTAACCGCGTACGGAAGTTGTGCCCCCGTTTTGTTTTGTCGGTCTAGCGACTTCGATTTTCCAAAATTTTATAGAACATTCTAGATCTCAATCGTCGCGTTTGTTTTGTAGTTATTTGATAGGTATAGACAAAAGATTAAAGGATATTAAAAACTAATTCCACACAAACTGTATCGATATCATGGTGTAATAGTATTTTTGAGCAGTTGGCATAAGGATTATGTATTCGTGAATAAAAAACAAAATGAGTAAGTAAAATTAATTTATTTTATTTTTGCAACAACACTTCTTCGAAACATCACAATTTTTTTTACAAAATAATGTTATAATAATTAGGTAGGTAATTATTTTCGGGTATCATGTCCAAATAGTGTCTGAGCTCTCAGTGATAAAAAAAATACCCATCAAACCTTCTGTTGGAAACGCTCTACAATGCAAACAAGTTCGGCCCTGAAAAATCCAGTAAATTTCCTTCATAACAATGTTGCTTGCAATGAAAATCGCATTGTTAATGTCACCCCATGTAATGTTATAAGAGTACTTGAAAAGCCATCATCTTTTATCTGAGCAATCAACGCTGCATTGAAAATAAAGCGAAGAAATATGAAGCCTGCACGGCAGAGCGTGATGAAACATTTATCTCAAGGAGCTTATCAATTTAAACCTTATTAGCATTGACTAGACTTCATTTTAATTTATCAGGGAATCGTATACTCGGCAGTGATACCTCACACCTTTACTTGAAGTCTCTTCACTTGAGTGACATAACAAGGTAAGTATCTTCATCTGTTGACTGTAAATAATTAAAGGGGGAACTTTTGCGTAAATTGTTGCTTTTGCTACGTAAGGGCAAGTGAATGTAAAATTAATTTTAAGAACAGTTTCATTTTTTTTGTATGTTAATTATATATTTCCTTAGGGTACATTCCACAGATTTTTTGGAGTTTATCTTAAAAAATATGGTGATTAAAATATTAAAGAATAGTGTCTGATATAGCAGCTACCAATGTACATATTTAATTCTATTATGTAGGTTTTATATGCCTTATAAAAAGGAAAAAGTTTGAATAACATTTTTAAAACAGAGAGAGAAATTGTATTTATTAAAATAGAATATACGCTATTATTAGAAACAATTTCTATGCAAGATTTTGTGAATTTTTATAATACTGTCTGCAGCATCCTTTCATAATGAAGAGACTAAAAATTTTATAAAATCTCAGCATACCTACATTTTCCATTGTAAAGTAAAATGTGAAATTTTAGTTGTTACCTAGAGCAACGAAATGTTAAGGAAATGTAGAAATAATCATGATAAAAACACATCACATATAAATAAATTGATTAATCTTTTATAGACTTAATATTATGATCTTATTACTGAAAAACATAACATTTCAATCAACCGTGATCTAAATCGGTTTATAAATTACGGTTTTCCCTATTTTGTTCTACTATTAAAAACGTGATTCAAAAAATTTATAAAAATGACCTTTGCCATTCTAATTTGTTAAAAAAATATCAGAATACCAACTGAAACATTTCAGTAACAAAACGTTCCTTTCGCGTAGATTTAATTAGGTTAATCAACTGGAGTTCATTACTACTGCTTTTATTCAATTCTTTGAACATTTCACAATAAGCTCGTCTCAATATAATAGTTCGGTTTTTAATGTTTTTGAACTATTTTTAATCATCAAAATATGTCATAATGCATTGGCAAGACTTTTCCACTTCTACTTATAATATTTATTTTAGCAATACCTTTGCTTTGCACTATTAAAAGCTATTGCCATACTTACACATTTTTTTTATTACATACATACTTACTTACTCGCTACTTTATTTCAATGGATATTGGCTTGAATATTTTATTTACCCGAACGCAATCTAGTCCACTTATCTGTCAACTTTATTATTTTTCTTCAAAACACGTTTCATGGTTTTGACTAATTTCTATCCTCATTGTTTAAGGCATTCTATTCTTACCTATACTCATAGACTATGAACAAGTACACGACTGACTTTAATACAAGTACAATTTCTTCAAAATGTATTTCATACTTTTGACCATTTCCTATGCTCATTTTCATAAGCATTTTAATCTAACTGATGCTCTTAAAATCACCCTTTCAAAGTCTTACAAAGTACGCAGTATGGTGTAAAAATGCTGACTAGAACGAGTCATAGATTAAGGCGTTCGCGGAAGCACTTAGCATATTGGTCGTTAGCAACACGTGACAATTCAAATGAGGATAGAAGGGAAATTTTAATTGGATTTTACAATTAAGTTGTAAGCGTAATGCGGGGGATTTATTGCCTTGCTTCGTATGCATGCGATACGGTTAGAACTTTCATTCTTTAATATAGTATATGACCTATAATGATAGTATGTTGTTGTTTATGTATGTATAAAAATGTTAGACGTGATTTGAATTCCACTTTATTGAATGTATGGTTGTTTTAAAATAATCAAAATGAAAAACATTCTTAACGATAGTGGATATATGACCCCTAGGTATGATAGTAGGTATGTAATTGTTTATATACAAATTTTAGACGTGATTTAAATTCCGCTTTGTACACAACGTTTGTTTGTTTAAAAATTATAAAGATGAAGATACATTCATCATTTATTTTAATTGTTCTTTACTCTAGAGCTTTTACACAATGTGTAGTTGAAAGCTTTTTCGACATCAATAAAGATAATGGCAAGCATTATTATATTTTTCAGATGATATGAACTTCTGAGCTATGCATTTTAAGAATAAGAGCTTATAACAACATTTAATATATGTGTATACAAATAAACAATAACTTTACTATATTCTGAGTAAAAGAAAAATTTGGAGAAGTTCTATTTTGCATAAATTAGTTTGATAAATAAGTGATAAGTCACAAAAATGGAAGTACCTAAAGCAAAATATGTTCTTGCATCATTAATCCTTATTACCGTTCCATAAACACTACTAAAATAACAGAAGAAACTAGAACGATATCTAAAAGGGCTTACCTAAATAGAAATTTTAAATATAGCCTAGAAATATTTAAACCTCAGTGAACATCGAAGGAAGCCGTAATCTTAAAATAGACTTCAGGCTGCATTATCGTTCTGAAAGAAAGATGAAAATAAAAGACTGGGAAAATCGATGGCGGAGAAAAACCGACATATCGGAATTTGCAAAGTTTATAAGAATAATAAGAGGGTTT
The DNA here is from genome assembly GCA_029959065.1 of Colias behrii. Taxonomy (NCBI): domain Eukaryota; kingdom Metazoa; phylum Arthropoda; class Insecta; order Lepidoptera; family Pieridae; genus Colias; species Colias behrii. The sequence continues at coordinate 9,360,135 of JARWMC010000010.1, forward strand.
TTAAAGAACACATATCGTTATTGTTTACGTTAAGAATGCTATAATTAATAATATATTTACCAATTTCTGAAGTTCTGATGCCACTCACAAAATCTCCTCTAGGTGATTTTTGTAGGTAATAAATTTTTAACCTACACATTCCCATACTTGAAATAACGTAAGACAATGTTAATCATAATTAAAATTAATTCCAACTCAATCTGGAAACCTTCTACAAGTGTTTAAATGCATAATCATTTTGCACAAAAGCCTTCCACAACACGGATTCTTAAGAGTTTGTAACAAACTCGATAGATCTTTTAAAAATGTAGTTAAATTTTAGCTTTCTTTTAATCTCTGTATAAATCAAATGAAAATTTCACTTCTTCAGAAAAAACAGCACATAATTTTATGTGTGTGTTTTTAATTTTAAAACCCAATCAATAGAAGGAAAACTAGGAACAAAGAGCTGTTTTATCTCAAACAGCTTGTTCGTTCAAATACCTATACATGTAGCATACTCTAGTAAAAGCTAGTGAACGTTGTTCAAAAGAAACCACACCAGTAAATAGTGAATGTGTTGCTTATAGCCTTAACAATTACATAAATAAGTTCCTTGGTTCGATGTTCTAAGCTTTTGTATATTGTCAATGGTTTCTGCGTTGTCTGTTATTTTGTAAGGTCTTCTGGTAGCGGAAATCGGGAAGAAAAGTGCAATTACGTTAAGGTGCAATGGAAAAAATAAACTAAAATATGTTGTGAAATAAAGTGTGGAAATTTTCTTTCAGAATACAGTTAGGTGTCGCAAGATGCGATTGCATTTACAATGTTTATAAGGAAGTATATTGCTGTTTAATTTACGTAACGTAACATTTACTTTTCTTCTTTATCTCTTACCTTGGGCAGTCTGGAAGAGATCGCTAGTAAGCGATAAGGCCGCCTTATGTACCTACCGTACTAATCCGTGGTATATTAAATTGATAAATAAATAACGTGTAAGATAAAGATTTATTAACTAGTTATAATATTTGTTTGAGTATTATTTTCATTAATAAGTCAGTCTGCCAACTGCTCTAGCAAGATTTTAGAAAAAACACTTTGAATAAACGGACAGACATAATCAATTGAATTTCGCTAAGTAGCTAATATTCTAAGAATGCGCTCATAATCTGCTAATTTTCAAAGATCTCGCAAAACGTACAACAAATGAGGAAATAATGCTGCTAGATACTTTTCTTATAACCAAAGTTCAATTATCACACAGCAGAATGTGAAACTGCATTCACATTGAAATTCGTGCAACATCAATCAAACTGTAAAAAACTACAGTATTTCACAAAGGCACAATTATTTTGAGGGCACTAAAAGGTGTTGGACTGCTACGTATTGGTGCAAAGTACATGACTCGTTAGCCAAGCCGAGCTGAATGCCATTCAATATGCCTGTTGAACTTTGCGGACTTCATTCAATGGCGAAGAAAAACTGAAATGTGTCGTTATTGTAACTGTTTTTAATATAGCGCGATTTATGGTTGGGGATTTTGGGTATTGAGAATAGTGATGGTAATATGTCGTGATTTCAATTGAGATTCTGTTTGTTTGGAGTTTTAAATGATCTTGGTGAATGAGCACTCAATTTAAGCTATCGTACAAGTGATTATAAGATCGCACTCATACGATAACTCTATCAAGATAGTGAAAATGTGTTGAGAACATAATTATTTGTGTAAAACAAGCGGTCTGCCCCAGCTTCAGTCGTAGATTGTGTAACCTATATAGCCTATAATGTTCATCTTATCACTTACATATCCAACGGTGAAATATATATATTTTTAAATCGGTGAAGTAGATCCTAAATAAAGGCTTTCTAACAAACAAACAAACTTTATAGCATAGTTTAGATTATAGGTAGGTATTCGCTCAACTCAGGCCCATATGTAGCGTACATACATGTAGCGTAGCCTTTTAAAATAATTTATTTTTCATTCCCCTGTCCTCGTCGAAGGCGCATGTGTACCCACAATTTATGATACTGAAATCACACAATGCCCTCTTTAGTAATTTATTTAAGACATTGTTACAAAACTTGGAATTCCTCTGTTTGCACTCGGCACGCTCGTAAAACCGCGAAAACGGACCAACTTATTAGTTACTAGATTTCCGCCCGCGGCTTCGCCCGCGTTTGCAAAGGAAAACCCGCATAGTTCCCGTTCCTGTGGGATTTCCGGGATAAAAACTATCCTATGTGTTAATCCAAGTTACCCTCTATATGTGTGCTAAATTTCATTGTAATCGGTTCAGTAGTTTTTACGTGAAAGAGTAACAAACATCCATACATCCATACATCCATACATCCTTACAAACTTTCGCCTTTATAATATATATTATAATATTATATAATATAATATATATTATATTAGTTATTGAAGCCATTTGTGACATTGTTTTACGTTACACTAGATTTATTTTGTATTGTATGTATAATATCGTTGAATATATCATTATCATTATATATAATGATATTCCAAACAGCTCTATCAAATTGCTTGTAAAGATCGGATCTACCCAACTTTATGGCATCGATTCAACAGTTTATACGTTATTTTGTACATTTTTTATAAAAAAATTAAATTAATTAAAAAAGCGCGCGAACAGCAAAACAATGATTGCGACTTATGCCGATGACACCGCAGTGATATCCATCCATAAGGATCCAGGAACTGCATCTCTCATGATACAAGAGCACCTCACTGAAATTGAGACATGGCTAAAACTATGGAGGATAAAAGCAAATGAGAGTAAGTCCACGCATGTGACATTTACGCTCAGAAAGGAAACGTGCCCGCCGGTAACCTTAAACAACAAAGAAATACCCCAAGAAGATAGTGCTAGATATTTGGGTATGCACTTAGACAGAAGACTGACATGGCAAAAACATATATGGACAAAGAGAAAACAACTTGATGGAAAACTGCGTAGCCTAAATTGGCTGATAGGTCACCACTCAAAATTGAAAGACAATAGTAAAATTCTAATTTACATGACAATCTTAAAGCCAATCTGGACCTATGGCATACAGCTTTGGGGCTCTGCCAGCAATAGCAACATTGAAATCCTAGAGAGATTCCAGACTAAGGCTCTCAGAACAATACTTGGTATCCCCAAATGTATTGCAAATAAATACATGTACCTTGATCTCGGTATAGCCACAGTTCGAAAACAAATTGTCGAAAGCAGCCAAAAATATCAGGAAAGGCTAACAGTACACACCAACGACCTTGCTCAAGCGTTAAGTGGAGAGGGAGGCTAACAATACATCAGGCTAAAAAGACAGGACATTACAAACCTTGCTAAAAGATTCTGAAATAAATAAAAATTAACCCTTAATTACTCGCGTGGGGTATATCTAACCCCACGGCGTATTTGAAGCGTCGTATCTCCGCCATTTTTAAAGCTACCTGCGTGCCTTTCTTAGTAGCTGCCTAAATACCTTCCCCTGCCGTGAAACACTCGCGAGCGCCGCTCCATGTCGTGTAGTTGTGTCAGGCGATCGCGTCTGGGGTATATATTGCCCCACGCGAGTATTCGGGCAACTTTTTTGGACGAGTAAGTATGTGTATTTTTATTTTATAATGTGCAGTACATATACTAAATGGTTCGTTTTTTTACTTATCTTTGTTTTATGTTTATTTGTTTTAGGTTAGAACGCCTAAAATGGCAAGTAAGCGTCTTTCTGACTACCAGATTGTTGAGCGTTTGGAAGACGACGAAGAAAGCATCATAGATAGTCCCGATGAAGATGAGGTAGACGAGGACGTGATCCAGAGTGACCACAACTCAACCAAATGTGTGCTAACTATAACGTCGGCAGACGAACAAAAAGATGGCCTATGGTTATATTCACCACACTGCCTAGGGCCATACAAAAAAGGCTAAAAAAATGCTCAAGTTCAGGATCCTAGCCCCACTTCCAGAGGTTGTCCATCGACAACTTATAAAAGGTGCCATATCTGTCCAAGGTCAAAGGATAAAAACATAAGATTTATGTGTGCCAAATGCCACCAGCAAGTTTGTCACGACCATTCCACTATTATAGTTGATAAATGTATTGAATAAAAAGTTCCTTTTAAAGTTTCATCTTTAAAAGTTTATTATATTTATATTGATTAAAGATAGCATTATAATTTAGAACAATGTTGTCTCTTTCTAATTTTTATAATAAAAATAAAAGTATGTCATTAAAAATATGTTTTATTGTACCTTTAAAATTGGGGTTAAATATACCCCACGCGAGCGTAAGTGTAACTATATGGACGCGAGTAATTAAGGGTTAAACAAATATAACACTGGACTACAAGGGTGGAGTCGTTGGACGAGCCCCTTGAAACAATATCAATGTTCCCGGACGGAGTTCCAAACAATATAAAGGCCAATTGTTACCTAACAGATTGCCTGGTCGCAGTAATATCAAAAAAAAAATAATAATTAAAAAAGCAAATTACCTCTTATTTGATTTTATAATTATTTTCAAACACGACGTTAAAATTGGTAATAAATATATAATGCTAGCTAACACATTATAAAAATGTGATTACAAAAAAACTTGGTTTATGTAAATCCTACAATATCCTAATGGCTTAATGTGGTGGCAGAAGCAAAATGAATACACAGAATAAATAATAGTATCAACAGTTCGATGTTCAATCATTTCAATGTATCGATGGAAATTACAGGCTTTTAAGTTATTACCTGTATTTCATGATAATATAGATAGTGCTTTACTGCATTTAATTGCGTATGCTTGTACTGGAAAATATATTTGGTTTATATTGAAATTGATTCATTTATTTGCCTACAAAATGATTTAAATAGTCTTTTAGATATAATTGACCACCTCCTTGGTACAGTGATTGACGCGTCAGCGTATAACCGAGGGGTCCTGGGTTCGATTCCCGGTGGAGACGAAGAAAAAAAAATGTCTCGGTCTGGCAGGACACAGAAGGCTGATCTGGCTACTTGTCCCTAAAGAAAATCGATCAGTGAAACAGATGTATGCCCCTTACCCCACTAGGGGACATGGGACTTCACTTAAAAATTATTACATTAATACTTATAAAGTAGAGTAAAATGTGCCAACTAATGGTGGATATAAGAATAATTTAAAATATTATAAAATTGCGTAGATGAAAGGAAGTTGCTATCAGTAACTGGAGTTATATCTTGATATGCCTAGTTACATATTATATCAAGATATTACTCTATAATGAAATACTGTATTTTTCTAAGATTTATAAAAATTCAACCTACTAAAATGATTCACCTCTACAGTTTCATAATTTCAAAACAAAATTTATTCATTACTAGCTGTGCCCGCGACTTCGTCCGCGTGGAATAGTGACTGCATAGTAGTTACTACTTAACTTTTATTGAATAAACACGTACTACCATAAATAATTAAAAGAACAGTTAGTAAAATTTATTACTTAACTGAGCTAAAAAATAAAAAAATAAGTGCCTAATTAATTTTCTACGTAAAATTTATTTTAAATTATGGCATATTATTTTTTAGGCACCAGGAGGGAGAGGAGCAAATTTATTTACCTTCCTTCCTTGTATGGATGTTTTTGACAATATATTGTGCAGCAACTGAGTGCCGAGGCAAACGTCAAAACGTAAAGGAATAGAATCCGCTATCGATACTAATTGACATAAGCGTATGATGTTTTGCTAAGGATTTGTTCACCCTACCAACGACGACGACGACCACGAACAAAATTTTCATCCAGTCGCAATTTAATAAAATTGTGCAAAACACAATTAAAAATCAATTATTAAAATTTCCTGTCGTTCTGGTGATTGGAATTTTTATTTTTGAGATCAACGATGAATGAAAAAATAGATTTTTCGTAGAAACAGTGGCTCCTAGAAAAAAATGTATGTGAAGTTTTTTAAAGATAATTTTATAATCTACAATTTTGGTAAAAGTTAAGGATACCATACCATACCATCATTATCATAATAATATATCTTATATATATATTTTTTTATAATGGTACTTAATTTTAAAGATCGTCGGGAAGTTTGTAAAATTATATATATTCCTTTTCCTTCGTTGCGTTGGTTTTTTTTTTTAATTTTTAAACTTCGGTTTCTTATTTTCATTTAATATTTTCAAGTGAGCGAGACCTACCTCTACCTCCATAATACATTCCTACATCTGACATCTTTTAAGTTGGGCCGTAACCGTGCATAAATTGTAATGGACCACAGTGGCAAAAGAAGTGGTATATTTAAGAAAAAAAATTGCCAAGGGCCAGGCCTATGTGGCTTTGAGAAGAGTTCAAAATTTCCAGGGTGTGGCTATCCTCTCGCTCCCATGTCCCCCTCTTCTTTCACAGACTTTCAACCCTTCCCTTTCCATCCCTAGTAAATGGCAGAACCGATTTTGATGTAAATAATATTATCTAATTGTACCTATATGTACACGTCATATCCTATCGTTTGATGCTCCATTTGGTTTATTTATCTAACCACTGTCACCCCTAAAGTGCCCTATATGTAAAAAACGGATGAACCGATTTCGATAAAACATTACTAATTGTAATTCACCCGTTATGCACATTCATTTGATATATCACTTAGGTAGGTACTATCACAATATTTGACAACATTCGTTTCTTTCATTCCCACTTATACCTATACAGGGTGTAATCGTTAAGTGTGCACAGGCGATTTTTCCGTAAGTATTACAGATAACAAAAAACTTTAAACTGATATCGAAAGTACTTAACCTAATGAGTAAAATGGCGGTAATAAATTTTTAAAAATAAATCGAGAAATATCAAAAAAATTATCTTTAAACCCTCCCATTCATTAAGTATGAAATATGAATATCCCATATACCTACATTTAATATGAAAGATTTTAGCTTTTTTTTTCTTTTTTTGGTTTTCTGCTTTAATTACTTCGCAAATTTGAAGTGACATTTTCCACATTTTTCCGGACATTTTCACGCATTTTCCGGATATTTTCCGGGAATTTTCCAGGCATTTTCCGGACATTTCCCTGACATAGCCTGTAAATGTCTGGAAAATCCCCGGGAAATGCTCGGAAAATCCCCGGAAAATGTCTGGAAAATCCCCGGAAAATGCCAGGGAAATGTCCGGAAAATGTCTGGAAAACATCGGGAAAATCCCCGGGATATGCTCGGAAAATCCCCGGAAAAATCCTGGGAAATTCCCGGAAAATAACCGGAAAATGCCTGGGAAATGCTCGGAAAATGCGTGGAAATTTCCGGAAAAACCGTGGAAAATCCCTGGAAAATGCCTGGAAGATATCCGGAAAATGCGTGAAAATGTCCGGAAAATATCCGGTAAATGCGTGGAAAATCCCCGGAAAATGCCAGGGAAATGTCCGGAAAATGTCTGGGAAACATCCGGAAAATCCCCGGAAAATGCTCGGAAAATGCCTGGGAAATTCCCGGAAAATGTCTGGAAAATCCCGGAAAATAACCGGAAAATGCCAGGGAAATGTCTGGAAAATATCCGGAAAATGCGTGAAAATTTCCGGAATAAGCGTGGAAAATGCCTGAAAATGCCAGGGAAATGTCTGGAAAATATCCGGAAAATGCGTGGAAATTTCCGGAAAAAGCGTGGAAAATGCCTGAAAATGCCCGGAAAATGCTCGAAAAATGCGTGGAAATTTCCGGAAAAACCGTGGAAAATCCCTGGAAAATGCCTGGAAAATATCCGGAAAATGCGTGAAAATGTCCGGAAAATATCCGGTAAATGCGTGAAAATGTCCGGAAAATATCCGGAAAATGCCGGGAAAATCGCCGGAAAATGCCTGAGAAATGTCCGGAAAATGTCTGGGAAATGCGTGGAAAATCCCCGGAAAATGCCAGGGAAATGTCCGGAAAATGTCTGGAAAACATCCGGAAAATCCCCGGGAAATGCTCGGAAAATCCCCGGAATAAGCCTGGGAAATTCCCGGAAAATAACCGGAAAATGCCTGGGAAATGCTCGGAAAATGCGTGGAAATTTCCGGAAAAACCGTGGAAAATCCCTGGAAAATGCCTGGAAAATATCCGGAAAATGCGTGAAAATGTCCGGAAAATATCCGGTAAATGCGTGAAAATGTCACAGTGAAGTGTCACAAACACACACACACACAGCGGTCAAACACTTATCACCCATATTTTTGCATCGGGGGTTAAAAATATAATATTAAAAATACGACATAATTTAAAGGACATTTTATGTATAAAATTTACCTAGAAATAAGTATAATTTTAATTTGACCCCTCCCCCCTACTACCTCAGCTTACCCCCCCACCCTTGGGGACTTTCGATATGATCACTTGGACATAACTGTAGCGTATAACAGATAACTTACGTTTTATCGTACACTGTATGTGTACCATAGAATGCCTTAGCAAATGTTCGCCGTGAGTACTTAAATGGTCATAACTTTTTTATTTATGAACCGATTGACATGAAATAAACACTAAATGTTAAATGATGATTACCACAATATATTAGTGAAAACCGCATCGAAATCGGATAAGCCGTTTTTGAGATTAGCGTGTTCAAACATACAGACAAACAGACAAACAGACAAAAAATTTTTTAACTACAGTTTTGGGTTTGGGATCGATTTAATAATAACCCCTGCTAATTTTTTTTTACATATTTTCATTGTACAGACACCACTTTTCTAGAATTTTATTATATGTATTGATGATTTTATTAAACTCGGAGACTACACCGAGGGCCGGGACTCATGGGCCCATGAAATAATCTCGAATAAATTACGTTTTCAAACCGCTACAAAGTCTTTAATTTCTACATTTATAATATACAATCAAAACAATGACCTATAAACACGTGAAGCCCTAAAAATATTTCAACTTCGCATCGATAATAATGAAAACAATTAATTTTTTGAAACTCATTGCATAATAAATGCTTACGTAAGAAGAAGGGTAATTTATGTGTGTTGCATAATTTATTCCTACCAAAATGTCCGTGAATTTACATGTCATGTTCCGTAATATCCATATTAATATCTATTACTTAAATTTTTAACGTAATATGTTCATGTTATACTGCGTTAGTTAGTTAGTTTTAATACACAAACTATTAAAACTAACTAACTAAAAAACGTATTTAATAATTTAACGTATTTTGGTAAAAGTGTATCCTATAAAAAACTTACAAGCCACTAAGCTATAGCTAATAAATTATTATTAAGTACACAAATTTAATGATGAAAAATTATTATGACACAAATAAATTACTTTAAAATAAAAGTTAAAAATACGCATATCTTTTTTACTTTTGTAAAGCAAGAACATTTCTTAAAAACTTTGATTATTTCGAGTACAAATCCTCATTAATCATCTCGCTTTATCAAACCAACTCATTAGTTATGAAGTTCACTCGGCGCCGCTTGCATTGACAAAGCTATTACCTTAATGCCTGTGAGACGAGTGCTCGCTAACCTAATAGGCAGCCGTGAAATTGAATAAATGATGTAACGACTGTGATTATGTTAAACAACAGAGGGAAAAATAGGCATCGGCATGCTACTAATGGAGTCATAAGGAAGAATACCAGTTTTGGGAATAGGCTGTGAAATAAAGAAGGGAGTAATGAGAGTCTATATTGTTTAAAGTGAAGGGAGAGTATATTTTTTTATATTATGTAAAAGTTTACTAAAGGGTTAATTAAAAAACTGAACGTGCCTTCAAAATTCAAGCCTTCTTCTTCAAGTGTAGCATTTTTAGACATTTTCTTTGGTAAAAGGAGGTTCACTAAACCCTGCGCCGAAAATCGCAATCGCATCTAGAAAAAAGTAGATTTAGCTGAACCGTAGATGCCGATCAATCATTTTATAACATTTAATTTTATTGACATTTGATAACTTCACTGAATTGTTCAATTTAAGAGACTCTCTTGTAACTGTAGGCTCTTTCAATCGATTCGACTGGTGCAACAAAACTGCATTTAAGAACGTCAAACGAGTTTAATTATTTGAAAATTATTTCGATCAATATTCTATGCTACCTACTACCACTACCTACTGCATTGTGTAAAGTACATAGAAAAAAAGCCCATAGTTTACATTGCTCGTGTACTTATACGATTTCTCTAAAACATTAATTCAACAGAGTATTATTGTGAAAAACACGACGCGAAAAGCTTTCAGTCTCTAGTATTATTCCGCATAGTATGTCGTCACTTGCAGGTAAGGGTTGCGTGATCGTATATAGTAAGGGTAAACAGGATGATAAAACTTCAGAGCCACTTCATGTACAATGTTGCAATTTCACTAAGTTGTTGCCGAAACAAAGCTGCCGCAGTCTGTTTTATTTGAATTTAACAAATTCGGAAAATAGCAAGTTCACAACTATTATTACATCTCATTAATATTTACAATTTATTATCATTTTACCATCATGAACTGTATTACTTTTTGGGCTAATCGAATACAACTTCTTAAGACCTTCAAGTGTTTCTACTAGTAGCCTTGTAGTCAGTGTTCAAAGTCTTGAAAGAAGTTTCTCTCTTTATATACAAAGTCCCTATCCTGAATACTAGGTATGTAAATACATAATCTAATAATATATTATTAAACTATAAAATAGCAAATAGTCTCCTTGCGTGACCCTAAAATATCGTATATCATCATTAAAACAATATCCGTCATTAAAATGTAATAATCATTAAAGATTTGTAAAGTTATATTTGTTCCGTCCTTCATTTGCAACCAAATTTATAGAGTACAATTTCAGCTTATACAGCTTTTTAAAATTATATCACATTTTGCAAAATAAATAATCTGGAAATGAGAAGTTAAATCGAGTAAAAACCTTACTAAAATCGCAGTTGTTTAAAATACGGTTAATAAATCTACGTCTTTTGTTTAAAATATATACATTAATTCAGTACTATAAAACCACAATTGTAATTATTTTGGAATTATAATTGAACAAAATTTCACTTGAACTTTATTAACAGAATTTTCTCCAGTTTTAGTGAACAAAAAACAGAAAAGAATAGGTAATAAAGTTAAATCAATGTACTTGGCAGGCATTCTAATTAATGCAAAAGATATATTAAGCCACGGAAGCTATTCAACAACCCCGGTGCCATAAAATATTGGGAAAAACAATTCCATTCCGAGTATACATTTGGTTTTATGCAAATAAATCTTGGCCTGATATTGCGTCGAAAATCAAAATTCGCTCAGAGCCGCAGATGGATATCGGATTCAAAATGTTTTCGTAATCTTTCGACGCGGTGCATTTTATAGGTAACAAATACAAGACAGCTTTTATACTTATCTTTTTAGCCCAAGCCTAAACTATTGTTTCTACGTTGCCGGAATAACAAAAAGAGATTTAAAGATAGGAACTTTCTAGAAATTCTCTGTAAAAGCTGCTGAGTAGAGCATTTCTTTATCTCATTTATTTGATATGATCAAAGAGTTATTACTGTGTCCAGTTACCCTTACATTATTATAATAATGTTATATGACATACTCGCTTACCTTGTCGAAATAAAATATTACTATATTAACACTAGAGCGCACGCGCGGGGGACATAGGTCACCCAGTGTATTATATTGCTAAATATTTTTTTAAAGAATCGTGCTTGAGTGTTGTTGTCTCAGGTATTCCCCGACTACCAATCACCGGACATTTTAGCAGCGTGTCAGCTTCCCTGGTGCAACGAAGTGTACTCTGCGAAAATATAAAAGTACATGGGTGACGCATGTCCCCCGCGCGAGCGTTCTAGGAAGTTTTTGAAATCATACAATTACGAGTGAAAATCAAGTATACCCCTTTTATTTTTTACTGCTCTTATGATCAATTTATACTTTTAAGAAATTATTAATATATGGGTAACTAAAATCGAAATAAAATACTCATATTCGAGTGCTAGGACATACTTATTTTTTATTGAAAATAAAATTTTATTGGATAAGAACAACTTATTCTTAAACTTTATAATTAGATGATTATTTTTAACAAATTTGTAGTTTCTAAAGTAAAAAAAAAACTGATTGATCACAATAAGTAAAAAATTAGTTACTTTTCACAGAGGTTTATGTTTAGCTCATAATTTAAGTAAAATGAGAAAATATTGATATTTTTTTTGTTTCATCACTTAAAAATAAAGTTGATTCATAAATAAGTACTTCGTTTACTTTTTAAACTACGATTTTTATGAAAAAAAACGTGCGTCGTAATGGGTGACATATGTAACCCACGCGTGCACTCAAGGAAAATTTTAGGCGCGAGCGCTCTAGTGTTAAGTTAATCAATACTAAATGTGTTTCCACGTTTTTATATGCTTCCGTTCGAATTCGTAATCGTGAAATAAGAAAATAACTATGAACATGCTATAGAAATAATACTAAAGTGAGAACACTTAAAAATTGTTTGGAATAGTCTAAGTTCCCACAAGTTGTCAATAGATGATGAATGCATTTTTGAACTATTGATCGATGACTGAAAAGCTTTTTGAAAATGCTCTTTATTCTACAACTAGCGACCCGCCCCGGCTTCGCACGGGTGCAATGGCGGCCGGCCGGTACCGCCGCAAACGCTACGTCTCGCAATTTTTAAATTTGTAATATCTTCGAAAATATTCACTTAAATCATACGGTGTAATATCTCAAATCTCTCTATATTAAATGAACAATGTATTCAAGGTATTTAATTGGTTAAGGATTAATGCTGTATTGGTTAAAATCGCTTCGAAAATTAACCATTATTTGTCGTAAAAAGTAAATGACAAAAAAAAGTTATTGTGGGTTATCCATAAGAGATAGACATATACCATCGCGGACTTTTCTGTAGACCTTTTCAATGTGTACAATACTTAGTACATGATTTTGATAAAACTCGTAGGGTTCAGCCTGCGTTTGCAATGTAAGCGGAAAAAATGTAATTATTTACGACATCACATTAGAAACCTCAAAAATAACAGTACTTCTCCACTATTTAATGGATGTTATTATACATATAAACCTTCCTCTTGAATCACTCTATCTATTAAAAAAAACCGCATCAAAATCCGTTGCGTAGTTTCAAAGATTTAAGCGTACAAAGGGACATAGGGACATAGGGACAGAGAAAGCGACTTTGTTTTATATTATGTAGTGATGACTAGCAATGCCCTGCAGTTTCACCCGCATAGATAGGGATATCGTAACAGTGAAAAAACTACTATAGGTCGGACTATAGGTTTAATTTTTAATCACATAAAAATCACCCTCACCCCGTCCCGCACTACGCCTGCTCATTGTATTAAACAGTATGCCTACTATTTTCTGTAAATTGACACTTAAAAATTCGTTATATCTTTTGAATGGAATATCGAATTTTATACACCTTGGGTTACATAATTGCATTTTTGGTAAGGATCTCTAATTTTTTTGAAAATGCAATATAGCCTATGTTGCTCAGTGAAGATGCAGCTTTCTAATGGTGAAAGAATTTTTGAAATCGGTCCAATAGTTTATGCGTGAAAACCATACATACATACATACATAATTACATAATTACAAACCTTTCCTCTTTATAATATTAGTATAGATATACTACAGCCAACATTTTCAACTATGTAAATTAAAAATAAGCTGAAATTAAACTTACTTTAAAAGGATTATTTTACTATTTACATCAAAACATACTATGCTATATTTTATCAACTTGTCCTTCTATTCAAGTAATTTTTAAAACATTCTAAGAAAGATGCCACGAAATATAAATTTTATAAATTACACTTAATATAAGTTTTTGTATACATTAAACTGATACATCACTGCAACTGCAATTTATTTTCTTACGATTTTTAATATATCAACACTGATGCAAGCTTTTTTTTAGTTCTTCCTTATTACGAAACAGTTCGTATTGGCGATTTTCTTACATTACCTGCACTTATAAAAACGTTATGTTTACTTGGCAGTCATAATTATATAGAGGTTTTATGTCTTTTTGGTAGTTGGTAATAAAGTGTGACGTAGCACAAGAAACTATAAAACCATTTCAATAAAACTGGTCGATGAAAACCTGCATTAGTCTCTTTATATGATTAACATTGTTTGATTTACTGATTTAGGAGCGGCAATTGCGTGACACACGACGTATGAAATATGATATGAAAAACGAGAATTACGAACGACCGACGACAATATGGCGGAATAACAAAAATAATGTTAAAAGATGATTCGTTCTAATCGCAAATCAACTTAAAATCCGCCAATATATATCAAAACAACTTCTCAATAACATTCGCGGTGGTCGTACAATGGAAAATGTGTTCTACCCTGTGCACATAGGTAACAAAATTGTATGTCATATTAGCAAGACTAGTGCTTGTAGACGGTCATCTATCACAACGATATCGTTATCTTCAGAACTCAGTGAAACTCGTGATATTAAGGCAATCTCATCGGAGAAGCTCTTCATATCATTAGCCGAAGTATTATTGGGCGTCGACCACACTACAGGAAATGATATATTCGGGATTGAACGATGACTCTGCTTTTGTTTTGATTTATTTGAACAACTTAGAAAAAGTGCTACGAAGGTCCTAGTCAAAGCAATTAACTGGAGTCATAATTTAATGATAATTGATGTATAAGCGCTATAAAATTGTAATAACACCTATATTTGTAAATGCATTCTTGCAAATAAGTGTAATTTGAATTTGAATAAGTCACTCATAAAACTATGGCTTAGAACAATCACAATAAATCATATTGTACAAGAAATATATTATACTAGCGGCCCGCCCCGGCTTCGCCCGTGGTACATATGAAAAATAGATGTTGGCCGATTCTCAGACTTACCCGATATGCACAGAAAATTTCATGAGAATCGGTCCACCCGTTTCGGAGGAGTATGCAGACTAACATTGTGACACGAGAATTTTATATATAAGATTTTTATAGTAGCTAAATTACTCCTTGCAGAAATAATTTTATGCACTCAAAAAGTAATCAAACTAATCTTAAAGGTTACCTTTTATAAAATAGAAATGTATGGTACATTACTATGAACTCAATATAGTTTGGACTAGATAGGTCGATACTCTAGGAAGAGGTAAACAGAACGATTCATTGTCCGCGGTCCAACAGTCGCTAAATTAGCCAAGATATATCTATTTACTTGGGTAATTGGACTGTGACTTCCATATGTTGTCGTATATATTACTGAGAATATAATTTATATTCAGTTGCATTATATACTTATTTTGAGTATATATCGAGTTGTTTACCGATTCTTTACAGTAGATGTGACATTCTAAATCGGTGGGAATTTAAAATATGACTATTTATAAATGCTTGTAAAAGCTTACATGAATAAAAATAGTACTTACTAGCTGTGCCCCGCGGTTTCACCCACATTGCTCCGGTCCTGTTGGTCTTAGCGAAATTATTATAAATAGCCTACAGGCTATAGCTTTCCTCGATAAATGGGCTATCAGACACCGAAAGAATTTTTGTAATCAGACCAGTGGTTCCTGAGATTTGCGCGTTCAAATAAATAAACAAACAAACTCTTCAGCTTTATAATATCAGTATATATTTGAGTTTGAGTATATAAAGATGCAGGTTTAAAGTCAACATTGAATCGATATTCTTTTATCACAGTATTAGCAATGGAGCAGGCGATGCACTTGATGGCAGGTGTTCATCGCCGTCCATAAGCGTTCACAATATTAGGGCCATTGCAAACGTTTTGCGGCTTTTAAGAGTGGTTTAGGCTTTCCTCAAGTAGTAATAAACTGGAAATTACGACAATGGTATTAGAAAATTAGATATTTTTGGTTTTATTGCATTCAAATTCTTTCTATTCTTTATTAATTTATATTAGAAAATTAGTTAAAAACAACGTTGAAATGGTAAAAAACGCAGTTAGCTTTTTTTCTTTTGTTTTCCAGTCAAACAATACTAATAATGTTTCGAGTGCATTATCATTAAATTATTCCATAAAACACTCCTACAACAATTAAAACATTTTGTATCGCATAACAACCAACAAAAAGTACGACACTCCCAATTATTAAAACTTTCACATTTTTACAGTACAAAACATTATCAATCTGTAAAAACATCGCAGCCAAATCCGTGGAGCAATTTATTTCACAGCACCGTCACTAACAGGTTTAAAGAATAAAATTCACGAGCGCAGTGAGGGATTGCCAAATGCTGGCTGATACACACCTGCCGAAGGGATGTAGGTCAGCTCTGTTAACTCTGTTATATCGGAAATGCATTGTATGCTAAAGACTTTAAAGGTAGATTTAATTTGACTATGGAAATTCGTATTGGCAGTTGCCCATCAGTTGCCTCTGTTTTCTATGTAGCGCCAGTTACACGGAACAAAACATTATAGAGCAGGCTCCAAGGAGATGTTCGTTTGCAAAATTAGCGGACCTAAATCTGACTTCTGATATATATTGTATAGGTCCCAGACATCCTATAGACAGATGTTGCCAACCAGTTTTGTGGTCCCCCTGCCCGCACCCCGGTAATTAAATATGGCATACAAAGAAAAAAATAAAAATTTCCAAAACATGCCGTGTGGGGTATCAAATGAAAGAGCTTATTGAGTAGATCACGAATATATAGCATACTATATACATTTCTTACACTTTCTCTAAGATTTTTTAGAAAATTTACGAAAATGGTCCATTTTTGAGTTAACTTTAAACCACTATAGATTGAAAACTCATGAATATATTTTTTAAATTATTATTTTAAATAATTAACAATAGTCCATTGTTTATAATTCAATAGTTCGTAATATAATATAAGTGAGCTATGTGGTGGATTTGATGAAAATAACTATATACTATATGAACTTGAAAATATACTCGCCATCTTTGAATGCTCCCCCCACTCCCCCATGCAACTATTTCACTGTACGAAATATTGAATCGTAAACAATGGACTATTGTTAATTATTTAAAATAATAATTTAAAAAATATATTCATGAGTTTTCAATCTATAGTGGTTTAAAGTTAACTCAAAAATGGACCATTTTCGTAAATTTTCTAAAAAATCTTAGAGAAAGTGTAAGAAATGTATATAGTATGCTATATATTCGTGATCTACTCAATAAGCTCTTTCATTTGATATCCCACACGGCATGTTTTGGAAATTTTTATTTTTTTCTTTGTATGCCATATTTAATTACCGGGGTGCGGGCAGGGGGACCACAAAACTGGTTGGCAACATCTGTCTATAGGATGTCTGGGATCTATACAATATATATCAGAAGTCAGATTTAGGTCCGCGATTTTTGCAAACGAAACTCCACTGAGAGTCCGGTCTATTACTTATTTCGCACCAGATTTTTCTCTGCATACATAAATCATGCATGCGATAATAAACATTATTAAAAAAAATAATATAACTTAATTTTAATATTTAGTTATAAATCGTTACATGCTTTAAAAAATTCTTAAGTAATATTACTGTTTCAACATTTAAAAATCAGAAACGGGTTGGCGAGAATATCAAAACACGAGAGAGAGATAATTTAATAAGCTATGAACGCTTTATTATATATTTTTAAGTTTCTTGGTAACTACTTATAAGAACTAAGTATCGCGTAAAATATTAAAAAATCATGCTAAAAATTTTCGTAGCACCCTAGCTACGGTTCGTAGCTACTTCGAAATTTTTTACTTCTAGACGCTTGTCGTTCAGAACATTCATTTAATTGTACCAGAATATATTTTTAAACTAACAAAGCATAACAACATACAAAGCTTAACATTATTTCAACGACATTATATGAAGTGAACTAACGTGGTCTCGTATGCGGTTTACGAAAGGATTGTAAATGCATTCACGATTTCTGTAGCATACATTCAACCTGCTACATTGTTCATAGTTCATTGTGAGCTCGTCTCGAAGCTATTGTTCCATTAATATTATATTATATTAGCTTAATAGACTCCTAGCAGGCTTGCATTGGGAACTAATAAATTTCCTACGTAACTTACGAGGTAGTTTGGTTTATTAAAATGTGACGAGTATTGTAAAATTATAATCACTGCGCTTTTAATTAAAGTTTAATTATTTTCTGCTACAGAAATGTAATAGATATTTTGATTATCTAGGAATTTAAGTAGTTTAGTAGCCGTTTAAGTAACCACAAATTTAGATTTTATATCGATTAAAAATTTTCGGGAATATTGTGGTACAAGGAAATGAAAAATAAATTTTTATCATTATTCTACTCGAATAAACAACTTCATTCCACCAACAATAACAGCTTTTTTGTTCCAACACTTTCATAATCTGTTGCTAGCTCTCTCAAATAGCGTGAATTATTAAAGCGAACGGAAGTAAGCTTAAAACGTTTCTAAAATATTATCTCACGCGTTATTTAACAGGTTGAGCAACAAACTCTTATGCAAAGCGTTTAATTACGATGCAGTTAACATGTTTTGTGCAACAAAGATTTAAAGCTACAGCACAGTAAAGTGCCCACTTCTTCTGCACTTAAGGCAAACAATGGGACTCATTTCAAGGATTTTCACTAGTTTGAATGAAAAGACTCGCTTACTCAACAAAGAAGCAAACACTGGGTTCTATGATCGGTGTTTAAAAGCTAATCTAGCACTAAAAGATTAATCGCTGTAGGCTTTCCCAGATTTTAAAGCTTTTGTTTTCGGCACAAAGATTTTTACTTTGATCGGCCGGGCGTGGAATCTCACTACGATAGGTTGTTTTTATTTTGTTCCTGTTCTCTAAAAGTGGTGTTGTGTTAAATACATTGTGTACTAGCTTACTATTTTTTATTTTATTATGGATGTGCAATGAATTTTCAAAATATTTGTAACTTAAGCTTTTTGTAACTAGAAATACTTACTTCTATAATTAATTCTTATTTGTTGGAATATAATTAATAAAATCATCCACATCAAAATTATAATAAATTATATTTACACATACTTGGGAGGAAAATCCTCCCAAGTATGTGTAATATAATTTATCAATTTATCAATATACATAAATATTGTCTCTACATTAACCTACCGCCGCTTTAATGATCATACAAAATAAAACTTCAGAATTAGTGGAAACGGAGATAAAGAAGACTTAGTGTTAATTTTTATAGAGCTTGCCACTTTTTCAATTAAGTGAAACAATAAATCGAAAAATGGTGATAGTTATAATAACAGCTACCTATTACTTTTATTTAAATATGAAAAAAACAGTATATCTTGAAAATCATAACTTGGTATTTGTTTATAATTATGTTTATATAAATATTCTATGTGTCTATTGAAAAATAAAATATTAACAATAGTTGATATCCACATACTGCATCTACGTCGAAGTTAAATCCTTAACTTTTCTTCTATTACACCCACACCATAGACAATTTGTAACTTTATGTATTGCTAATAATTGCATGGTTTTGTAAACTACCTTCTTTTCAATTTATTTCTTCAGTATATAAGTCTTATTGTAACAAGACAAAGAAATGTGTAATGTAACAACTAACAAATCCTACTAGGTGATAAATATAAAGCTAAACAAATCTAAAATTTACAGTTGTATTGCTAATTATTATATTATTGTTTATAATTTTCTCTTTTGTTTTTCAAACGTCCTTCTTATTGACACAAGAAGAAACGTATGATGTAACAAGTCTTGTTAATTATCAAATCTAAACATAGAATCTATTGCTAATTATTATTGTCAAATATAAGTCTTAACAAATCTAAACTTTATGTTTTGCTAATTATTTTTGTCTTCGGTTTTTGTCAAAAGAAGATACGTATGATATAACACGTCTTGCCAGGTGCTAAATATTACGCTATATATAACAGCTATATAGTCGTCTTTCTTGCACATGGATGATTCCATAATCTCTTGTTACTGACTGAGATGTAGCCATGTGTGTGATGAAAATCGTTCTCATTTACTTTACAATACAAAAACGTATACGAAAAGGTAAAAACGACCCGCCTTTAATTACGAAACCATTCAGATATTTTTTGTTGTACATTTATTTCAATAATAATAACAAAAGAACGTAATGTTGGTTTTTATTAAGCTTTTATGTTCAATCTTTATCCCTCGCGTAACGTATTCTATACATATAAATGTAATCCGCAATATTTTGTACGTTGAACTCGCTGTATAGTTCTTCTAACACATTACTGATTTTATCGATACATTATAGGAAAAGAACGCAGAACAGACGTAATTTTCTGACGCATAAAATAAAATCAGGCAGTGTTCTACGAATAATTCGTAGGTAGCGTTAGGTCGTGTTTTTGATTCGTAGAATTGTAAACGTACATACACGTTTCTTGTGAATACTGTAATAAGATATTTATAGTTCAACAAATAAATAATTAATGAATACCATCAGACATTTATTGCATGAATCTATCAAAAAAGTAGTAAGAATTTCTAATAAACAACGAGCGCACTACTAGTAAGTACACTAGGTGCATACTATAATATAACCTACTATCTGATAGATACGCAAATAATGCTACTCAACAACAATGTAGATATAATTTATTAAAAAAAAATATAATTCCTTACTTTGAAAGGCCATGACATTTTACCCCAATTTTACTGGGACACACTTATAAAACAAACGTTACCACACTGCTATCGTTGAATAGAAAGAATATACAATTACTCGGTAAATCAACATGCTAACATTGCAGCTACTTAGAAATTCTAACTTTTATTTACACACAAATATGTCGACCCCGTTCGCAACATTGCCGTAAAAATATATAGGTACGAATTTCCAACGAAACTATGTAGCGATAAATAATTGAATGGGAACATGGTAACAATGTTTTGGCCACGTTCTACGGTGAAAACAAATTATTATAGCACATTATACGCCTCCATAATGCATGTTATACACCGACTTATTAATTTAAAGTGAGCTCATTGAATTATGTAAAACAATTTGATAATTGGTTCTGTTCGGCGGTGAACACGATTGTAGAAAAGCGATGTTTTTTAATGTTATTTGAAACGGCCGCATACAAGGTAATAATGGGAATAGCAAAGTATATCTTATTTATATTTATAGCTTTAGGCTCGTGGATTTGCTCGCGTGCACGTAACGTTAACTGAAAAATAACCTTTTAAAAATTACTATCACCTCTTTCAGACGCTTCAAAGTTTTATTCTCGCAACAAAAGTAGGATATATTCGTGTCCAATACATTTTTGTTTTTGCAATATTTAACAATTATGTATTTCAGTTACTATTAATTATTATTTCTGCTTTCCATACGAACCAATTAATTATTTCAGATTTCGATCAATATTTTACTATTATGCTTAAGCTCCATAAATCGACCTTTCAACTAATTTCAACTTCCATATAAAATCGACCGCGTATTTTCTTATTAACGAACTTTCAAAAAGAAGAAAAAATATTGGTCAGGCATTTCACAAAGGAATTAAAATGGCCTCTACTTGGTTCGCTCGTTCATCGGATGTCTTTGAGCTCAAAATTAGTCTTGTAATAAACCCTACGTTTTTCTACAGTCATAGTATGTTGTTAGAATTATAAATCTAGACGATACTTAAACTGAATGTACTTACTCTTATAATGTGAAACTTTTGATCTGGCCGTTATTTTTGGATTATAATCGATATTTAATAGGTAAAGAGAAGAATTTTATTTTATTTTGTACTAGCTTTCCGCCCGCGGTTTCTGCCGCTTTGTCTAAAACATAATTAATTATATACTAAAACCTTCCTCTTGAATCACTCTACCTATTTAAGAAAACCGCATAAAAATCCGTTGCGTAGTTTTAAAGATTTAAGCATACATAGGGACATAGGGACATAGGGACAAAGAAAGCGATTTTGTTTTATACTATGTTGTGATGAAGTATTGGTTCTTAAGCTATACATATATGTATTTGATAAATATATAGAATATATTAATATGTAAACATATTAATGCTATTCTTGTAAACACGGTGTTAATTACTCCTCGTCAAATGATGACGCTGACTAATTATTTTACAAGAGGGATGAGAATTCGATACTATGTATAAACATTGAACATAATCTATGTATTACGAGTATTATGTATGGGTATGTGATATATTATGTATTAAAATTTTACGGCTTATATCGGTGTAGAGTTTATTATTTAATAGGCTAGGTAAGGTAAAGTGAAATGAGTGGAAAAGTTATTAATTGGAAGTTTTAGCAAAACATTTTTTACAATATATTTTATTAAAGGGCACTTAAACACATTTTATACAATTATTAAAGGAAACAAAAAATTTAAATCTCAATCAAAGGTGAAAACAAAAATTCGGTTACAATTCTATTCTCACTGCAGTAGTAAAAAAATAGTGCTTTATCAGAAACTTCGCCAATTCTATCTGCGGTTTTGACATCTGCATACTGCAAAATACAGCGATTATACGTTCCTACTATGTATGTATAGTTTTTATATACAGCAGTTGAAAATATAAGTATTAATTCACAATTTTAATGGAATATCAACGAAGAATTAAAGAATAGTTTCATTATAGTTATTTCTAATATAACAATAAATAATGCAACAATTTAAAAAAAAATACCGTGTATAGTTAAAATTATAATGTCCTTTATATTTTAAGTGTGTGCTTAATACAAAACATTTGAATGTTTCCATTTATAGAAGCTTTAAAGAAAATTTACCAATTTTTGTTTACATATTAAATACAATAACCTTAGTACTTACAAAGATATTAAACACAAATACATTATAAATTTATAAAGAATAGAAAAAATTCGATCACGAGGCGGGACGATGATCGAATTTTTTCTATTCTTTATAAATTTATATTTATAAAGCATTTGCAATGCCATAAAACCAAAAATATCAATTTCAACAAATACATTAGTTAAATAAAGAGCAGTCATCTCGTTTAAGATTACGAAAAGCAAACAATCAATGGTGAACCTGGGTGAACCTCAGCTGTCGCACCCTTTTCTGTGAGAGATTTCATCTCTTGTTACAATAGATAGGCGAGAGTGGTTTAAACAATTTAATTAAAAAACAAAACACAACGAAAACTATTAAGTGCCTATGTAGTAATTTTATGTTTTGACTCATAAGTCTTGTAGGAAAAGAGCCAGTAACTGTGGATTGAATATCATTACATAAAATATCCTTTGATTTGTTTTTATTTTTTATTATGGAATGTCAAAAATGTCAGCTATATATAACTCCGTATAAAATATGATCTTGAAGTAAAAGTTGTAAAAGTTGTAAATACTCAATATAATTTAGGTTAGCCAAGGTTAGGTTACAGTCTACTGATAGTGATCTTACTTTGTCATCATAATATAATCAGAGTGTTTTAGTATATTCTATTTTATAAACATTTATCATATTATCCGTTATTGTTTTAAAAGTTAACATTTTTTATGTTATATTAATCATTAATAGACATATATATATATATATATATATATATATATATATATATATATATATATTAATTATATTTAATATAATTACCAATTAAGGAAAATTGTGTTTAAAACTAGATGTTCTGCACCAAGGAAAACTAACATACATAAATATTTCAGGACATTTTTTCACACACGGCACGATCTGATCTCATACTATGCTTGCGCTTGTGTTATGGAAACCAGATAGCGGATAAACATACATATATAATTTTGAATATATACTTATATAGATAATTAACACCCAGACATAAAGCAAACATCTACGTTCATCACACAAATATTTGCCCTGGGTGGTAATCGAACCCTCGAACCCACGACCTCTGGCTTGGAAGGCAGGGTCACTAAAAACCAAGTAAACTGTCAACCTGTTAGTCTATCAGTTTATAGTATATCCGTTTAAAATTCACCTCAATAGCACGTAAACTTTCCACTAAGGGCCGAATTTTCAATCCTTGGTTAAAATGTATCCGTCTAATAAAGTATTACACGAACATATTAAAATGTCACCTGTAAACTGTCAAATACGGACAATTAGAATACATTTTTGAAATGATAGTTTAATACGTTATTCGACGAATAAGTTTTAACCAAGGATTGAAAAATCAGCCCTTAATGAATTATCATTATTAAACCCCAAGCAAATATAATAACAAGTGCCCTTTAGACGACACACCCGCTTATCGTAAACAATGAAATTAAAAAAGTTGAACTGCAAATCCACTTTTCATAACTCTACCTACGTTTATTTTAATAAACGTTAGAAATTATTCGAAAATACATGGGTATTTTATTTAGGTATGGACCTAAAAATGGTTTGTTGGTCATATTGCCAATACAAATCAAATTAAAATAAAATGTTCATAAAATAATCCGATATTCAAAATATAAAAGAATTTATTAAAAACGTTCTCATTTGATAAATATCTACACTTGATATAAAATATTAGTATAAATTTCCCACAAAAATGTATGTACGTATGTTAAGTATGTAACATAAATAATGCATTAATTGGAACTCTCTTACTTGATGCTAAAAGGAATTATTCATTAGCCGAATGTGCTTAAATAGCGACAGAATATATAGTTGAGTGTAATAGCTTCGTATGTAATACGTAATTTTGTTTATCACATTGCCAAAGTCGTTCCCTCACCGAAGAGGTCGATAAGGACCTAAGGATCTCTTAATTATATGCACGTCAAGTGCCGAAACGTTGTCAACTTGATCGAAAGGTTTATGTAATATTTGTGTGCGTACCGTCACGGGCAGCCGAATAACAATCGCGTCCTTCGATTACGTAAACCGAATTTTTGATTATCGATAGCAATTCGAAATATTGTAAACAATGCAGCGCGCAGCCGCATCGGTCGTATGGGTATTAATTTACTTACGGCGGTCAGTGGTGCGTCGCGCCGGTCACCTCGGGCAATCCATTGAGCGCGGGCGAGAGGGCGCGCGGGCTAGCCGGCGAGCGCGGCAGGACTGGCTCGCAGGAGGCACGTGCTCTAGTATCAATCAATCGATGCGCGGCGCAAGCGGCACATTCATGCGGCGAACAGCTGACGGGCGAGACCCGTAAACATGAATCGGCCGCCGCCTACCCCGCTAGTTCGCGCCGCCCGTCTTGACCCACTCTGCGCAGCTTCGAGCGCGATTGGTACACGCCGCTCAACACGTAATAGTGCTCTTTAAAAAGTTTGTCTTGGGAACGATTACAAAAAAGCTACATCGTTGCGAGAATGTGCTTATAAGTTATAAGTATACACATTGTTTGAATTTGTCTTCAAAATTGCTTAGAAAAACTATGCATTTGCATAGTTAATGTATAATATGAATATATTTGAAGTGAAACTTCTTTATCGGGGTTGGAAAAAAATTTAGTGTAACATTTTTTCGTTACGCGTGACATTTTTCCGTTACGCGCCATCTTTTTTTTATCCCTACCACGCGTGATTCGACGTATTTCTGAAAAGTTGCATATAGTAAATTATTTTTTGAAAAATAAGGTCATAAAGAAGTTTTACTTCTTACGTGTGTACACTAGTACAAGCACACATTTTTTTTTTCAAATAAATCACGGTTTTGAAATAACACTATTCCTAAAGCGTTATTTTAATAAGCGATATTCGCTAAGCAACACAGACATAATTACAAAATATGTATAATTATTATTTTAACTGCGCTTACGTAAATCATTAAGGATCTCAAGGATACGTCGCACCCACATTGCTAGAGCGGTGTTTACATCTGAGCCTCAGTGGGCGTAGCTCCGCGCGGCGCTTGCGTGAGGACTGAGGACGGAGGACAATCCTCCGCTCTGGGGCTGTGCAGGTGTCATCTGGTCTACGTAACACACAATATCTGCTTTGGCATGCATTTAAATTGAAATCTTTTATTTCCTGTAACGTGTAGAGCAAATGATTTGACGTAGCGTGGAAATTTTTCACAATCAAATTTTGGTTAGAAATTCTACCAACGGTTCGGCGTTAGGACGAAGAAGAATGTATCGTAATGTACGCTCGCTCTCGCTAGCTCTTTTTATAATAATTTGTAAATAAAAAGTAACCACTCATTTTTTTAGACTTACGTTAAGCTCTATTGCAAAATTCTAACTTTCTAATCGTTTTATTTCTATGGTATAAATAATCCAATAACAATTTCTTTTTTGTATGCCTCTTTTAAATTATCGAACCTTGTTTTTACACTTCATGTCCCCACAATTATTTTCTATTCTATTTAAACAGTTACAAGAAATATCATTAAATATGATATGATATCACAGCTAGCATGAAACAAAACTTTAACAACGTGGTAATTTATGGATAATAAAGCAAATTGCGATGGTTTTACAAGAATCCACACTGCGCAAGTTTCCCGACCTAGGACTCTATATCTGTGTAACCTAATACTTTACGGTTAAAGAATATAAGTAATATTTCGAACCTTTAATTATTATTACAGTGATACTAGATGGGAATATTTTATACAAATATGAAATGGATTGTCATCAAATGGAAAAAATATAATAAAACTAAATAAACTAATAGCTGCCAGCTTAGCTAGGTACATTGTAAATTAACAATGTAGTTTATAAAATATCATTAAAAGCATATTTCTAGCATAATATATCAGCTTAAAACATATTTTTCTCTTTAAAATATGTTTTTTTTTTTAATTATGGCTGATGAATTAATTACAAATGCTATTTATACTACATAATCACTTGTATTATTTTGGACGCTCTACTTGTAGAATACTTTATAAAAGTTATGTTACAATTCAACCGTCTATAAGGAAAATGAATCGTTTTACAATTCAGGGTAGGAGAGCGAAAAAACTCTTTATAGACTGCTCGACTCGGCGATCGAAGTCAGGAATTTATGGTCCAGTTTCTGCTTCCAGTTTCATACGCTTAGTACACTCATGTTCTTATGACAGTCTCCTTCTTGGTGTGTTAAATTTCCTACAAATCAGTCCAACATTTTTGCGTAAGAGAACTAATAGTAATATGTAGTATAGAAGTAAGTAGTAAGTAAGAAATTATAGTATAGCTACAGTTCTAATACATAAAAGCTTTCGGATTTATAATAAATCAAGCACATATAAATAATCAAACACAAGTAACGATATCAAATTACATGAACAAGAAGGCGACCGTTTTGCTAAAAACGAATTTCTTCCAGGCAAGTTGCAACATAATTTGTGTGATTGCTCTACTGTCCCCTTTACAGTTGAATAGTACCTACACTAATTGCATGAGATTTAAGACGTAATAACAAAGTAAGTCAATACTCCTGAATCATTAGTAAATAGGTATAGTAATAGTATGCTGATACAATACATATTAATCCAGCATTTCCATAGCAAATGTTTAAACCATGCAAACCCGAGTATAGATGTAATAAAGACATACAAATAGAGACGAAATTTCTTAGCAAGCAAAGCGTGAACAGTTGGAGTTGGGTTGCTAAACCCGGCTTGTACGCAGAGTTTCGAAGAATAAACTAGCAAAGTTAGACGCAATTAAGTCTGTAATTACACGCCGTCTCTAGCTAGCTCCCTAAACTCTATTTTCCTACAATTTATATGTGCAAGTTTACATAATACATTGTATTGAAAAGATATGAAAACTGATCGCAAAACGAGATTTTCAATCAATGAACGAAGTAATTTGAACAATTTTACAAGCAAAAACATTATAAATTATTATGATACCTACCCAATAAGGTTTATTTCAAAACGATCTAAATCGTAATAAGTATTTGTATTATACTTATCTTATACAAACATATCTCTTTAATAATAAAGCTCGTAATTAACAAACTCATTATATTTTTAGCAGCCCCAGTCCTTGTCTCCACTCGAGGCAATCTGAAAGAGCTTTCGACGTTCTTTGACAATCATAACCACTTTACGTTTTTACCAAGAAGCTTATATCTAATACACTGGAGATTGCACTATGAACGTTTACTTGTCACGGGAAGGTATGACTTTGAATGACGCCTGGTTGTTCCTTCATCCCTTTCACACCAACTTGCCAAGTTAGGTGTGAAAGGGACAAAAAACAACCAGGCGTCATTCAAGGTCATACCTTCCCGTGACAAGTAAACGTTCATAGTGCAATCTCCAGTGTATTAGATATAAGCTTCTTGGTTTTTGATAATAAATTAAAACTGACTTTTTCAACAATAAAAACAATTAAAAATTATTCGTACGATACATATATTATATAGTTATACCTCCGATAATTTAATCAGGTAACATGATATTTTACAATATGGAATATTGGAGCTACCTTAAAATTTTCAATTTCCAATACAATATTATAAACAAACTATATTCGAATTATAAAACAAGTGTTTACTTCCTACAGGCTGTCACGATGAATGATAGTGTTCCATTCACAATAATACATTTATCCGCTTACAAACTAAAATGTATTCCCTCTACAGTCATACATCCGGCAGTTGCAAAGTTTCATGGATGACATTTCATTCTATGAAGCCGCATACCTAACTTACATACATAGATAAACATTTATTCACCAACAATACCACATATAATAACTAACAAAACAACATAACACAACAGAAAAGCTCCAGACTCAGCATATGTCATCTTCACCGATCTGGTTGCATACAATGATATATTATGTATATGTTTGTATGCAACGTGATGCATAAGGATGCAACCGACTCCTTTAGACTCGATTTTGACACACTTTAACGGACAGATTTAATTCAGACCAATGTTACCGATCCTTGATAAATGTATAAACTTATCGGGTCGGAAACTTCATGAGTTTATATTATTCCACTATTTTTTTAGAAATTAAACTGACCTCAAATGTTTGCATTTCGAATTATGCTATGCTAATGACTTCACCTGAGCCAACCTGACACGGCAGAAATGAAAGCGGTTAGCTCTGCATTTCACACAAAAGGCGCAATTTTCTTCTTGAACGTGTGGATTTTAAAAATTAAATTATTCAGCAATGAAAGAGGTTTTAATTCAATTTGATTAATGTTTTGATTTTAAACGTGCTTGTGTTAGTTAGTGTTTTTTTTTTTCTTTTTTAATTGAGTACGCTAGACTCTACATTATTTCTTCTCAAGAAAAGCATTTGAAACATCGTTGAGAGAATTTTCAAAATTAATAATTATATCATCTCGTGATCATGTGAAATATGTTTATTCATTTTGGATTTTAGATGATAGCTAAAATGTATATAAAACTTTTAAATCTCAGTATCTTATGTACGCTCACGTTCGCTTTATACTTTTACAAGAAGCGGAAGTTTTGGACAGTATTTTTATTGTGAACGCTACCCATAACAACATTAGAGCGAAAATATGACTAAAAAATATAACAGCAAATCTTGTTTTATGATTTTTTACAATTAGAGAATAATAAATACAACTACAGGTTTAAATAAAACTAATAACTAAAAAGAAAGCGGCACATAGTCAATTTCATGATAAGTATCTATATGCAATAAAGTAGCTAACAATTTAATATCTTTAAATCAAAATTGCTCTACAAAACGCTTAAAATTGCTCTAATTTTTAAACTAAAAAGACATCATTGTCCTTTACATAAAAAAGATAATAGGGTAATTGTAAAACACATCTATATACCTTCTTGAATAATTTATTTTTGCTCTAAGATGTTACACTCTGGTATTGCTGGTCCCTCCAATCGCCTGAATAGTGCACGAATGCGCTGGCCACTCATCGACACAACAACAATATTATGTAGATCTCAAACGAAGAAAAGATTAAGCATGTGGTAGTTTCAATGAAATTCACTACACAGAGAAAAAATCAGAGCCCATGATAAAATAAATAAATACAAAAACAATTACATACCCCCATGCTATAAATAACGCACTTACACATCAAGCGAATCTCGTATTCAAAAGTGTTTTTGTATTAAAAGATAAGAAAATAACAAGCAACAAACAAATACATTTTCACCACTCCATTTCTCAAGTGATAAATCTGGTTTGTTTTTCGCAGAACCTTGCATAGATGCCTTGACCCACTTGTAAGCATCTGCAATCGACACTGCCTCGGGCCAATACGATTGAAACCTACGAATATTGAATCGAGACACTTAAATTATATTCTGAGGACACTTATTAAACGGGCTAGTTTCAATGCTGCGCTTTTAACTGATATTAAATGTAAGGAAAAACATGGCATCGTGAATATGAGGTAGGAGGTACAACCAAACACGGTTGTAAATATTTTACTGGTTGAAGTTATAATCGAATTATCGATAAGGGGATTAGTTTAATAAATATGAAAAAAATAACAATAAGTAGGCAATGCGATTGTTACATAATAAAGATTTGTAAATGCTTCTGTCTCAGGAAACCAGTTGTGTTTCCATCCACTCGTATGAGTAAAATTGATACTGTACATAATTGTTAGCAGGATACCTGAATAATGTGTTATTCCAGACATTTTCTAATAGATCTTTTGGGTTTTGAATAAAAATAAATCACATATACAAGCATGAATGCATGAATAGTATCTATAAATTTGAATCTTAGCAGTTTAAAATTTATAGATGCTATTTATGAGATTCTATACTATTTAATTACAAAATGGCAAGCCAATCCATATTCCATACTAATATTATAAATGCGAAAGTAAATCTGTCTGTCTGTCTGTCTGTTACTCAATCACGCCTAAACTACAGAACCAATTTGCATGAAATTTGGTATAGAGATATTTTGATACCCGAGAAAGGACATAGTTTACTTTTTACCCCGGGAAATAGAATAGGTTTTATCCCGGAAATCCCACGAAAACGAGAACTATGCGGGTTTTTCTTTGACTGCGCGGGCGAAGCTGCGGGTGGAAACCTAGTAAATAATAAAAAAAAACAAAAGCTTCTCAATCGACAGCTGTAGGCAGCAGTAGATTTAGGGAACGTCGATTAAAAATGCACAGGCACATCTTTTAATGTATATCATCTCGGTCAGCTGTTAAATTAAAAAAATACCGCACAAACCGTTCAACAAAAACAAATGATTACCCATAAACCCGAGTCTCATTACGCATTCATACGCGTTTACCCCACGCCTTACCAGTTGCTCTGATTAAATATTTTATAGACGCAACAGTGACCCACGAGCGAGCCAAAACCATTGCGGGCATCATACAAGAGTTTTATTTCTATTACATATATAATTGAATCAAAATATCTTCCCCTGGATTGGCGCCAGAAGCAACAGTTGCGAACATTTGGATGCACTGGAACACGCGTCTGTGGTACGTTTTGGCAAACTGCTGTAACTGTTGTTCTGTTTGATGTGATCGTGATAGAAATGCGAATAAAATATTGTGTTCAGTTCGTTGACTGAATCGAATGCCTGTTAAAAGTTTAAATTTAAATTCCTGCAAGCAACAGTTAAGCATTGTAAAGGCCTATCACAGTAGAACTGGGTAGGTATAATCATTATTATCGGTCTTTGACTTTTTTTAGGCTTTCACAAAAACAATGTAGATTAAAATAGGTAGCTTATACGCAGCAGAAAACAATTTCATTATTGTTTTAAAATTTAAATTACCTACTTATAAATAAGTCATAGATAAAAAATACATCAGCAGGTAGGTAACTTAAATTTGCATTTTAATATTCTTTAATTATATTAAGAAACACGACTTTTACCGTAACTTCGGTTCATCATAAAGGGCACTTCCGTAGTCCTCGATTACAGGGCGGCCACGGGCTGTTAACCTCACAAGTTATGGCAACCATGGAATTATCATTTTATTTTATAGATTCATTTTACAACATTAGTAAAAAATACTCATTAAGTACACTAAATTATTTTTATTTATTTTCCCCTTTATCTCGCGGCACTTGTAGCAAGACATCGGTGGTATCATTAATGTTTTCTCTTCAAAATTCTCAAGTATTTCCGACCACTTTATCTCCAAAATTTATACCTTCACAATGTTATCTTCATACTTTATTGAGCCTCTTCAATTTAAAAGTGCGTAGGTCCCCGTGCCGCTTTGGGTTGATCACGTAGGTGCATAGCATTCGAAGCCCCGCTTAAAATTTTAATATAAAAATATATTTTATTCATTTCAACTTTGATAGCGTCATAATATTTGCTTATACACGTCTGCTACTATTCTCATCTCTTCATTATACATCTTTAAACGTTTATAAAAATACTATTAAAGCACAACTGGTAACTGTATCTTATAAACTCGACACTTCTAATTATCTTGATTATAACAAGATTACAAATGAACAGCTGATTTTCTGAGTAGTCAACATATGACCGTTTGGCTCTAGGTCTACTGAAGCATACGTGGAACCAAAAGAAAATGAAATAATGAAATTAGCTCATTTGAATGGGTTTCTTAGATCAATATAGATAAGCTTCTAAATCAAATTAATTAAGGCATTCAAGCAAGAACCACGTATAGTACTATTGATTATTATCATTGTTCTGCTTGGATTGATATGATTTAACCTCGGTCATTATTGGTTTATCAGTTAATCTAACAAACTGATTAACCACAAGTAATGTTGATATACATTATACAAATTGAATACGATACACGAAGGAAAAAAGTTCCAGAAAAGTTTTCTATTTTTATATTATTCAAGAAAAAACAGCAATAGCGGGTAATAGTCATCCATAATAATAGACGATTCAACCCAGTGGATAATGTGTAGGTACGTTGATTTTGTAATGTTAATTACAATAATTGGTTGTTTGCCTTATGAACTTTTAAAATGGATAAATAAGACTCAAAAACATTAAATCTATACTAACGAACGCGCTAATCTCAGGAACTACTGGTCCGATTTGAAAAATTCTTTCGGTGTTAGATAGCCCATTTATCGAGGAAGGCTATAGGCTATATATCATCACGCTAAGACCAACAGGAGTGGAGCACTGCGGGTAAAACCGCAGGGCACAGCTAGTGTATGATAAAGCTCCTACTTAACTACAAAGACGTCCTTAGAAGTCTGAATGACCTAAATATTAGAAAAAGACATTTTAAAACTCCTCCTACATCGACTACATACTCAAAACATTCACTGACATTTAAAAATGGAAAATATATTTGGCGAGAAAATCTTCGTAGCATATTCATACAAATATAAAGGGCGAAGAATGACCTTTTGAAATGTTTATTAATTTATCTTTAGGAATATTCCCTTGTCAGCAGAAATGGTGTTGTATATTGTCCATTCTCTGGTTTATTGACGGCTATACAAATGTGAAATAAAAATTAAGGATAACTGTAGCAGGTACTACGCTACTACGCACGCAGCACGTAGATGTGTCGTAGGCACGATCTATATTATGTATTAAATTTTTGTAACCCCTGTTGTGAGGATTAAATAAAAATGATTTTATTATTATATTTTCCTATTTCACAGAGTGTAAATTACTAACATAAATTTAAAGTTGTTATATTCTACATGATAGGAACGACGAGTAGTAGTAGTCCTGCTTGTAGTAAGTAGGTACACTAATAGGTAGGTACTAAACTTGGCTTGCTTATTGGCAGTGTAACAACCCTGTGTGTCTTAACCCGAAACACTGACACAAAATTTCGGGTCATTCGTAACAGGATGGCGGTTCTACAGGGGTCATAGTACGCAATGACAAAAAGAAAAATGATGGTCAGAACGCTGATACCGGATACCTTAAGATACTGTAATATTTAATATTAGAGAATCTTAACATAAAATATTATAGTATCTTCACCGTGTGTGACGCGCTTTAGAGTCAAGGTAGAGCTAAAAGTTTGTGGCACCTACTGGCATTGAGACAACTGGTAATAATATCTACAATATTAAATTTACTACTTATGTATAACCGCTGCAGCTGGTAATAATAACTACAGCATCTAATAATAAAAATAAATAAAAATATAAATATTATAGGACATTATTACACAAATCGACCTAGTCCCACAGTAAGCTCAATTAAGGCTTGTGTTGTGGGTACTAGGCGACGATAAATATAATATTTATTAAATACATATATAGATAATAACACCCAGACCCAAGAACAAATAATTGAGTTCATCACACAAATATTTGCCCTGACCGGGGATCGAACTAGGGACCGTCGGCTCAGTAGGCAGTTACTTTACCACTGCGCCAACCGCGTCGTCAATATATAATGATTGGATTGTAACATAAACTTCAATATTCGAAAAATTTACCGAATGACTAGTAAAAATTGAAAATTCGAATGCTCTATCATGAGTGGCCTAGCAATCTTAGACATCGCCACTTTAGTACGCGGCTTCGAATGCCGTCTAATTATAAAAACTTGTATTAATGCCCTTATTTTATTATATATGAATGATTTCTTGATAAATTAAATATCGAAGTATGTATTTTTATACTGGGAATCACGCTTCTTCATTATGTATTGACCGTCTTATTGGAGTAGGTATTCCTTTTTATTTATAAGTAATGTGTTTGAATTCAATTGTGTTAGAATTTTTATTTCAGTTACATTTACTTGTGGGATAAGGGTTTCAAAATAAAATCACAATATACAAACCAACATTTACTTAATATAATGATACAATGTAGTCACGACCTGGTTCCGTACAAATTACGACAAAATATTTATTATCATCTAATAATTAAAACCCCAAATCAATTTGAACTTAAATGTATAACAGAAAAGGTCTTAATTTACTTATATGTACAACACAAATTTTGAAATAATACAATTTAGACGCTTACGTTTAAAATATTATTTACAAACACAGAAAACTGCAACAGAATGGTAATTTATTTTACGAATAATTGAGTAAATAGATAAGACTGTATTTATATGGAAAATAAGGCAAAAATTATAAGTATGTACATTTAAAAAAAATTACTTCTAGATGTATCACAGGAAATAAAAGGTTTTCCACAACATTAAAATATTTTGATTTATCAGAAATAATATGAATTCATAACTTAAAATAGTTCTTCTTAATATATCGATATAATATGAAGAAACAAGATGTATTCTTGCTACGGTGTTTTTACAAGATAAACAATATGAAAATTAACATGGAATATATAAGTGCCAGGTCAAGTAAATTAAATTAATATTTAGTGTATCTTCGAAAACATAAGACAATTTATACATTACAAATAATAAATAACTTAATTATATTAAGTAAACATTAAACCTTACAAAAATACATGCTTAAAAGTAGATATCTATTAAGAAACATGCTTTGTAGGGTGTTAATGTATTTAAAAATAAAACAAAATTTAAAAATTTTTGACATTGCATAAATTATTGAAGATTATTGTTATTATTTTGGTTTATCTAATAAAGATGTAAAAACAACAGTATTCTATAGTGTAATTTTTACATAATTTGTTATATTTTGTTTTACTGAAAAGAAAAGCCTATTTAACAATCTAGGCAATCATATTTTACTTTGTGACCCTTTTTTTCATACTTCTCAAAATTTTAACCAACACATAAGTAAGGAAAAACTATAGATCAATTTTTTTTTTTGTATAATTTAAAAAGTAGATATAATTTTAACATAGAACACAAATATTCATGACTTAAAGGTTAGATGAGGCAAGATTTAAAATGATACGTATTTTTTAAAAATAAAAATTTTGTTACTCTAATACTGAAATAAATTTAAATATGTACTTTAATAAGCCTTTTTTGTAATTTTTATAATTACACAGAGTACAGAAAACAAAGAAAATCAGTTATAGTTAAGCAAATTCATCACACAATACAATAATTACACAAATATTTTTAAAGCTTTTAATTCAGAAATCAATAATTCGTAGAGATCGAACGAAAACTTTCCGCTTTTTACTTTTCTTTAAAAAGTATTTTAAAATCTTTACTTCAATTCGGATCTTTATATTATTTTTTTAATTAAAGATTTAAAAAAGAATTAACTGAAAGAGTCCCTTCATAACATGGTTTCGAACAGATTGCCAACCATTGTGAAATTACTCATTATAATTTTCAATAAAATAATGCTGTACATAAGTATTATATTTCATTAAACAAATAGAATATCCGATCCTGTTACATCAAATACCTTAAAATTTATTATGAAATATTAAAACAGACTAAGTAAAATTGAAACAAAATGTACTAGATATTTATATATAAGTAGTAAGGTTTTATCAAATTATTTCACCCTTCGCTTTAGGAACAAAATAATGTGACTGTGGCAACACCTAGAATTCCTTTAAAATTACGTGTGAAAATATGAAATGGTTTCTATCTACAAGCGCGGACACTAATTTAATTTACGATTATTAAGAATTATTAATAATCGAGCGCCCATTCGTTTTCTTGCAAGAAGGCATCTACAACTTCCTTCATAGTGAAGTTAGGTATCAATTGATCTGCTGTTAACTTCACGCGAGTGACGGGATCAAAGTGGCCGACACGCTGGAACAAAAAAAAGGTGAGGGTAGTCGGAAAAATGCAGTTTGTAAATATGAAGGTTACATAGAATT
Source organism: Colias behrii (assembly GCA_029959065.1). Taxonomy (NCBI): domain Eukaryota; kingdom Metazoa; phylum Arthropoda; class Insecta; order Lepidoptera; family Pieridae; genus Colias; species Colias behrii. The sequence goes on from JARWMC010000010.1 coordinate 9,396,627, forward strand.
ACCATTGATTGCCACATAATTTTCATAGAATTATTAAATGAAACAGAATACTCAAGTTCTTTGTACAATTAAGAATTGTGACCTTTAATAAACTATATTCTTTTAAATTCACAACAATTTTGAGAAATGCTGATTTTCGTTTTGAACGTCCAATTTTCATACATAACTACTAGGAAACTGATTAATAAACGTTTAATATTTTAATAAGTATTTACCTCGAGGTGTTCTTCAATATCCTTCTTCTCATATGTGATACCGCTCGGAGTGATCACGGGCTCATTTAAGATCTCAAAGCTGATTTTACCACACAGATAGTCTGGGACGTCGCGTTTCTGAAAACAATACATTTTATATATATTAAGTACTTACTTTTATCTATTTCTATACATATACAATTCTCGTGTCAAAATGTTAGTTACAATACTCCTCCGAAACGGCTGGACCGATTCTCATGAAATTTTGTGTGCTTATTGGGTAGATCTGTGATTCGCCAACATCTATTTTACATATCTGATAAGAGTACCTACGGCAGAACCTTGCCGGGACAACTAGTAAATGCATAAACATTCTCAACGGTCGATACAATCTTTTCGTACTCATTTTATTGCGATTTATTGTTTTCTTATTGTAATGCAGTCTCATGGGGATACGTGCATATGCAAGTGAGATTCATTTGACTTGTAAGTTGCATTCTGAAGTATTTATAGATTTTTGTATCTTTTTGCATTATATCTATATCCCATTACAATTACGACTATCAAGGACTCACGAACAATCAATTAAATACTTCAAATAACTCCTGTCAAATAAGGGTCTATGTTCTTCTACGAGTCAAGTTTTAATAATCATCTTAGTAAGGTTGATAGCAAAATGTGTAATTGTATTTCTGTTAAGGTAGAATATAGTATCATAAGTGATTTCATAATGCGTTAACCCTTTGAACTTTACATTATTTAGCATAACACTGGTATTTCCTCACATGTATATTTATTATATATTTACTTCTTCTTATATAAAGTACCCAATATGTAGATTAAAAAGTTATTAACATTTTGCAATGGGCAATACATTTCGCACGCTGAGAACGAAAGTGACCTAATTCAAAATTTTGCAAAAATGAGTTATACTCATAAAATGACTCAGAATAAGGTATTCTATCATTTAATAAATCAAAAACTATCCTATGTCACCTAGAAATCGAAAAACACGTATGTTGCGTCTCTTTATAATTTGCATATTTTAAACGTCCCTCCGCTAAAATAGTGACCGTTTTAGTATTATGTCGGCACGGTGATTACATTTCTTAGTTTTAAAGTGATTCAATCCTGATTGCGGAGTTTTTTTACCGAAAGGTAAGTAAATATTTTGTCAATGTTCTAATCTTAAAAAGACTGTTATTCGTATTAGGTCACCTTGGTACTAAAATGCAGTTTTTGAATTGTGACTTAAATCATATTAAGTCATTTTTGTATTTGAATTGTGACTTAAATCATATTAAGTCATTTTTGTATTATCAACTATTCTAAAGGTAACGAAATATTTCACGTTATGCCTGTACTTTATTAAATGCTTTCTTTGTTTAAGTGTATTATGTATAAATAGGCCGTTTTAATAATATTTTGATAAGTTAATTTTATGGCGTATTAAAGTTTATGTCGTTGTTTCAATAATAATTTGTTTAAATATTTATGTTTAGGTCATTATATGAAGAGATTAAAGATGATTTTATATTACAAATGGTTCAAGAAAATGAAAAAGAAAACGAAAAATTCATACCCAAAAAGTTATCATGAAATACAAGAGTTTCCTCGCTGAGTGATCATCATCATCTGAGGCTCTACAGCTGCTAGTGGGCCTTGACCTGGTCCAGTATTTTCTTCCAGATCTCTCAGTCCTTTGTCTGAGTTCTCCAGCTTTTCACAGCAAACGTTCGATGCCATCCAACCATCGGAGCTTCGGCCCATCTGGTTTTCCATAGAGAAGACGCAGAGGTGCCTTGTTGTCGTCCATACTTTTCTTAGTTAACTTTCGGACCCGTATGTTAGTACTGGTCTTATTAGGGTCTTTTATAGCAGTACCTTTATGTTTCGGGATAGCAGTTTCGATCGAAAATATCTTAGAAGGCCGAAGCAGCCATAATTCGTTTACATATTTCTGCAGATATTTCGTTCTGGTTTGTTATTAATTATGCCAGGTACACAAAGTCACGTACAGCCACGAACTTGACTTGTAGACCGAGCTTTTGGGCAGTTTGGTCTATAGCAAGATATGCGTTAACAGCAGTAGAGGATCACTGCTGGTAGCGTCCTCCCGATCCAGGTCTATATCATCCGCGTATCTCAGTATTTGTATCTATTCGAAAAATAAAGTGTCCGATGTCTCAATTTCTGGAATCTCGGATGCATTTTTCTAAGGCTATGTTAATCAGAAGGCTGGAGAGCGCATCACCCTGCCTAAGGCCTTCCATTGCCCTAAAAGGTTGCAAGATACTGAATTGATCCGAACGACGCTTTTTTATTTTTTTTAACGTCATTGCTGTAAGTAACACCAATTGTGGTGGAATGCAATTCTGATGAATGAACTCAAGTGAATGAACTCAAGTGTTTCAAAATCTGATCAGTAGTCGACCGGTTAGGGCCCCAAGCGCACTGGTAGTCGCCTAGTTTGTCTTCTGTGTATGGAGATATTCTATTGAAAAGGACATAGGCGAAGATTTTATATGCCGTGTTTAAAAGAGATATACCGTGATAATTCTGGCAATCAAATATGTCACCTTTCTTGTGCTGTACACACCGCTGTAATATACCCTATATTACAGCGATGTTCCACTCATCGGGCGTATTAGATTATATTAGAAAAACTTTACTTTAATTTTTCTTATGTCACTGTTGTGGCAACCCTGTATTTAGTCTGTGGTTCATGTACCTATGCAATGTGTAAGGCAATGTGCTTTTAGAAAGAATAAAGAAAAGTTTGTGCTAAATAATCGTTGTTGTCATTAAAACCCATAACTTAACAGGGCGTCGTTTTAGCCTTCCACACCTATCAGCTCATAAAATTTCTGCTTAAAGCTAGTTTTAGCATATTTAAGCAATTCCACAGAGATGATTACATCTCCTGAACTGATTACAGTTCCTGGTGGCTTATGATTTTTGAGTTTCCTAATGGCCAATTTAACTTCGTCTATTTGTAGGCAACGAGATATCTGGGATGTTAGTATAATTTTGTATGGCAGAAGATGTTTCAGCAGTTTCTGTGCTATTTAGCAGTTCTTGGAAGTACTAATTCCATCTTTTAATAATATCGTTCTTACTATTTAGTAGCTCACCATCTTTTCAGCTTTTACAAGCTGAGGTTCTAGGTTTGAAATCTTTCCTACCTCTATTAGTTTAGCTGTAAAAGTTTCTCGAGTCCTTCGTTAAGAAACTTTTAGCAACCTCTTCAAGTTAGTTGACATCAACACATTTCTTCTTCTTTCTCTTGTGTAGTTATTTTTTTTCCTTCGTCGCGCTTTATGCTCTGACTCACGTCTGCAAGTGTAGGTCTGCTGTAACGATAGGTATGCTTCATTCTTTTCGTTAGTAACCTTTTGGCATTCATCGTAAAACCACTTGTTTCTGCATCGTATCTCATTACCTAGATTTTCACTCGCAGCTGTTAGTAGAATTTTACTTAGAACTTCCCAGGATCTTACTTGCGTTTTGTTCGCTATTTATCTATCTGCTCTGAGTCAAAATTTTTAGATAAACTTTCACTTTAAGAGTTGCGAAATAAATCTATCTCCCTTTGTATGCCCTGTCCCTATGTCCCTTTGTATGCTTAAATCTTTAAAACTACGGAACGGATTTTGATGCGGTTTTTTTTAATACATAGAGTGATTAAATAGGAAGGTTTTAGTGTGTATAATTTATTAGGTTCGAGACAAAGCGGACGAAGCCGCGGGCGGTAAGCTAGTAATATTATAAAGAGGAAAGGTTTGTATGTATGTATGGTTTTCACGCATAAACTGGAATGACATGGAAAATGGACCGATTTTGATGAAATTTGGCACAGATAATCTTTAGACCTTGAGAAAGAACATAGGCTACCTTTTATTGCGAAATATGTACCACGGGCGAAGCCGGGGCGGACCGCTAGTTCCTAACTAAAACTGCATTTTTGTATTACTTTTTTTAATTAAATATACTAAAGTATAATTTTTTTTTGATTAATAATACCAATCTTAGAGTTGATTGCCCTCATTTTTACTATTATGTAAATAGTAAAAATGAGTCTTGAAACAAACAATAAATATAATTTCTTAGTTAACATTTGGTTTCATTAGACTACTTCTCATTAATATTTTAATACTAAGTTGACATAATTCAGGTTACGTCCAAATGCATGCATAGAAAAAAAATACTAAAGTGACTCATTCCCAAACTAGTCAAAGATGATTTACAAGTTTTCAGTACTAAAGTGACGCAATATCTAATGGTAATTTTTAAAAAAAGATAAAAAATATTTAAATTTAATTTAATTTATTTTTTATGGGTTGTATGGGTGGACAATATCCTCTAAAATGATATCAGACTTTAATATCTTATATAACTTTGCATGCGAACAAATTATGACATGATTTGTAAATAGTTCTGTAAATTACAAACACTTTTTTGATGATTCCCAAAAAACAAGAATTTCGTATTAGGTCACTTTCATTCTCAGAGTGCGATTTATTAGAAAATTGTGAGTAGGTTAAGTATATATAAGCATTTTTAAAGGTCTCTATTTTCTTCACCTGTTCAACTGTCTGAGCCCAGCCCTGCCTCATTTTTCATTTACAACGGGAATCGAACCCAGAACCGCCCCGCAAATTTTATTTGCAACATACACAACGTCGGAAACCTTATTTTTATATCTAATTCCACATCACGAACATTTCAATCCTTCGTAACAAAATCTACGTAACGTGGCTATATCTAACTGAATCAATATAACATCTTACCCTTCGCCGCTCGTCAATCTTGGAGAATAGATTGTTCAACTCGCTACTGTAGTTATTCTGTAAATAGACATAGGTATTATATTTATAACTTAAACCAATTACCGTCGCATCCCATACGTGCCTCTCCTTATTTTTCCATATATACCATATTATACCTATAGAACAAAAAACCCGGCTAATGAATTAAGTCCACGCATCCTATAGTAATGCTATGACGTCACAATGACGTCATAATGGGATTATTCCTTTTGTGCGTGAGGTGGCCTGATGTATGGCCTTAGGAACATCTTATGCCTTCTGTTTTTAAACCTTATGACATAACGTTCCAAGATTAAAATGTTGTTGCGTTTGTATCTTAATCTATTTATTGTTATGTTTACAACGATTTAGTTTAAGATGCGTAAGTAAATCTGCAAGGTGAAGACGTTATGAGAAATGAATAGCTTCCATTTTATTGTAGGCGGCATTTGAATCGGCTTCTTTCTTTTAACTATAGCAATCAGGGCCTAGTAGGTCAAGCCTCGTAGGCCACGGTCGAAGCGCCTCAGAGATATGCCACAAAAAGATAAAGAAAGTAAATCAATTATTTTAAAGAGAATTTCTGATAATGCAAAAGTTGGAATAGATTATTTATTTACCCGCCTGTTCTAAATGGATTACTTTTATCGATTCAATATAAATTGTAAAATATGTAAAATCATTTGGCGCCAAATATCCGGTATATTTGCCGCCAAATTCTAATTCGTAAATTTATAAAAATGTAAAATCTAATTAATAAAACAATTCCCTATTTACAATTAAATACAAATAATTTGTAACAAATATTTTATTGTCTACATTTTAATGACTCAGTTTGTAACATTGAACACTACTTAAATATATTTAGTTTTATTACAAGGCCAATGGAATTATTAGTTCTTCAGTCCAATATATCTGGAATTCTTAGCTACTTATATTTAAAGACATTTATTACATTTACGTTTACAATACACTAAGAACTCAATCCATACTAATATTATAAATGCGAAAGTAACTCTGTCTGTCTGTCTGTTACTCAATCACGCCTAAACATGAAAATTTTCATGAAATTTGTTATGGAGATATTTTGATACCCGAGAAAGGACATAGGCTACTTTTTATCCCGGGAAAATGACGCAATCCTGAAAATCCCACGGAAACGGGAACTATGCGGGTTTTTCTTTGACTGCGCGGGCGAAGCCGCGTGCGGAAACCTAGTAACTTATATATTCTATATAAAAAAAAAATGCTTTAACAATAGAATCATCTAAAAAAAATATTTAATAACTTTTTATTATTATAAGAATATTCAGGATAATAATATAAACTCATGAAATTATTGTATTCCCACTGTTTCTTGACAAAATATGTAAAAAGTTTAATTTACATCTATTAAAAATGGGCCAAATTTAAGTCTTAATGAGTAGGTCACATACAAACATACAGTCCCCAGCTAATATAATTATGTTGAAAGTTTAAAAAGAAATGTACACTTACACATTCCTCTTCAGCCTTTGTAATTTTTGTAGATGAGTCTTCCTCATTTAGATTTTCTAATTTAATTGATTCTATTCTACGCTGTAAGTCTTCATTTATTAACCTGGAACAAAATATGTGATGTTTTATTTATTTATTTAACAGTTTAATAGTTGTACAAATAGGAAACCTACAAAAATGGTGGTCCACAAAGTCGGAATTTATTTTTATTTTCCGACAATTGCCGGGATAAATTTGGTCATTTGATGTACGGCATCTGTGTCATACTATTTCTATACTGCTTTTAATCCATTATTCCGCAACGCCGTACAAAGTCATGGAGACAAGGGGAAAAAATCTCTACCTGTATTTTCGAATTCTCATCTGCACTCAGTTGGACAGCTTACAAGTGACGGCATAGTGCTGAATCTTATTATTTTATGCTCTTATATCGTTCTAGATAGGTCACCTGGTGGTTCAAATGACCCATAAATTTTTCAACATGGGCCTGTAGTCTACTATTGCTACTATTTGAATGTAAACAATATGGTTTTTCGTATGAATTCAATTGCTTTATTTGTATTTTTTATCTATTAAGCATTTGAAGAAATGGCTCCTCTGTGTGGTCATAGTAAGACTTTAAGTTATGAAGATAAAAAGAATATTTACTTTTTAAGTAATGTTTTTACATCTATACTAATATTATAAAGCTGAAGAGTTTATTTGTTTGAATGCGCTAATCTCAGGAACTACTCGTCTGATTTGAAAAATTCTTTCAGTGTTAGATAGCCCATTTATCGAGGAAGGTTATAGGCTATATATCATTACGCTAAGACCAACAGGAGTGGAGCCACGCGGGTGAAACCGCGAAGCGCAGCCAGTTATAAAATATCTAAATGTTTATTGAGTAAACAATGTGTTTCATCAACATGCTAACTAAGTGCTCTAAATAAAGTATGAAATATACAGACAGTAAAGATTATTAAGTGTAATGCTTTTCTTTGATTGTATTTTTTAATTTGTGCAATAAAGCGTTTTTACTTATTATTATAAAATTAAAATGGTATTTACCTATTCAAATATGTCTGTAATTCAATTTCCTGTGATATTCTTTTCTCTTCTTGTACGTTCCATCGTTTCTTCCTCGCAATTCTTATTTGAGCAGCAATGTCATCACCAAAGTTCAATTTTTGTTCACGAGCTAAGTCATTGGCTGAAAATCAATATTACATTTAATTTTGTTTATTATCTTAAAATAATCTTAAGGAAGCATAATATGAAAGAAATAATTAATGTTGATTAATAATGGGTAAAACTGTAAACAACTATGTTGTTATTATAGTTTATGAAATAAAATTGTATTATTGTTAGCATCTATGTGTGTTATATTTATACAGCCATCAATGTGTATAAAACAATGATATTTATTAAGTTATATGATAATAATCCAGTTTTGTAAAAAATTCTACAAAATATTTGTAAACACAAACAAAACATCAGAATGACTTCAATCAAGCCTTTTTTCAATCAATACCTACCTCTATGGAGATGTTTAATAGCCTCGTCGTAACATTCCAGCTCAACTAGCGCCTGTCCTAAGAAGAAGTGTCCCTTTACTTGATTACTATCTATGTCTAAAGCCCGTCGACAGTCCTGGCAAGTGGCCTCCCATCTCTTCATTTTCAAATGGCATAATGCGCGATTTGTAAAGTATGTCGCAACTGACGGGTTTTTTATCTACAAAAACAAAACACTCAGAAAAATATTTAAATTTTAAATTTATACAAGATCATCGTCAATGTTTATCTTATTGGATAAAATCAGGCAACATCCATTCAACCGTAACAATTACACGTATAAATTGGTAGGTGTTATAATACTTACTATGGCTTTCGTATAAAAATTCATAGCATCCTCGAAACGACGTAGGCTAAAAAGTCTATTTCCTTGTTCTTTTAACTCCTTGTCGGTCAAATTAGCAGTAGAATACATATGCTTACTCATTTTTATATGTTAATTTCTAAACATATGAAAACTAAATCACCGATTTCATTATATATTTTATAAAAAATAATACTATGTTGTTGTAGACTCTTTGCTCAGCAAGTTTGTACGATCTGACACAATCTAACACGTCTTGTTTTCCGTTTCAGAAAATAATTTTTATGTGCTAGATCTGTGATTTTTATCAACTGACAGGCAAGGCAACTGCGGACATATTTTACAGCCCATGACAATTTTGACTTTAATTTGACATAAAGTATTGACAGTGACAAATCACAGATGGCATATAATCGACTGTCTGTAATGCAATGTCGACTATAGAAACCTTATAGGGGTGACAGACGTACGAACTTTAAAGTCGCGGTTTTAAAGTTCGCGTACTTACTCGGCTCGACGTCGGTGACACACGTAAAATCGCGGTTTTAAAGTTCGCGTACTTACTCGGCTCGACGTCGGTGACACACGCAAGAGCTTGGTCAGTAGCTTCTCGCGTGTCACCGATATCGAATATCGCTATGTCATCTACGGAGGAAATTTTATGTTATTCGGGAATAATATTATATTATATTCATAAAACGAAAAGACGAAATCGGCAAAAGTGGGTGAAAAACTGGCTAACCAAAAGAGAGCGTCTATCCCATGTAAATTTGCTAAAGGAGTTACGTGAAGAGAAGGAAGACTTTCGTAATTATTTAAGGATGCCTGAGCCATTATATAATGAACTTTTGCGTTTAGTTACACCTATAATAGCTAAACAGGATTCTTGTATGAGAGAAGCAATTTCACCACATGAACGTTTAAGTGTGACTTTGCGGTTTTTGGCTACTGGCGGAACATATACAGATTTAATGTATTTATCAGCAATATCCAGACAATCGTTGGGATATATTATTCCAGAGACCTGTGATGCAATATACTCTGTGCTGAAGGAATATTTAAAAGTATGTATAAATGAAATTAAGTAGTAAGTATGTAGTAGTTTTTATTTATAGCTTATACAAATAATTGTTGTCACAACTTTATAATATGTTCAGTTTACGTAAAGTTTAAATATGGTACGAGTGATTCCGGGATAGAAATAACTTGTGAATCTTGGGTTGCTGGAGCAAAAGTGTCAGATTCGGGAATAGAAATAATTTGTGCATTACGTGTTGCTGGTACACAAGAATTCGAAATGGGATGCATGGGCATGCATTTTGTTTGCATTTGCACATTTTGGGATTCTTGAGTCGGACCAATATTAACTGTTGTATTTAAGTTTAATTTTTCAAAACGGCCCAAAAATATAACTTCATTAATCAGTTTCTCTGCTATCCCCTGCTGATAATGCGTCATATTACGGAGTTTCGCTGCTACATTTTTGCCAATGGCATCAAATTCATCATCATTTTTAACCAATTTTTTTCCTATAAGTGCAATTGTCTTAGCAATTTCATCATTAGCATGTCGTTTACGGCGTAATGTACTAGTAGAGGTGTTATTTGAAGTAGTAGAAGTAGATGGTGGAGAAGACACATTGTTGTTTATCTGTAAGTAAATAAATAAATTAAAATTTAATTTCTTGTTACAGTTTCCGAGTTCGGAACAAGAATGGGTAGCAATTGCTGAAGATTTCGAGCACAGATGGCAATTTCCAAATTGCTTAGGTGCAATTGATGGGAAGCATGTTGCTATTGTGCCTCCTGCTGATGCCGGCTCACACTTCTTTAATTACAAGGGATATCATAGTATTGTTTTAATGGCAATCGTTAATGCCAACTATGAGTTTATTTATGTTGATATTGGAACAAATGGACGTATTTCAGATGGTGTTGTTTTACAAAAAACGAAGTTTTATCAAAAATTAAATTCTAAAAATTTAAACATTCCGAAAGCTCGAAAACCTCACATAAATTCTGAACATTTGCCTTACGTATTTATAGGCGATGAGGCATTTGCCTTAAGGGCGGATTTGCTAAAACCTTACCCACAAAGACAGTCACAGGAAAGCTCACATAAAAGGATATACAACTATAGAATATGCAGAGCTAGAAGAATTGTAGAAAACGTTTTTGGAATTTTGGCTGCAAGATTTCACATTTTTCGATCGCCCATAAATGCCAGCGTGAATAATATAAATAAAATGGTTCTGGCATGTTGTGTATTACACAATTTTTTGAGAAAGAGAACGAGATCAATATATACTCCTCGTCTAGACCTGGATAGTGAAAATCATGAAGATGGTACTATTAATTTTGGACTACGGCCATCAAATCAAGAATTGGAATCATTACAACAAACACATGATCGTAATCCAACTCAAACTGCAAAGATGATTAGGGAGAAATATGAAAACTATTTTAATACTAGTGGTGCAGTGCCATGGCAACAACGAATGATATAATATTTTTTTGGTACCTCAGCATTACTATCATCCTCTATTGTGCTTAGATTATTAGAAGATGAATATTCAATTTCTGTATCTTCTACATTTAAATTGTCCAACGATTCCATATCTGAAAATAAATTAAAACACTAATTCCTAGTATTACTTTTTTATAAAACTCATTTTAATGACTAAACGAAAAATAGATTTTTTCTTTATTAATAAAAAATAAAAATAAAAAAGCCTTTTATTTCCATACACCTTTGACAATTTTACAGTTTTGTGTTAGTGAAGTTTATCTGAAATGTGAAGTTTTACAACCATTTTCTTTATTATACAGAGTAAATAGGAACATGGTTGGCCTGTGTCCCGTTATTCACCAAAAGTGTATGCAGTGGCGTGCAGTCCATAAAGACACTGCCTACCCTACTATTTACCAAACTCTGATCAATATTTAATATCCATAAATCACAGACTAATAATAATATACTACGTATACAACATAAATGAAATTCACAGCGTCATTATATTTTATTAATTACGCCATGTAGTATGAAATAAAATATTTCAAATATATTTCAGATCCATCTATCGTTATTTGGTGGCATTATTATCTAATTGCTAAATACACATGCGCTGCACTAGCGCCGCCACAGGATTCAGTACGTCACGGGACGGCAAAGACACAAACTATCCGTGTCTAAGTTTTTATATGTGTGCTCTGCGTGTCTACGCATATTTTATATGGGTGCGTGCCTATAAACACGGCACACTGATGTTGAAAAACAACGCACAACGGTAGGCAGCGTAGGCAGTGTCTTTTTACGAAGATATACGAATTAGGTACGAACCGAATTCGGAACCACATCGAAAGTCGAAACTGAAGTTGACTATGCGACCAATTTAAGAAGTGTGATAATTTATACATTTTTGTAGCGGTAAATAGCATCCGCAAATAGTATCATTATTCGTTTGTTTTGTTTTGGAATTATTACCTATCAAACGTTATTTTATATTTTACTTTGAGGTTAAATATTTTGTTTTTTGAGAAAATTAATAATGTTAACTAGGTACGACAATTTGTGTTTTGAGAGTAACTAAATAGATGATGTACCTATATATTATCATGAGTGTATTTTGTAAGAATATTTTTGTTTTATGAATATAAACTTTTATCAAACAGAGACTTAGTGATAGGAAAAAGGCCGATATTATATACCGGAATTTGTATTTTGTAATACACAAAGGTAAACTGTTAATGTTCTGTTGTTATCATGAAAATATTTACATCACATGTACATGTTTACATGATACTTACCATTATTATTATTATCACTCAAAAATTCTAGTAGAGGATAGTACCATAATTTTGGTACATATATCTGGTCTGCTCCTGAACCAGTTCTTTTACTATCATGCACCTTTTTCTTTTCTTTTCGGTACCCAGCTCTCAAAGAATTAATTTTCTTTTTTACAGAATCAATTGTTGCATTACGCTCCACCTTACGAACTATTTCCAATAATTCGGAGTATCCTCGCATCTTCTTAATTGTGTCTTTATATTCATGGCTTTTGATTTGCCACAGACTAGGATGATTCCGAAAACAATCTATGAATTCTGATATTATTTCGTGTGAATAAATTCGAAAATCAGACATTTTTACAGACAAATAGGAAAAGACAGCTAAACAGAACACAACTGTACTTGTTATTTTCCGCGGGAAAACACCAATAAATTAAAATAATATGTCAGCCACGCATGCGCACTTTACACACCGAGTCAACGCCTTGTCAAATGGACAACCTCTTTGTGGACAACTGTCTTGTCTTGAGAGTTGAGACTCGTTTTCATCGTCCAATAGTCGTTTGCGTTCTCTCGAGATTGTAGGTATAAACCGACTAAATAAAATACGAGTTAATTGTATGAACAGTATATTGATATCATAGCCATTGAAAAATTGGCGTTGCACCGAACTTTTACTACCGCAGTCTATTTTTTATTTTATCATCTAGAGTTAAGGTGGATGTTCCGACCGTCCCTCCATACATTTTTGATTACCTCTAAACACTTAACACAGACACTATTTCTTTAAAACTAATCATTTTATCACTTCTCTATAATGAAATGTGTGCGCGTTCGACCTTTTTAATCAATAATTTACAATATTTACTTAGAAAAACAACAGTAAAATACCGGAAAAATTTGACACTTCTACAGTAGTGTGCGTGACTTTTGCCAAGCGAAACACGACATAAAGCACGACATCTAGCGCATAGACTATATACTTATTACAGATCTAGCGCGTCAATGTCTAAACGAAAGGCGATGTTTAGACATTGACGCGCTAGATGTCGTGCATTCGCGTTCGTTATCTTATACATAATGAGCATAATTCTAATAAATCAAAGTTCTGTGTAAAAATTGAGTAATTTCATTTCCAATCGTTCAAAGAAAATAACAATAAAATAAAATAAAACTAATGACCTTAGAAACTATGTTTTTTTTTGTAAACAATTTATTACTCATTATTGTTCGTCCGTCGTAGGTCTGTAAACTGTATTGTACACTGAAGGTAAATGGTACTGTAGGTACTTTAGTTCGGCGTCGTCGTCGGCTTGATATAAAATTACATTCTTGATTTCATTGACACGCGCTATGATTTGCGCGCGGAATTTCTTGTGTTGTGAATTTATTTTTGTATGCTATGCATTTTAATTGATTCAAATTGCAATGTTTCTCTAGTATGCATTTGAGACTATATTGTAAATTGTAATAATTGATCGTGGGTATAGTAATTAATTATTCTAATAACGCAATTAGTAATATATGTATTTTCGGTGGGATTCAAAACAAAAAATTGGCCCGTGATTTTTATAAAATTTCACCACATTGCAAATCACATCAATCATAGTTCATACACATGTATGACGAAAGTGATTAGTATTGTGGCTAACATTGACTCATCAGTTCATCACTGAAACCAGTGATAAATCAGTACCTATATCATATTGTGTTTGAATATTTTTAAACAATGATATAAGTATACAATTATTATAAATCGGTAAACTATCAAAGTAATCACAAACTTGCAAACATTGGTAAAATGTCCAGTAGTTTATGAGCCTATTCATTACAATCAAACAAACAAACAAAGTTTTCCTCTTTATAATATTAGTGTAGACAAACACTATGAATACGATCACGAATGCAAATTCGGGGATTTTCTAATTATTGCTAAATAATAATTGAATTCGTTTTGAAATACTCTATAATTTTTAGTGTATAAATAGACATTTATAATGTGGTGCTCATTTTTTTTGTACTGCTGACGCTAATGTAGGTACCTATTTTCGTTGTTTTATTTCAAGTGAACACGGCCATACAATTTTGTCACGAGCCGCCTATGATTGTAGGTACTTTTGTTAGGCTCCTTCGTCGTCCGCGTCGCGTCGGCTCGAAAGTTCTTGTGTTGTGAATTTATTTTGTTGTGAATTTATTTTTGTATGCTATGCATTTTAATTGAATCAAATTGCAATATTTCTCTAGTATGCATTTGAGACTATATTGTAATAATTGATCGTGGGTAGGTATAGTAATTAATTATTCTAATAACGCAATTATATTTTCGGTGGGATTCAAAACAAAAAATTGGCCCGTGATTTTTATGAAATTTCACCACATTGCAAATTATATATTATACAATTACAATTACAATTATTATAAATCGGTAAACTATCAAAGTAATCACAAACTTGCAAAATATGCTTTTCCGAATTTTCAGACAGACACACAATTTTATTAGTTTGTTTTAGCAAAGTAGGTACCTATACCTATACGCTTACGTCGCGCGTCGCGTCGTCGAAAACGGTGCGCCCAGAAACAAACATACCTAATTCAGTTACAATCCTTTTTTTGTTCCGTAATATATTGTATTCTAATACGATTTTTTTTATTCGTCGGCCAGTTCTACTAGGTATAAAAAGATAAAATTGAAATATAATTATTGTAGCGACAGCCATATGTTACTATGTTTTCGTAAATATGTTTTTCACCTTCCTGGTTATTTTCACATAATCTTATATATATATAAATGAATCGCAAAATGTGTTGGTAAGCGCATAACTCGAGAACGGCTGAACCGATTTCGATAATTCTTTTTTTATTATATTCCTTGAAGTACGAGGATGGTTCTTATGTAGAGAAAACGTAAACATGTACCACGGGCGAAGCCGGGGCGGACCGCTAGTCTAATATAAAAATGAATCGCAAAATGTGTTGGTAAGCGCATAACTCGAGAACGGCTGAACCGATTTCGATAATTCTTTTTTTATTATATTCCTTGAAGTACGAGGATGGTTCTTACTTCTTATGGAGAGAAAACGTAAACATGTACCACGGGCGAAGCCGGGGCGGACCGCTAGTAAATAATAAAATAATAAATAGTGTATTAGATTTGTTATTGTATCTTGTATACCTACGAATAATTATTCTTACGTCTTGTTGGGAAATGTTCAAATACCTACCTATTGAAATAATTTACTGTTACAAATCATTAGTGTTATTAGGTAGTTTTGAGTGAATAGGCATGGATCAGAAATTCAGAATATAATATGCTACTAACTACTCAAATACATACATGTTTTGATAAAAAAAAAACAATAGTGTAATGTAATAAAATAAAACTGCGTTTTATTGTAATCAATTTAGACATTATTTATTTTCCAAAATTAATGATGAATAAAATAGTTTACGCCAACAAATATGTATATTGTATAACTTTTATTTTTATAACAATCGTTCATAATAAACCGTACTCAAGTAGCGTTTTGATTCTCACGCAACGTTGCCGCATCGCATGACAGTAGCAATTGCGCGCGCGACGTTGCCACACAAACACCACTGAGTTATAGAGGTCAGTGACCGTCAGTGACAAACACTATGGATACCTACGCTCGCGAATGCAAATTCGGTGATTTACTAATTATTGATAATCATTGAATTCGTTTTGAAATAGCCTGTACTTTGTAATTTTTAGTGTTATAGACATTTATAAAATGTGGTGCTCATTTTTTTGTAATAAATCATGTAATTAACAATAAAATAGTTTACGCCAACAAATATAACTTTTATTTTTATAACAATCCTACTTCCTACTAATGCGAAAGTTTTTGAGGATGTGTATGTGTGTGTTTCACGCAAATACTACTGAACCGATTACAATGAAATTTAGCACACATATAGAACGTAACTTGGACACATAGAATAGGTTTTATCCCGGAAATCCCACGGGAACGGGAACTATGCGGGTTTTTTTTTTAAATGCGGGCGGAAAGCTAATCGTTCATAATATAAACCGTAGCAGGTGGCGTTTTGAAGTTTTGTCTACCCATACAGAAAAATGGAAAACTTGTTTTACATTCACGCCATCTAGAGTTCAATCTTTATCATTTTTGTATACGTCTGTGTGTGTAAACGACCCTGTATGCAATGACAGATGTTAAAACGCATGGTTTTACCGAATTGGGTGGATTTTAAGGCAATGATATGACATATTTAAATAAAATATAATATTCAGTAATCGCCATGACTATTCCTACGACCTTAATCTTTTCCAATTACGCAAAAACTCAAATAAACTAGAAATGTAGAATTCAGCGCCATCTAGCGGGACATTGGCTGGGAACAGATCGTAGCAATCACCTTAAGTTTCATAATAGAACAAAAACGTGTAATGCCATCTAGTTTCAACATTGCGAAAGCAAATATGAATATATGAATATATGAATTCTGATATTATTTCGTGTGAATAAATTCGAAAATCAGACATTTTTACAGACACAATAGGAAAAGACAGCTAAACAGAACACAACCGCACACGACGCGCTACAAAACAAAATGGTGGCTCGCGGCTCGCGGCTCGCGGCAGTGACAGACGTGCGAGCCAAGGCGGGCTTCGAGTAAAATTTCAAACATGTTGGATCGTCAACGAACTTACTCGACGGTTTTTAAGTACGCGTACTTGGGGTGACACACGAGCGAAAAAGGTCGTCGAGCCACAAGTACGCGTACTTACTCGTACGTCTGTCACCCCTAGAGTATATATACTATCTATAGAGTGCGAATAACCAAGTGGGAACAGTAGGCACAGGTGGGAACAACACGACGTTCCCGCCGCGAGCGCTCGTACTCGTGGTTGAGTGCTGTCGAAGTGCGTTGCTCTGGAATTTTTTTAATATTTACGAATAAACATGGTGAAATGTGCAGTTCTATCTTGCAAAAACGATACTAGAAAATACACAAAATTGAAATCCAGTATCACATTTCATCAGTACGTCGATTGTTATACTTATTTTTACGAACATAAATTTAGCATCGCGGGGGTGAAGGGGAGGTGGGAGGCGGACACGCGCAGGCTCGCTCGCGCGCCTCACTGCCGCCACGTGATCGTAGTGATGTGACCTGACCAACGCTGTACTCGATATAAAGTTTACTAGAAGAACTATATTTTAACAAATTATTTATTTAACTTTAAAATTAAAACTCTTTTAAAAATTTATTATAAATAAATTTGTGGTGTGTTTTGTATATTATGAATGCGAATGTATTACTTATAGTGTAAATGTAAAGTATGTAATGTTACGATATATTTTCTGAACCGCTAAATTGATTTTGAAGATTTTGATAGTAGAATGGATAAAATTAAATAAAAAAAATATTGATATATTATCATTTTAAATTATTAATTATTTCTTATTGTTATTTAACATTTTTAAAACATTATTTTTATTGTTTGATTTATTATTAAAGAAATAGCACTAAACCCGATCTTTTATTTTATTAACTTTATTATTTAAAAAGTACTCACGTTTTTCTGATATTCCAATTAAACATATTTTTTTAAAGTAAGTACTTATAATTAATACAAGAAATATTCAAATGGAATAAATAAACTTTATTCAGTTGGTAAACAAATTTAAGATTACATATTTATACTTTATTCATATATTTTTCCTTTAATAACTTATTGAACATAAAATTTACTTATGATACATATTTATTTACATAACTTATCGATAGTTCAACATGCAATTGATACCTACCCATCCCTATTTGTCACACACACATCTATATAGTATCTATAGCTCATCTGCCTACGATGTGCACTGAGCAATTTGTGCAATACACGCGCTCTATACTATTGTAATATATACTCTAAGATAGAAACCTAGAACCAATCTGAATTCAGAAAGCTTCTAATTTTTTCAAATTGACTTGACAAAATGTAAATGTGTGGCGTGCTTTCAGAATTCCGTATCGAAAAATTAAATAGGTACTTTGTTCTTACTGTTCTGTGTTAAATACGAAGTGCCAATGGTTTTCTTTTTGTTTATTTTACGGCTAAGGTCGGCCACACAGTCGGCCACATACTAATGAAATACCTGTCTATAATCAGATTTTCAAATTATTCATTATCTTTCGATAAAGTCTCACGTATCTTAAAAATTCAGGATCAAACAGTTATTACGCTATCGATTTTTACGCGATTATAATTTAGTGGGTGTGTGTGTGTTCTCTCTATAGAAATGTGTGTAAAGATTTATGTTCTTGTTCACCATCTTAAATTTTCTGTTCGATATCCAGAATACACATCGGACATACTATCAGATCAATCTGAAAATTAAGATTCTGAAAAATCTGATTGTGTGGGAAACAGTGAAATTGTATGCATTTCTGTGTTTTCTAATTTCAAAGACAATTCCGCTCCCACAAAATATGCAAAAATCTTCACTTTACCTAAATCAATAAAAAATGCACAAATGTTTAAATAATAAATAAAGAACATACTGTAATTAGCACTTTATTTATAATTCAAAAAGGAAACTGGTAAGATGGTATCTTTATCACTGGAAAAAGAATTGCAAGATCTTTATTTTTCCAACTGTAACGTTTATTTTCTAAGGCCTTGGTGGCGTGTCTGAAACAAGCAAACTTAATTATATTATCTGTAGTATATTACTTGCTCTGTGACGTACTATGTTTATCTGTTTCATCTCTTGCCGCCAATTTGTATATTTCGAAATTTGATCAAGAAGACAATAAATTTTAACAGTTTTGAGTTTACTCATTTATAGTCCTTTCCACCTAGGATGATTTCTGTGACACATCGATTTTTGACACGTGTAGAGATGTCGGTTACTGAAATAGTATCAATTGTTTCCGATAATCGATAATATTTTATATGGAAATGAAATCGATTTGAATAAAGTACCAAAATTAAATTTTTCGGCAACAATTAACTAAGGAAACTTAGCAAACAACAGCAACAAAAAGTCAACAGTAACAATTTCAGAATACCACGTAAAGTATCAATATAAAAATGCAACTTGTATACAAGGCTGACGCACTCGTACAGACGATTGACTCGATTGACAAACGATCACAAGATGGGCGCCGATTATATGATTTTCCAACT
The DNA here is from genome assembly GCA_029959065.1 of Colias behrii. Lineage (NCBI taxonomy): Eukaryota > Metazoa > Arthropoda > Insecta > Lepidoptera > Pieridae > Colias > Colias behrii. Next base: position 9,415,948 of record JARWMC010000010.1, read on the forward strand.
CTATGATTTTTCAACGATCCATTTCATGTACACGAATTGCGTAGGTATTATATTTTCGTGTTATTTTATTTTATTTTTCATTATATTAAACTAAACAATACTGTTTTTGATTTATAAGCTTAAGATGTTTCATTTTTAAATTTTTGGTAATAATGCCGCCATAAAATAAAAATATTATGCACTAAAATTATTTTGGCTTTATAAACATAAAATACGTAATTCGGAACACGATGAAGTGTCACAGGAACACAGAACATATATACTCACAGGGGAGCACAGGAATCATCATAGGTGAAAAGGACTATAGTTAGTAGCTACCTACCTAATATTATTAATTTAAATACTTGCCTAGGTACATTAGTAGTAAAAAAAATGCAATCTAGAAGCCTGTTACAAATATTAGCTATTAATTATGTTGTACGAACAAAATATACGACGTTACTTAAAAAAATGATTTTCTTAGAGATATTCTGGAACTCACTTTAGAGTTGGATCCACAATGAGAGGAAAATCCAAGGGAACATTCAAATTGTGCACCAAAAGAGGACAAGGAAAGTTTAAATCACCTAACGGTAAGATTCCTTCAGATTCCTTTCTATTCTGAAACAATGAAAACAATAATACAACGTCTACTTTCTTTGTAAAAAATGATAATTAATTTAGTTTATGATAGAATTAACGATAATTTGAATTATAGCATAATGTAATGCGTAAGTTCTATAAAACTGGTTCACATTTAAATCATTATCAGCTCATATTATATAGCCGGCAGTAAGGTACTTAATATTGTTATAGGTACACATTGAGATAATATTACTACGTATGGAGGAGACACCACGAACAAAATCTGTGCGCCATTTTTTTGCTCTAACTAAGTTTTAAAAATTATTATCTAGTTAGGTACTTACCGATAAAAGTTATTCCTTTGCACTTTTCCGTATTATTTGTGCAATATCGTAACACAAACGAAGGCATATTTGATGCGTTTCACTTTAAAACAAATAAAAAATGAGCGTGCAGTTACGCCATATGGCGTATGTTGAGCGGAACATAAGTGATGTAGGCGGTGTCGTCTCCATATGTATATCTCAATGTAGGTACATGTACTAACGTCGTGGCCGATCACTTTTTTGCGCAATTTCAAAATGTTCCAACACCATATCCACATTTTTTCATCAGCAGCCCCACGTCGATCCAAACGCTCGTAAAAATCTAACATTTTTCGAATTGGTTTAAGGGTCTGAAAGAAACAAAATCAATGAAAATATTTTATTTAAATACTTATAATAGGGTAACGGCACCAGTGGTCAGCCTCATAACAGCTTTTTGAAGTTTTGACAATTGCCATTTCTACAACAATCGTCGAATAAAAAAACGTACAACATGTATGGATTTATTGTTTATTGTAGTTTCGAATCAACGTTTATCAAAAACAATAATTCTCTTAGTAAAATATATAATTAATTTTAAACAAAAAATGGCCCAGTGTCCCAGTGAACAGCCTCTAAAAACCAATAAACAGCCTTGTTGAACCCAGTGTTCAGCCTTTAGTAAGTATAACTAATAATGAGATCAAAATAAACAATGTTATATCAAAATCAACGATATTAATCACATTTTTATAGCAACGATTCACTTAGCACAAAAAAATGTACATCGCACATAATACAAATATTATTTTAAACATACTATTACAATCTCTTTGTGTCTTCTTATTTTCTAGGAACTTCTTATTACTTATCATAAAAAAGCAATAATTCTTTAAAAAAAAAAATCAACGATATTAGTATATAATATGTCCTATTGATGTATCTATAACCCACAATATACCTATATAATATATATAATTATAATCAACCACAGGATCTCTTTCGGAGGATTTCTCTGGAGGATACTGTTGTCTTAGCGGCATTTTTAGCTAAAAAAAAAGGGAACAATAATACCTAACTTTTGGATATGAATACACATAATACCATTATTTCAGGTAAAACTTAACTAACATGAAGTATAACTTATAGATTTACACACAAACATTCGCATTTATACTTAAAATATTATTTCAATAAGATCGTGGCTGAATACTGGATCATTGAGACCTAGTGGTCAGCCGCTTGAAAAAAATATTTTCAAATGCGGCTGACCACTGGGTTTTCTAACAATTAGGAAATACTTGTCTTACTAAATATGTAAATTTAAATTTAACGGTTTTAATGGCTCGTTTTGCTTTTATTGTTAAAAAAAATAGAAAATCCCAGTAATCAGCCCCGGGAGCTGTCCATTGGATCTTTCATAAAAAATCAGTATCCAATGGTCAGCCCCTCAAAATTTTAAGTAAAAAAACAATATTTTTTATCAAATTTCATAAAATTAAATGCACTAAGTAATGTATAAAGTTATTATCTATAAAACACAATCACATTTCATACTAAAATATGTTATTTCTCACCTTTCAAAAGAGCACCACGTGAAACAAAAAATATGGCGGACATGACACTTCTGCTCTTGTCGGCGGACAGCACCTGTATGAACGTGTTTATTTCTCTCCCTTGACCCCCTGCCGCTCCTATCGCGTGATGCATGAATAAATAACGAAACAGAGCTTCTATTTAAGTGCGCGTGATTTGATTATTTTGATTACAGCGATATTTATGGCCAATAAACAACGCAATAGGCTGATCACTGGTTCCTGGCTGACCACTGCTGCCGTTATCTATATCCTAATATTTGTTCTCAAATTAGATTATGTTATCATCAAAATAAAAAAGAAAGAATCCTTGCAATACATTTGAGCGTCATAATATGATTGTGTGTCTGGCATCGTAAGCGGATAATTATAGTATTATATGCTTTGAAGGATTTCGTACGTAAGTGTGATAGAAACAAAATAATTAATCCACTTACAGTTGGTGGTGGCCTTTTCACCTGTTTCCTCCAATCGGCAATATTAGCCGATTTTTTGACTGGCTCTATACTAATTGGTGATGTTAAATGATAGGTGTCTCCATCGAGCGTAGACGTATTTGTGCAAAGCTCAGACCCGCTCACCATGCCTAGTTCTTGGTCGTGACGTAGTATAATTTCCTAATGAAATTGTAGGATTTTGAATTAGGTATTTATGCTTCCTGCAATAACTGTTGTAGAAGGAATTTTTACGTCCCTAATATCAGAAAGAAAAAAATATTGTTTTCTTGATTATTCAAAACAATTTAGATAAAATCGAAATTTGCTACAAGTTATTTTATTATGGTCGATTCAATCGTAATTTCAAAGTAATAAAACGAAACATAGGTACTTCATTAGGTATATTTGTACTTAAATGTACCTAGTGTTAAAGTAAACACGTCTTTACGGCAAACAATTACTTGTTAAGTAACGTTAAAAATAGACTTATAGGTAACTAACTAGTTATGTATGTAAATAATAAAAATAAAAAAAATACTCACTCGCAATTTTTCGATATCCATATTGATCTTTTGTCTAGCCAGCATATCGCCTTTGATCTCATCAAGAAGAAAAGCCCAATATCTGTTCACTCTTGATATTTCCGCATACTGCGTTTGAGGCACGTTTAAGAGAATACGTTTAGCAATGATTGCTGGTAAAAGCTGAATCTATAAAATGAAGAAGTTTCATTTAAATAATACACATTATTTTCCTACTTCATTGTTAGTGGATTCGTGTTTATAATTATTATAATTTAACATTTAATCATCCAAACACAACAGTTAGGTACAATAAGTAGAAGGAACTTTACATAAAATACATTTAGTAAAAACTAGCTGTGCCCGCGACTTCGTCCGCGTGGAATAGTGACTGCATAGTAGTTACTACTTAACTTTTATTGAATAAACACGTACTACCATAAATAATTAAAAGAACAGTTAGTAAAATTTATTACTAAACTGAGCTAAAAAATAAAAAAATAAGTGCCTAATTCATTTTCTACGTAAAATTTATTTTAAATTATGGCATATTATTTTTTAGGCACCAGGAGGGAGAGGAGCAAATTTATTTACCTTCCTTCCTTGTATGGATGTTTTTGACAATATATTGTGCAGCAACTGAGTGCCGAGGCAAACGTCAAAACGTAAAGGAATAGAATCCGCTATCGATACTAATTGACATAAGCGTATGATGTTTTGCTAAGGATTTGTTCACCCTACCAACGACGACGACGACCACGAACAAAATTTTCATCCAGTCGCAATTTAATAAAATTGTGCAAAACACAATTAAAAATCAATTATTAAAATTTCCTGTCGTTCTGGTGATTGGAATTTTTATTTTTGAGATCAACGATGAATGAAAAAATTGATTTTTCGTAGAAACAGTGGCTCCTAGAAAAAAATGTATGTGAAGTTTTTTAAAGATAATTTTATAATCTACAATTTTGGTAAAAGTTAAGGATACCATACCATACCATCATTATCATAATAATATATCTTATATATATATTTTTTTATAATGGTACTTAATTTTAAAGATCGTCGGGAAGTTTGTAAAATTATATATATTCCTTTTCCTTCGTTGCGTTGGGTTTTTTTTTTTTTAATTTTTAAACTTCGGTTTCTTATTTTCATTTAATATTTTCAAGTGAGCGAGACCTACCTCTACCTCCATAATACATTCCTACATCTGACATCTTTTAAGTTGGGCCGTAACCGTGCATAAATTGTAATGGACCACAGTGGCAAAAGAAGTGGTATATTTAAGAAAAAAAATTGCCAAGGGCCAGGCCTATGTGGCTTTGAGAAGAGTTCAAAATTTCCAGGGTGTGGCTATCCTCTCGCTCCCATGTCCCCCTCTTCTTTCACAGACTTTCAACCCTTCCCTTTCCATCACTAGTAAATGGCAGAACCGATTTTGATGTAAATAATATTATCTAATTGTACCTATATGTACACGTCATATCCTATCGTTTGATGCTCCATTTGGTTTATTTATCTAACCACTGTCACCCCTAAAGTGCCCTATATGTAAAAAACGGATGAACCGATTTCGATAAAACATTACTAATTGTAATTCACCCGTTATGCACATTCATTTGATATATCACTTAGGTAGGTACTATCACAATATTTGACAACATTCGTTTCTTTCATTCCCACTTATACCTATACAGGGTGTAATCGTTAAGTGTGCACAGGCGATTTTTCCGTAAGTATTACAGATAACAAAATATTTAAACTGATATCGAAAGTACTTAACCTAATGAGTAAAATGGCGGTAATAAATTTTTAAAAATAAATCGAGAAATATCAAAAAAAAATATCTTTAAACCCTCCCATTCATTAAGTTTGAAATATGAATATCCCATATACCTACATTTAATATGAAAGATTTTAGCTTTTTTTTTCTTTTTTTGGTTTTCTGCTTTAATTACTTCGCAAATTTGAAGTGACATTTTCCACATTTTTCCGGACATTTTCACGCATTTTCCGGATATTTTCCGGGAATTTTCCAGGCATTTTCCGGACATTTCCCTGACATAGCCTGTAAATGTCTGGAAAATCCCCGGGAAATGCTCGGAAAATCCCCGGAAAATGTCTGGAAAATCCCCGGAAAATGCCAGGGAAATGTCCGGAAAATGTCTGGAAAACATCGGGAAAATCCCCGGGATATGCTCGGAAAATCCCCGGAAAAAGCCTGGGAAATTCCCGGAAAATAACCGGAAATAACCGGAAAATGCCTGGGAAATGCTCGGAAAATGCGTGGAAATTTCCGGAAAAACCGTGGAAAATCCCTGGAAAAGGCCTGGAAGATATCCGGAAAATGCGTGAAAATGTCCGGAAAATATCCGGTAAATGCGTGGAAAATCCCCGGAAATGCCAGGGAAATGTCCGGAAAATGTCTGGGAAACATCCGGAAAATCCCCGGGAAATGCTCGGAAAATGCCTGGGAAATTCCCGGAAAATGTCTGGAAAATCCCGGAAAATAACCGGAAAATGCCAGGGAAATGTCTGGAAAATATGCGGAAAATGCGTGGAAATTTCCGGAAAAAGCGTGGAAAATGCCTGAAAATGCCAGGGAAATGTCTGGAAAATATCCGGAAAATGCGTGGAAATTTCCGGAAAAAGCGTGGAAAATGCCTGAAAATGCCCGGAAAATGCTCGAAATATGCGTGGAAATTCCCGGAAAAACCGTGGAAAATCCCTGGAAAATATCCGGAAAATGCGTGAAAATGTCCGGAAAATATCCGGTAAATGCGTGAAAATGTCCGGAAAATATCCGGAAAATGCCTGGAAAATCGCCGGAAAATGCCTGAGAAATGTCCGGAAAATGTCTGGGAAATGCGTGGAAAATCCCCGGAAAATGCCAGGGAAATGTCCGGAAAATGTCTGGAAAACATCCGGAAAATCCCCGGGAAATGCTCGGAAAATCCCCGGAAAATGCCAGGGAAATGTCCGGAAAATGTCTGGAAAACATCCGGAAAATCCCCGGGAAATGCTCGGAAAATCCCCGGAAAAAGCCTGGGAAATTCCCGGAAAATAACCGGAAAATGCCTGGGAAATGCTCGGAAAATGCGTGGAAATTTCCGGAAAAACCGTGGAAAATCCCTGGAAAATGCCTGGAAAATATCCGGAAAATGCGTGAAAATGTCCGGAAAATATCCGGAAAATGCCTGGAAAACCCCCGGAAAATGCCTGAAAAATGTCCGGAAAATGCGTGGAAAATCCCCGGAAAATGCCAGGGAAATGTCCGGAAAATGTCTGGGAAACATCCGGAAAATCCCCGGGAAATGCTCGGAAAATGCCTGAGAAATTCCCGGAAAATGTCTGGAATATCCCGGAAAATAACCGGAAAATGCCAGGGAAATGTCTGGAAAATATCCGGAAAATGCCTGGAAAATCCCCGGAAAATGCCTGAAAAATGTCCGGAAAATGCGTGGAAAATCCCCGGAAAATGCCAGGGAAATGTCCGGAAAATGTCTGGGAAACATCCGGAAAATCCCCGGGAAATGCTCGGAAAATGCCTGAGAAATTCCCGGAAAATGTCTGGAATATCCCGGAAAATAACCGGAAAATGCCAGGGAAATGTCTGGAAAATATCCGGAAAATGCGTGGATATGTCCGGAAAAAGCGTGGAAAATGCCTGGAAAATGCCCGGAAAATGCTCGGAAAATCCCCGGAAAATATCCGGAAAATGCGTGAAAATGTCCGGAAAAAGCGTGGAAAATGCCACTTCAAATTTGCGAAGTAATTAAAGCAGAAAACCAAAAAAGAAAAAGAAAGCTAAAATCTTTCATTTTAAATGTATATGGGATATTCATATTTCATACTTAATGTATGGGAGGGTTTAAAGATAATTTTTTTGATATTTCTCGATTTATTTTTAAAAATTTATTACCGCCATTTTACTCATTAGGTTAAGTACTTTCGATATCAGTTTAAAGTTTTTTGTTATCTGTAATACTTACGGAAAAATCGCCTGTGCACACTTAACGATTACACTCTGTATATAGGTATAGTAAATGGATGAACCGATTTTGATTAAATATGTCTAATTATACTTTACACGTCATGCCCTTTCATTTCATATGTCACTTGAGTCAAAATTCACTTTTTTTATTATCTACCACTTTTATACCTACTTATATCAAATAAATGGATGAACCGATTTTGATAAAATTTGACTTATTTTTACTGATAGGTCGTTCACTTTCATTTAATATATCACTAAAGTATATTCGACAACTTTAGTTATTTTCATTCCCACTTTTACACAATAAATGGATGAACCGATTTTGATACAGTTTATTTAAGAACCAGCGTCGGAAAATATGCTGCCTAACAAAAAAACATCATCTAATTCGGATTACCTGCTAGCGAGCTACGGTGGCACAAACACACACACACAGCGGTCAAACACTTATCACCCATATTTTTGCATCGGGGGTTAAAAATATAATATTATATATACGACATAATTTAAAGGACATTTTATGTATAAAATTTACCTAGAAATAAGTATAATTTTAATTTGACCCCTCCCCCCTACTACCTCAGCTTACCCCCCCACCCTTGGGGACTTTCGATATGATCACTTGGACATAACTGTAGCGTATAACAGATAACTTACGTTTTATCGTACACTGTATGTGTACCATAGAATGCCTTAGCAAATGTTCGCCGTGAGTACTTAAATGGTCATAACTTTTTTATTTATGAACCGATTGACATGAAATAAACACTAAATGTTAAATGAAGATTACCACAATATATTAGTGAAAACCGCATCGAAATCGGATAAGCCGTTTCTGAGATTAGCGTGTTCAAACATACAGACAAACAGACAAAAAAATTTTTAACTACAGTTTTGAGTTTGGGATCGATTTAATAATAACCCAAAGAATAACCCCTGCTAATTTTTTTTTACATATTTTCATTGTACAGACACCACTTTTCTAGAATTTTATTATATGTATTGATGTCCATTTTGTAAATAAATGAGTGCTCAAAGGCTTACAAAATCAACAGTTTCCAAACTTTCTGGCTTCGGTCTATTCACTTTCCAGATGGTCTTCTTGGTGCCATCTTTATACATCATTTGTAGTTCCTCCAGCTTGAAGCTATCTCGGAGTGATTTTATAGTAGAATTCCAAGTGGCCAGATTTATTTCCAACTGAAAATCGTAACATGTAAAGCTCACCTATAATTTTTTTCTTGTGTGTATGTAATAAAATTTTGGATAATATATCTACTATACAACCAAAGAACTAAGTATTAAAAAAACGTATTTTACCTCTCTTTGGGCTTGTCCAGGTAGTGGAGCTTGACTTGACGTATTTAATGACGTCTTACGACGCGGAGTTTCTTTTTTGACCTTAAAATATTTTAATGCATTAACTATGATAACATTTTTTTTTTATATACATTATAAGCAAAAATAACGTCATACCTATTTACAGGTAAATTAGCTTGGAGAAATTTTTGCATGTGTAGTGGTGTGTATATTACTCAGATCTTAGAGCGCGTTTCCACTATATCGTTCTGGCCTATACAAAAATGTTTCGATATCCTAACATTACTATTTAATTTTATACTTATTCCTAGCAACACTTTTGTTTTCAATAAAAACAAGTTTTTATTTGAAAGAAAATGGTTTTGACTTTATAAAAAAAAATATATCATTCAATTTCACGTCCTTGAGCAAACGACAAGGCGACTACCGTGAAACAATAAAATATCGTGTCCATAATAATTTGTTTCATAATTAATATTTGACCATAATAATTACGAAACAAAACAAATAAATAAATCGTCACTTGATAGTGGAAAGTGGAAACACGCACAAAACCAGAATAAACCAGTTTACGCTGTCCGCAGGTGCCACGTGCAGTCGTTTGGTACCGTTAGAACATAAAGCACACATTTAATTCAAAAATTATAATTATTACGTAGTTTAATTGTTAAATTTTGTATTTGTTGATTGTTGTTATTATTTGTTATTATTGTTATAATATTTGTTGAAGTGTTTAATTTGTGTGTAAGTGTTGTAACTTTATATTATTAATTCAAAATGGCTCCAGTGTTAAAACATGGTCGAGGCAAGCCTTTGACTTCTCAAACTAAAGAATTAAACTTTACATGTCGTTTCTTTTTCAGGTTAGTAAATTTTTCATTTTAGTAATATTGTTAATGTAAAAGTTATACGTATGTTAAATGTGCAAATATTAAAATAAAGTCTCATCTTTTTCAGAGGAGAAACACATATAGTTTAATTAAATTTAATTTAATTTAATTTAATCCCTTATATATGTCGTGGCCATATCGTAGATTTGCTCATTTCATGATATGATCGATCATTTCGTGAAATGATCGCATTGCATGAAATGATCGAATGTCTATTGGCCACATCATGATGTGGTTTAGGCAGATCAATGATAAGAAATCGTTTCTCGATATGGCCAACTAAACGCGCGGTTTTTTCATGAAATGATCAAAATTATTTGATCATATCGTAAAATAGTTACATTAATTATTGGTAGAGGCGCTGCAAGCTCTGTGTTTATGTGATAACTGATAATATGGCGGCCGCTGGCGAAAATTTAATTATTCGCAGTTAAAAACTTCATAATTCGTTTAATAACAATATGAAGAAAGTCATAGCAAAGAATTTACGACGAAGAGGTTCGAGTACTATGGAAAATGTGGATATCTTATATGTATTGAAGAAAAAATGCGTCTTAAATAAAAGGATTTAAGACGCATTTTTTCTTTTAGGATATATATTTATATATCCTACTATATTATTATGATTGTTTGTTTTTTAAAAAGCGATCCGCTTCTGGCACTCGCCGGCCGCTACCGCGGCACGCTCGCTTTGCTCGCTCGGCTCGTGCGTTGTTTATCAAAGTCTAACCTAACCTAACCTAACTGTTTTCTATTGCAAAAACCATTCGCTTCTGGCATTCGCCGGCCGCTGCCGCGGCACTAACTTAAATGACACTAAACAAGTTCTTAGAATATTCTGATTTTTTTTAATATTTTATGGACTCTCTATATTTTATACGATCTGGCCAAATGTGGATGATCAAATCGTGAAACGTTGACGATTTAACGATCTGATCAAACTATGTTGGCCATTTCCTGAAATGCGACCATTTCGTGAAATGATCAATCATATCATGAAATGAGCAAATCTACGATATGGCCACGACATATTATATATAAAATAAAAACTAAAAATAAAATGTTGTTTTATTTTATTTGCTGACCATACACTACTACAAACGCAAAAATTTCTCCAAGCTAATTTACCTGTAATACGACGTGTATGTTTTATTCATTTGATAACGTAGCTTAATTACAACGTAATAGGCTTTACATCGTACCTATCTTATACCTAATAGTTTCTTAAGAATGTTTATTTATGACTAGCTGTTCTCCGCGGTTTCACCCGCATTGCTCCGCTCTCCGCAGCTGTTGGTCTTCGCGTGATGATAAGTAAAAAGCGAAAGTATATAGCCTTCCTCGATAAATGGGCTATCTAACACCAAAAGAATTTTTCAAATCGGACCAGTAGTTCCTGAGATTAGCGCGTTCAAACAAACAAACAAACTCTTCAGCTTTATAATATTAATAAAGATTTGAAATAACCTCAGTCGGAACAGCCTTTGACTTCTCTGCTGCTGGTTCATTCAAAACAACACAGTCCATCATGTCTTGTAACTGTTGTTGGCGATGCCTCTCAAATATCTGCTGGGCTCTAGTTAGTATATCCCACATAAGTGGACCACCTGATACCGTTAGTAGTTCAGATAGTACTAATGCTTGTTGGTCCTAAAATTTTAAAACATCATAGAGAGGAGAAATATGAACTAGTGTGCCGTTATTTTTATGAAAGCTGAAAGTATAACAAGTACTTTTCTATCATAATAAAAATTTGTACGGATGAGGGACTTCTTCAATTATTAGATTATTGTCATTAACTATACATAGTTATCAATATGTTGTCTATTCTGTTTTGTTGAAATCAATATTCAAATTATAATACTCACAGATTTCAGAGTCGAAAACCACTTGCGATCATTAACCATAGCTTCATTTAACATGCAATGTGGTAGTACTGTTCTGTTATTATCCAAGGGAACCTGATCATAACTACTCCAAATTTGCTTTCTATAACGTAAGTAGTTCCTAAATTAAAAGCTTTTAATTTAGGAAATTTATCGTAAAAATTATAAGTAGTATCTAGTATCTACCTAGCTTTATTCTTTTAAACTTAAAATATAGTGCTCTTGTTCTTTAGTTTATACAAACTTAATATATTACTGATGAGTAATGACCTTATTACCTTCTTACTGCTTATTGAATACTTACTCGCTTATAGAAGATATTGAATCTTTAGGCTTGCAATTCCAAATAGACTTCAGTAGAAGCGATAGAGTCCAAACGCTTTTAACATCTTCTAGCAATGTCATTAGGAAATGCTTCTTATTCTTCCACGATATGCGCGTGTACCAATATTTTGTAGTGAGAAGATGTTTACTAAATTCTATAGATTCTTCGTAATAGTCGTTTTTACCTTTAATAAAATTAGGTGACTAAATTTATATACCACTAGGTATTTGATAATCTAGATTCTAGAGCAAGGACAATTTATGTGAATAAACTTGTTTTCTATGTGCATCTTATTGATATTATTTCGCACTCGGCTCTAATTCTACTTTTACAATTTGCTCACAATAATGAAAATTACCTGATATCATCTCTGACAATATCAATTCATCTAATAAATGAACTTGTTTCGATACATCCGCAAATGTAGTCATTATAATATGTAAATTTCTTTAAATTGCAAATATACAAAGTTTAAATAATAACAACAATTAAAAATTAATTTCATCACTGACATCTTAATATGACAAAAATATTTTTTAATTATGTCGTATTTTTTCTTTTACTCTATTGCGTAGGTATAGCCTGAATAATTTTGGTCAATAAATATTTTTCCCTAATGTTAGTTATCCATATTTGTTTTAATGTTAAATTATCCATATTTTGTAATAGAAAAGTAACATAACAGTTAGGTAGATCTAGCGCTAATTTCGTCGCCTACTCCTAACTCTAAGATCCCAGGGTCGACCTTACAATGGCTATTATGTAAGCAGATTGTATACAGCAATATTCCAGTTACAAATCCGACGATGTCTGACCGACTGTCAGTTGGAAGCTGCAATGACGCACGTAGACACGCCACCCCAAGCAATTTCAGTTAAACCGAAAAGTGCAAACCTGTGCCGGTTCTTATCAATAATAACTATTACAGCGATCGCAATTTCTTTGTACTTTATTTACAAAAAACCATTCGATTCACTGGGTGATCCATCCGATCAAATTGTAATTCAGAGTATCCCTAAAACTTATTCAAAGTTAGAGACTGTTGATCCTGAGGAACGTGATGTTTTCGAAGGATTTCGCACGTCGTTTTTGCCTCCAAATGATGATTTTATGGCAAGACGGTACGCCGACAGCAATACTGAGACTTATTACAATGTAGCGAATGACCAGATTCAATCAAGAAACAGAAAAAGTATCCCACCCAAAAGGATTAAACGCAGAAGCCAATTTAAATTTACTTCGGAAGAAGACGAGTAAGTGTAGTCTGAATAGTATTATAAACACGATTTAAACAAAATCGAATATTATTAGTCTACTTTCGAAAACGAAACAAAACATCTAGTAATAAATTAATGAGATATAAATATGATGATTGTTAACAGCTGCAGCATAATAAACATATACTTACCTACTTTAAATCATAGAACTGTATTAACCATGCATTATCTTAACCATGGAATCACACTTCGGTATGTTAACGAGACAATTAAATCCTTACATACATACTCACAATGTGGAATTATGGCATTGACACCAATTTACGAACTAATTTAGTTGCTAATGGTTTGCTTATAATTAAAAAAATATCATCAGAAGGTAAAAATAATATTTAACGTTGTCCAACATTACTATTTTTGTGTTATCCATGACTTTTTACGCCCGGCTGATTCTCGTCAGGTTCAAAAAAAAGGAAAAATGAAGCCATCCCTATTATAATATTATTAAATAATACTAAATAGTTTATAACAAGCATTATAATTAAAGTGCAATATGCAAAATACGATAATTAGATAATATATTTAAACGTTCATATTATGTATGTACTGCAAAATATGTAGGTACCTACAACGCCGGTAATGGATAGATAATAATATGCAAATATCATAATCATGCATCTATAAGATTACTAGATTTCCGCCCGCGGCTTCGCCCGCGTTTTCAAAGGAAAACCCGCATAGTTCCCGTTCCCGTGGGATTTCCGGGATAAAACCTATCCTATGTGTTAATCCAAGTTACCCTCTATATGTGTGCTAAATTTCATTGTAATCGGTTCAGTAGTTTTTAGGTGATAGAGTAACAAACACCCATACATCCATACATCCATACTTACAAACTTTCGCCTTTATAATAGTATTAAGATAAGATATTGTTTTGGTAGGTTGTTGGAACTTTAATTACGACATTCCTAATGCAATAATAGGACCATTACTTTGTTTATCTAGTAAATTAACGATTTAAAGTCTCATAATAAATCAAAACATAAATTCTAGTTTTTACTTTGCATTGTTATTTCTTGATGGATTGCAGTTTAGACTATAAAACAAAACATCAGTTCATTAGTTCCACTTCACTCCTCGTTAAAAATAAAAACAAGCATGAATGTAATTGTCAATTTTAAGATTTTTATTTTTGTACGAAAAATAAACAAAAAAAATTATCAAGCTAAAATTCTTGAAGCCTACAAAATAAACCAAAAGTATAAATTATTAAACACAAAATCGTCAAAAAACTTCTCAGATAATAAGGACTATTGTAGGTGAATTTTATGTATTAAACTCAAAATGTAATAGACTACAAGCCCGCATAGGAAAAAAATATGGGTCAAATGAACCACCAGGGGACATATCTAGAACGATAGAAGAGCATAAAATAATAAGATTCATCACTATGCCGTCACTTGTAACGTATTAAGTACGGCATTAACATATTTTTACCCAACTACGGCAAAGCAAAAGGAGGGTTATGATTTTGACAGGTCATGTATGTATGTTCATCTATTCCCTCGTAACTTCTAAACTACTTATCAGAATTCGACAAATGACATATCATTAGAAGCGTCTGAATTGTTCACTGGATAACCAGCGACCAGCTAGCTAAAGGCTATATGGGGTTTCACAAAATCTAATGTGGCGCCCTCTAGCGGACAAAACATACAGAGTAAAAAAATAAAGTTAAGATAAATATGCCGTGTTTGGTATCATTTGAAAGCGCTTTACTTGTACATTTTGAATATGTATATATTACTAGCATTTGCTTGTGACTTTACCTGTATTCATGGGCTGATTGCATATAATTCACATCTTTTCGTTCATAGCTTCTTTATTAGTTCATCAATTTAACGGAGTCCATTCCACCTGACTCCGACTTTCCAAGGTGATAATTAACCACCTCGAGCTTCTTAATATTAATGTATATTTATATTTTATTATCAAAATATAAAGCAAACATTTCGTTATATGGATTTTTTTCTTTTTCAGATTTTTCCCCTTTGAACCAACGAAAATGTACGGCACATGAAAAAATATTATCTATGCATAAAATACTTTAAAAATAAATTTATTTCGTGTTGTGTCAAATGACCCCCTGGAGTGGGGAAAGAGAGGGGATTACAACTCTCGATTTTTTCCCCTTGTCCCCATGATTTTTGTACGGCGTTGCGGAATAATGGATTAAAAGCAGTATAGGCATAGTATGACACAGATGCCGTACATGGTCAAATGACCAAATTTACCCCCGGTAACTCTCGGAAATTAAATAAAAATTCCGACTTTGTGGACCACCATTTTTGTACGGCACTGAGCGGTTTCTTATTATTTTTAATGGATCTATCGATGGTTAAGAATGCCGTACAAAAATATATGACCAAAATTTACCGAGTCTACATGTACTTTTCAATTCTCATCTGCACTCAGTTGGACAGCTTACAAGTGACGGCATAGTGATGAATCTTATTATTTTATGCTCTTCTATCGTTCTAGATATGTCCCCTGGTGGTTCATTTGACCCATATTTTTTTCCTATGCGGGCTTGTAGTCTATAATATTTTAAATCAAGTTCTTTATAGAGACTATCTCACCGACCAAACCGAAGAGGATGAAGATGACAGCGAAATAGAAGAAAGTAACGAAAAAGATCCTAACGATCAATACGACGATGATGGAAAACTGCAAAGGTATAACAAGACAATATGTTCCCTAGCAATTTATTTAATTTATTACATAGGAAATGTTTCTGCTATCGTCCTAGGAAACTGCAACAAATCCAATAAGATTGTTTACACGATGATACTACTTTTTTTGGTCTTTTCATTCCACCAGTAAGACTAACAATGAAGGAATTAAAACCATTTTATTGACATTTTCTTTACATAGCTCATGTTTAAGTAATGAATTTTCATATATGTATGACTGTATTTATCAGTGTAGTGCATCCTGAACTATACGTTGACCGTGGCCCCTTGGACGATGTGGAGCAAGTTCGCAGGCAGCCCGAGTTGGAAGAAGGCGAAATGAGTTCAGCAGCACATGTGTACAAGCCTGTGCGTTCGTATGCTGGTAGGTTTTAATTATCTTTATCGATTGTATTACGTGTTTTGTTTAAATATTTCAAATTTTCTTACTTATCCATAGAAACAGAAGATTTTCCACGGTGATTTTCCTCTAGTATTTTTAAGTCTCAGAACAACTTTGCTTCCCGTATTTTTGAATAACAAATTAAAATCAATGTTACTTATCAAAAACCATCATGAGAATGTACTATCTTTAAAGTACCTATCATATTTACCTATAGTGGCAAACTATTTTTGGCGGGTTGCTATACGTACGACTTGTATAAAAGCATTCGTCCCGAATTGACAACAGGCTATGCATACTACAACGTGCTACGCTCACGCCCATTATCCAATTGTGGACTCGTGTAAAACGAGTCAAGTTCACGTCCGAATCAAATGAAATTACATGTCAACATTATTATGAAAAATGCGAATTGTATATATAAAGAAGCAATGTACGATTTATGTAGTTAGTAATGATGGAAAATCTGGCTAATAGCACAAATTATTATTAGTATAGAATAAAAGCTTGATCCCAATTAAAATATAGTAAATAATAAATCTAGTGAGCCTAATTATTCGAAAATCTTGAAAAAACAAACTGTTAATTTGATAATCGTTAAAGTTCCTCTTAATTACGGCTTATCAAACTTAAAACAATGGTGAATTACCCACAATAGAGAACCCGACAGTGTCATCTTTGGTAATTACATCATTACTTTATCAGGTATTCATGCATTTTGGAAAGGTCAAGGTGACCGCGACACGATAAGGAGCACTCAAGCAAAAATAATGACGCAATACATGGACGCTGAAGCCGATCCTTGTCATGACTTTTATCAATACGCGTGCGGTAACTGGCCTGCTCTTAATCCTATTCCAGCTGATAAAGCCGGGTAAGATTATAAAAACGACCTAAAATAAGAAAATTTCAATTTAATAACTCTATCTTGCTTTTCAGTTATGATACATTTGAAATGCTTAGGGAAAACTTGGACGCAGTTCTCAAAGATCTGCTTGAATTTAAAAGATCTGAATACGTCGCGTCCATTTATCCGGGCCCACATTTAGATCTCGAAGAAAGCTTTCTAAAAGTATTAAGACCCTCAGAGTGTCCTATTGAAAATATTAATAACATGCGTATAGATATAATTTTAAATAAACCCGATGATGTTTCCGATAATGTTAACGAACAAGCTCATTACGAAATAAATGATGACAAAAACAAATCAGAAATTATTAATCGTATTAGAAGGTATTTGGACAAAATATCGACAGTTGACAAATCTCTACCTAGAATCAAATATAACATTCACGAATATTACTTTGATAACAAGAGAAAAGGAAGGAGTCGTTTAAAAAGGGATCACAGACTAGTGGAACACATTAATCGAGTCAACAGAATAAAAAGAAAAAAGTTTTATAAAAGGGACTTAGTGCAAGGAAGACGATTACTAACAAAGAAGCGAGTCAAAAGACGGCAAGGCATTGATGACGTCATTTCTCATATAAAACGTATGCCTCAGAAACCTGACTCTATCGACCCAGCTCATGGTGATGCTACATTAAAAGCAAGATATTTGTTCAAGTCGTGTATGAATCATGAAATATTAAAACAGAGGGCTCAACAACCACTTTTAGATTTATTAGATCTTTTCGGTGGTTGGCCAATTTTAAAACCTGATTGGACTCCTGGGGCTTTTGATTGGCTAGAACTAATGGCCAAATTACGATTGTTTAATAACGATATTTTGATATCTGAGTGGGTTGGGCCAGATATTAAGAATTCGGATGAATATGTTATACAATTTGATCAAACTAGTTTAGGTAAAATGATATCCATAACATTATTGTTTTTCATAAAATCGCTGTCTCTATCTCTTTTTCAGTCTTCATTATATACTTTTATCTTTTGTACTAGGATTGCCCACTCGAGATTATTTTCTACAAGGATCAAACAGAGTATATTTGGAGGCATACAAAACATATTTGATAAAAATAGCAACTTTACTCGGAGGAAAACCTGGTTACGTTAAAGCTAGTGCGGATAAGCTTATCGATTTTGAAATCAAGTAAGTGACTAAACTTACCTCATATTTTTTAAATCTTAGTAAGTATTTTTGTTGTTATTAATATTTACGTAAGTATCTATAGTTATCACATTTATTATTTCAAAGTAAACGTAATTTGTAAACAATGTAGCTATAGTAACTAATTAAGTATACAGAGAATATACAACAAACAAGAGGTAAAAAAATCAGTACATTCCTTGTAATTTGATTTACATTATCTTCCAACTTCAGATGCAAAAACCAATAAGTAGGTAGGTAATAATAATTTTCCATAGATAATTATATAATTTGCAACATGCATTAATTTACCAACCATTTTCTTATAGAATCTACTATTAACCCGGCAAATAATGATCTGCCAAGACACACCTATCTATAAGTGGTACTTATCTACCTGTAAAAAATAGTTTACGACCCTTTCTCACACCTACCGAATCCTAACTAATATTATAAATGCGAAAGTGTGATTGTTTGTTTGTCCTTTTTTCACGTCGCAACGGAGCGGTTTTATGATTAAATTTTGTGTGTGGAGATAACAAGCCAGACGTGACATCGTAAATTCCTTTTACTACGCGGGCGGAAAGCTAGTATACATAAAAAAATTGTTCCAACCAATTGTAGGGGTTCTTTGTATTTTCTTTGAACAGATTAGCAAAAATAACCTCAGCGCCAGAGGACAGACGCAACGTATCCGAACTGTACAGGAGAATGACGTTAGCGAAATTACAAACTTTAGTACCAGAAGTCGATTGGAAGAGGTATTTGTGTATTGTTATGAATAGAACTGTGCATTCGGAGGAAACTGTTGTGCTATTTGCCCTTAATTATGTTCGGGTAAGTGATTTTTTTGTTTAATTAAACGTGTGTATTTTTAGGTAATAAATTTATCTTTATAAAATGTAGAGAAGGGGCATATAACGTATTTTTTTCCTTTTTTGAGTTATTTGTGCAAATGAATTTAAATATGAGGAAAATCATATTGCCTACCAAAACATATGTGCAAAAAATTATTGCCGATGTTTTGCCTATCTCAAATTAAATGTAGAGGCCTCACTTGTGGAAATCATCTTAGATTTCTTGTTGCTGTAAACTTTGTTTAAATGTTGTCATTGGCGCGAACATATACTTATAATCAAATTTCATTCCAACTATCCCATCACACCTTTCCTTTCCCATTCCAAAAATCACGTGTTCAACTTTCTGGTTCTATTCCAAAACCACAATCCCATCACGTGTTCCACCTGACCAAAATCACGTTCCCATCACGTGCAAGTCTATAATCTGTCAACAATTCGACAGCACTTGGTGCAATTGATAGAGGCGACGGATCCGAACACTTTAGCGAATTATCTGCTCTGGCGGTTTGTGCGGCATCGCGTTAATAACTTGGACGACCGCTTTCAGTCTGTTAAACAACAGTGAGATTTTTTACTACTTTTTTTGGAAAAAAAAATAGAATGTTAAAAAGGAAAGGTAGTCTAGAATGCTCTATATAAAAGTACATTGTTTTTTTTTTTATAATACTTCCAAATCGAATTAAATTACTTTTATGATTTAATCCCAAATTTTTTCAATATTTGTATGCTATGCAAGCAATGAATCACAATGCCTAAATCTCGTTAATTATAACGAGATAAAATAATATTTAAAAAAACAAAATATACTCCTAAAATAGTACCTGCAAGAGTGCAAATTTCATATTCCCAAACTATTAGTCGATTACAATGCATAAACTTTTCAGATTCTACTTCATACTATTCGGTCGGGAACAATCTCCACCACGCTGGAAGAATTGTATATCCCAAGTAAACTCAAACATGGGCATGGCCCTTGGCTCAATGTTCGTTAGAAAGTACTTCGACGAAATGAGCAAAAACGACACACTAACCATGACGAGAGAAATCCAGCAATCATTTAGAGATTTACTGCACATGACCAATTGGATAGATGACGAGACGAAAAAACTAGCGGCACATAAAGTTGACTCTATGATGTTAAGAATAGGTTACCCGGACTTTATCCTGGATAGAATTGAGCTGGATGAAAGGTACAAGGAAGTTAGGATACACCCGGACAAATATTTCGAGAACATACTGAATATATTGCAGCATCTGACTAAAATGGAACAGTCACGGTGCGATTTTATTTTGATTACGTAGTTCAGTCGAATTGAAATGTAGAGTTAAAATGTAGAGTTTAAGAATTATCCAGTCTTTTGCATTTGAATAAAAAAAGTTTCCTTTATTTATAAAATGCAGTTAAGTCTGTTCTTTTCTCATATAAAAAAAGTATAAGAATGAATTTTTGACCGAATAAAATATCGTAATTTAACGTCCCATCTAGCGCCGTCACTTTCTCACAAAGGAATTAGTTCTGCTATAAATCGTCACAATAACCCACACATTTTTTGTACATTTTAAACAGTTACTGAACGTTTATATTGTCAAATTAAACTAGGTGAACTTGCGGTGTATGATCTCTACAACCTATTTAAGTTAGCCCTACAATAATTGACAATATAGATCATTATTTTTAGACCAATTTAAATAATATTTTCTAGTAAGTTATTTCCATTAAAACACAGCATAGGTCAACCGGTAAACAAAACACTGTGGAATACTGCACCCGCAGTAGTGAACGCGTACTACAGCCGCAACAAGAACCAGATAATGTTCCCGGCCGGCATCCTGCAACCGCCGTTCTATCACCGGCACTTCCCGAGATCGCTCAACTTTGGTGGCATCGGTGTTGTTATTGGTGAGTTGTGCTTGTTATATACATTATACAGTATATAGCAAGTACGTAAGTACGCAATTGTGAACGCGTACTACAGACGCAATAATATGTGTTTTTTTTTTTTAATTGTTGGAATCTATTAAATCAATATAATAACGTAAATCCATGAATAAATGAATGAATCAATTTAATGACCTAACTCCCATCTATACTAATATTATACAGCTGAAGAGTTGGTTTATTTGTTTGTTTGAACGCGCTAATCTCGGGAACTACTGGTCCGATTTGAAAAATTATTTCGGTGTTAGATAGCCTTTTTATTGAGGAAAGCTATAGGCTATATACCATCTCGCTAAGACCAACAGGAGCGGAGCACTGCGGGTAAAACCGCGGAGCACAGCTAGGTATTAGATAAAGTCGAACTTATCCAAACTAACGTAATAAGTCTTTCGATTCACCAAAAAAACCTTTTCTTTCCTTTTTTTTCTTTCAGATACTTAAACTTGATGAATTTGATTTGATTTGATTTGGTTTTATGGCATTCAAATGTTTTATAAATATATTTTTTAAAGAATATAAAAAATTCGATCAAGAGGCGGGATACGAACCCGTGTCTTTCCACCAATCCGTTTTCCAAAAATTCGATCCCACCCCGTGATCGAATTTTTTTTTTATTCTTACTTACTTACACTTGTCAAAATAATCACACCCGACATGATAGTTTTTTGACAAAAAAACTTTTAATTACTATTTTCTTATTCCAGGTCACGAAATAACCCACGGATTCGACGACAAGGGTCGTTTGTTCGACTGCGAAGGCAATTTACACAGATGGTGGTCGGATACAGCTATAGAGGCGTTCCACAAACGTGCGCAATGTCTGATAGATCAGTATGGACAGTATGTAGTGCCAGAGGTTAATATGAAACTGGATGGGGTTAATACACAGGTATGGAAGATTAATTACTTACTTACTTACTTACTTACTCCTATGGCGCTGAAACCCCGAAGTGGGTCTTGGCCTCTGTAGCCTCTGTATGGAAGATTGCAGCATAATATTTTTTTTATAATTAAATCTTAGGCGCGTAAATTTCAAGGTCGCGTCATGACAATACCGTCACGTCACGTCGTCGTACGGCGACGATTTTGTTATCTTTGAATTTTGCCAAAGAAGTTTCACTTCTGACACGTGTGCTCGACACACGCTCTTTATTTTTTATGGTAGCGTCTTGTAGTAGTGATCAGTTTTTTGAAATCTTCCTTAATTTTAATAATATCTAATTAACCGATACATCAAGTTAATTGAGTTATGGTTTTTAGTTTTCAATAATATTTTTTAACAGATGTTAATTAAAACGCAATTTTATACAAATTTTTATTCAATATAATATCTTTTAGACAGGCACAAATTATTATACGTATAACATTTTTCCAGGGTGAAAACATAGCAGACAACGGCGGTGTGAAACAAGCGTTCCACGCGTACCAACACTGGCTGAGACTACACGATGCAAGCGATGAAACTCTACCAGGACTCAATCACACACATACGCAATTATTCTTCCTTAACTTTGCTCAGGTACTCTATGTAGAGATGATAACTACACCTATCTTATTGTGTGTGTCGATTCTACATAATATGAAAGAGTCGAGAGATGCTTTCATTTAAATTGCGTAGAACAAAATAACATATCAAATAAACTATATTTTATTTAATTCTTTACGATAATCACAGGTATGGTGCGGTGCAATGCGTCCAGAAGCGATGCGTAACAAACTGAAAACAGCCGTACATTCTCCGGGACGGTTCAGAGTTATTGGCACTTTGTCTAATTCTAAGGATTTCGCGAGGGAATTTAATTGTCCATTAGGTTCTCCTATGAATCCTGTACAGAAGTGTAGTGTGTGGTGAAAGAAATAATTATAATAAACATAGATGGTATTACAACAAAACAATTTAAATACAGTCTAACTTTAAACCAGGGATCTGTCACTTTAATAGTTAATAGTTATCTATGAGAGAACCCGCGCTTAAAGTTAAACTATCTAAAGTTTTTTGTGGTATGACAGAGAAATTTTTATTTTATAAATATGTCCTGTTTTAGCTTTATAATATTATCTAATAAAAAAACCGTTTTTCATAGAGCGATACAATTTTATCTTTATATATTGTTTACAGAAACTTTCATGATTTAGAATCCTTATAATAAAAAATATTTTTATATAGTCCATCAAGCAATATTTAATCCGTCCATATCCTGTTAAAATTACCCTCATTTTTGTCAAACGTATCTCAGATCTCTACTAATTTCAGCTCATAATATCGAATAAATCCTTTCAGTACCTGATTTGTTATAATTATTATTATTTGTATAAAACTCATTTATATTGTGGAGATATTACAATCGTGCATTTTGGTAACTGTGCTTTAATTGTATATTAATATTAAGTTTGTATTGTTAGTTATTATCAATTTTTAACTAATTTATTTATAAATGAATATTTTTTAAATAAATAATATCTGAAATAAAATGGGTGTCATTTATCCATTAATAAAATGCGTCAGTATTTTTTACACAACAATAATATTTTTATTGTCTTGTTATTTATAATCACGACAATGGATCATCGTAAAAAATAATAAAACAGCAACTCATATTACGTAATAAATTATTTACGATACCATACAAATGCAATGAAGAGTGCCCAGAGTTGTCACATTAAAAAAATGGTTGCCTGTAAAGTCGGTTTTACGGGCGAAGATTTTACGTGACAACGTCTTTTTCTCGGTAGAATATTTATGTGCTGCGCGCGCGGCAGACCGCGGGCCTCTCTCTCGTTCGGTGACTCATCGTAACGTTACCGGGCGTTACACTTTTTCATAAGTGACTCCCAGCCGCAACCTAATTTAAGACGTTGTCACGTCAAAAAAAAATAAAATTAATTTTATGTGATTTTAAAATTGTACAAGAGCTTTATTTGGGATACAGGTAGGTAGGTACTGGTAAGTACTTGGTACATAGTGGTAAGTACTTGGTACATGGTAGTAAGTACTTGGTACATAGTGGTAAGTACTTGGTACATAGTGGTAAGTACTTGGTACATAGTGGTAAGTACTTGGTACACAGTGGTAAGTACTTGGTACATGGTAGTAAGTACTTGGTACATAGTGGTAAGTACTTGGTACATAGTGGTTAGTACTTGGTACATAGTGGTAAGTACTAGGTACATGGTGGTAAGTACTTGGTACATGGTAGTAAGTACTTGGTACATAGTGGTAAGTACTTGGTACATGGTGGTAAGTACTTGGTACATAGTGGTAAGTACTTGGTACATAGTGCTAAGTACTTAGTACATAGTGGTAAGTACTTGGTACATAGTGGTAAGTACTTGGTACATAGTGGTAAGTACTTCGTACATAGTGGCAAGTACTTGATACATAGTGGTAAGTACTTGGTACAGAGTACTTGGTACATGGTAGTACGTACATAGTGGTAAGTACTTGGTACATAGTGGTAAGTACTTGGTGAATAGTGGTAAGTACTTGGTACATAGTGGTAAGTACTTGGTACATGGTGGTAAGTACTTGGTACATAGTGGTAAGTACTTGGTACATAGTGGTAAGTACTTGGTACATAGTGGTAAGTACTTGGTACATGGTAGTAAGTACTTGGTACATAGTGGTAAGTACTTGGTACATAGTGGTAAGTACTTGGTACGTAGTGGTAAGTACTTGGTACATAGTGGTAAGTACTTGGTACATGGTAGTAAGTACTTGGTACATAGTGGTAAGTACTTGGTACATAGTGGTAAGTACTTGGTACATAGTGGTAAGTACTTGGTACATGGTGGTAAGTACTTGGTACATGGTGGTAAGTACTTGGTACATGGTGGTAAGTACTTGGTACATAGTGGTAAGTACTTGGTACATGGTGGTAAGTACTTGGTACATGGTGGTAAGTACTTGGTACATGGTGGTAAGTACTTGGTACATAGTGGTAAGTACTTGGTACATAGTGGTAAGTACTTGGTACATAGTGGTAAGTACTTGGTACATGGTGGTAAGTACTTGGTACATAGTGGTAAGTACTTGGTACATAGTGGTAAGTACTTGGTACATAGTGGTAAGTACTTGGTACATGGTGGTAAGTACTTGGTACATAGTGGTAAGTACTTGGTACATAGTGGTAAGTACTTGGTACATGGTGGTAAGTACTTGGTACGTAGTGGTAAGTACTTGGTACATAGTGGTAAGTACTTGGTACGTAGTGGTAAGTACTTGGTACATAGTGGTAAGTACTTGGTACATGGTGGTAAGTACTTGGTACATAGTGGTAAGTACTTGGTACATGGTGGTAAGTACTTGGTACATGGTGGTAAGTACTTGGTACATAGTGGTAAGTACTTGGTACATGGTGGTAAGTACTTGGTACATGGTGGTAAGTACTTGGTACATAGTGGTAAGTACTTGGTACATAGTGGTAAGTACTTGGTACATGGTAGTAAGTACTTGGTACATGGTAGTAAGTACTTGGTACATAGTGGTAAGTACTTGGTACATAGTGGTAAGTACTTGGTACATGGTGGTAAGTACTTGGTACATGGTGGTAAGTACTTGGTACATAGTGGTAAGTACTTGGTACGTAGTGGTAAGTACTTGGTACATAGTGGTAAGTACTTGGTACATAGTGGTAAGTACTTGGTACATAGTGGTAAGTACTTGGTACATGGTGGTAAGTACTTGGTACATGGTGGTAAGTTCTTGGTACATAGTGGTAAGTACTTGGTACATGGTGGTAAGTACTTGGTACATGGTGGTAAGTACTTGGTACATGGTGGTAAGTACTTGGTACATAGTGGTAAGTACTTGGTACATGGTGGTAAGTACTTGGTACATGGTGGTAAGTACTTGGTACATAGTGGTAAGTACTTGGTACATAGTGGTAAGTACTTGGTACATAGTGGTAAGTACTTGGTACGTAGTGGTAAGTACTTGGTACGTAGTGGTAAGTACTTGGTACATAGTGGTAAGTACTTGGTACATGGTAGTAAGTACTTGGTACATAGTGGTAAGTACTTGGTACATAGTGGTAAGTACTTGGTACATGGTAGTAAGTACTTGGTACATAGTGGTAAGTACTTGGTACATAGTGGTAAGTACTTGGTACATAGTGGTAAGTACTTGGTACATAGTGGTAAGTACTTGGTACATAGTGGTAAGTACTTGGTACATAGTAGTAAGTACTTGGTACATAGTGGTAAGTACTTGGTACATGGTAGTAAGTACTTGGTACATAGTGGTAAGTACTTGGTACATAGTGGTAAGTACTTGGTACATAGTGGTAAGTACTTGGTACATAGTGGTAAGTACTTGGTACATAGTGGTAAGTACTTGGTACATAGTGGTAAGTACTTGGTACAGAGTACTTGGTACATGGTAGTACGTACATAGTGGTAAGTACTTGGTAAAATGCTGTTGTTGTAGTTGTAAAATGCTGAGCGGCAATCCTTTTAGTATGTAGGTTGTTAGATTAAGTAGATTGTAAGTACATAAATTGCATACATGGTAGTAAGCAGAGGCGGCTCGTGACAAAATTTTATGGGTGTTCACTTGAAATAAAACACTGAAAATACATGGTGTAAAGCAGTACAATTTATCAAAAAAATTACTTATAAAGAAAATGCATACGTGATACGTCTTTCTTTTTGGTGTGCAAAAATATCTATAACTTAAAGCGACAAGACCGATAGACGCCAATTGCAGTTCATTCAACAAATGGTACCGAGATTGTGAATGTTTTTTCATCTTGATTGAAAGATGAGCTAAGTCGTCAACGCCCGTTTCAGTCCAAGCACTCTCACCTCCGCCGGCCGCGCCCGCTTTAAATAAAAGACACGGAAAACAAAATAGTTTGTTGCTTTCATCACAACCACACAACCACGGTGTTTTCACATATTGTTCAGATTTAAACACACGCGTATATGTTTTCGTTTTTGTCGTACATTTTTGCGTAAGATCAAGTTCAGGCCGTGGCGGTCCCTTAGCTTTACATTCAAGCCGAATTTGTAACGTTTTATCACACTTTTTAATGAACGCCACATTATAATTATTGTTCATTTTAACACTCACAAGTAATACTGATAACTACAGGCTATTTCAACACGTATTTTATAATTTTAATTAGAAAATTGCATGAATCGCGCGCGTGCATTGAAGTTGACTCGAGTGTTTGTTTATATTATAGAAGTGGCAACTGGCAACATCGCGCGCAATCGCTGTCCTGCCGGGCGGTAAAAACGAACCGGCAACGTTTGCGGGTGCGGCGCTCCGAATTTTGCTACTTTTCCATAGAAAATCTTTTGTTTCACGCGCAGGGCTCTGGCAAAACCCTCTCTTTCACTCCTATTGGATTTCGTATTAGGAAATGTACTAAATCTTTTTTCATTGGAGCGCAATCGTGAGCGCTCCGCTTCGCGCGTTACATAATACAGTAGGTATTATACAGGTGTATGGGATGATGGAATGATGGATATATTAATTGGTAATAACAGTAGTTTTAAAGATTACGATTGATTTTAAATAGTAATAATTAATGTTAATAATTAAATTAAGGAGTATGATTTTATTATAATTATTTATGGGAGTTCACTGCACCAGCGCTCCTTAGGGCGAGCCGCCTCTGGTAGTAAGTACTTGGTACATAGTGGTAAGTACTTGGTACATAGTGGTAAGTACTTGGTACATGGTAGTAAGTACTTGGTACATAGTGGTAAGTACTTGGTACATAGTGGTAAGTACTTGGTACATAGTGGTAAGTACTTGGTACATAGTGGTAAGTAATTGGTACATAGTGGTAAGTACTTGGTACATAGTGGTAAGTACTTCGTACATAGTGGCAAGTACTTGATACATAGTGGTAAGTACTTGGTACAGAGTACTTGGTACATGGTAGTACGTACATAGTGGTAAGTACTTGGTACATAGTGGTAAGTACTTGGTACATAGTGGTAAGTACTTGGTACATAGTGGTAAGTACTTGGTACATGGTGGTAAGTACTTGGTACATAGTGGTAAGTACTTGGTACATGGTGGTAAGTACTTGGTACATAGTGGTAAGTACTTAGTACGTAGTGGTAAGTACTTGGTACATAGTGGTAAGTACTTGGTACGTAGTGGTAAGTACTTGGTACATGGTGGTAAGTACTTGGTACATGGTAGTAAGTACTTGGTACATAGTGGTAAGTACTTGGTACATAGTGGTAAGTACTTGGTACATGGTGGTAAGTACTTGGTACATGGTGGTAAGTTCTTGGTACATAGTGGTAAGTACTTGGTACATAGTGGTAAGTACTTGGTACATGGTGGTAAGTACTTGGTACATGGTGGTAAGTTCTTGGTACATGGTAGTAAGTACTTGGTACATAGTGGTAAGTACTTGGTACATAGTGGTAAGTACTTGGTACATAGTAGTAAGTACTTGATACATGGTGGTAAGTTCTTGGTACATGGTAGTAAGTACTTGGTACATAGTGGTAAGTACTTGGTACATAGTGGTAAGTACTTGGTACATAGTAGTAAGTACTTGGTACATAGTGGTAAGTACTTGGTACATGGTGGTAAGTACTTGGTACATGGTGGTAAGTACTTGGTACATAGTGGTAAGTACTTGGTACGTAGTGGTAAGTACTTGGTACATAGTGGTAAGTACTTGGTACATGGTAGTAAGTACTTGGTACATAGTGGTAAGTACTTGGTACATAGTGGTAAGTACTTGGTACATAGTGGTAAGTACTTGGTACATAGTGGTAAGTACTTGGTACATGGTGGTAAGTACTTGGTACATAGTGGTAAGTACTTGGTACATGGTAGTAAGTACTTGGTACATAGTGGTAAGTACTTGGTACATAGTGGTAAGTACTTGGTACATGGTAGTAAGTACTTGGTACATAGTGGTAAGTACTTGGTACATAGTGGTAAGTACTTGGTACATAGTGGTAAGTACTTGGTACATGGTGGTAAGTACTTGGTACATAGTGGTAAGTACTTGGTACATAGTGGTAAGTACTTGGTACATAGTGGTAAGTACTTGGTACATAGTGGTAAGTACTTGGTATATGGTAGTTAGTACTTGGTACATGGTGGTAAGTACTTGGTACATAGTGGTAAGTACTTGGTACATGGTAGTAAGTACTTGGTACATAGTGGTAAGTACTTGGTACATAGTGGTAAGTACTTAGTACATGGTAGTAAGTACTTGGTACATAGTGGTAAGTACTTGGTACATAGTGGTAAGTACTTGGTACATAGTGGTAAGTACTTGGTACATGGTGGTAAGTACTTGGTACATAGTGGTAAGTACTTGGTACATAGTGGTAATTACTTGGTATATGGTAGTTAGTACTTGGTATATGGTAGTTAGTACTTGGTACATAGTGGTAACTAGTATAAAATATATAAAAAATAAGCCAACTTCATCGCTATTGCGACTAAACCAATTTATTCAAAACAGTGAACGCAAAATTTGATCAAATTAAAAAAAAACACAAAAGGTTGCCAACTTAATTAATCCAGTTTATTAAAAAAAAAGAAATATCAAATTAAAAAAAGAACAGAATCAATAGACAAAGTTGCCAACTTCAACGCTCTGCACGTCGTCATTGCTCCATAGAGTCTCCACTTCATAGTGCGAGGGTCCGCTAATATCCACATGGTCACGGCGCTGCCAACGTAAACTGACCAGCCGGGCCATTTCCAACCACAGACGAGCTTCAAGCACTGAGAAGCAAAAAAAAAAAACATAATATAATTTATTATTATCTACCTAACTACTTAGTTACTTAGATAATTTCTGTGGATAATTTCAATAAATTACTTACCAAATCTACTATTAAAATCTACAATCATGGACATGAATGGGATATGGCCCTATGGGGCAGACGAAGGTATTATCACATCTGCTTTACTGATCAATATGAAAAAAATCTTTATGGAAATAGGTGTTTAGAACTCTATATTCTGTCTAATTTTTCGATACTGTCATAATATTATATCCTTGTCTAATCTTTGTCTGCTATCATGATTTTAAGTTGCAAACATAGTTATTATAAAATAGAAATATGAACCAAAAACTATACTAACAGAACAAAAAAGAGAAAGCCGTCAAAAACAAAGGGTTGATGCATCCATTGACCACGCTCATGGTGTAAATCAACGCACCAGCGGTGGGCGCCTGCCTCAAACACAGGCCACGCATTGTAGCACCAAGCCATGGCAGAAATAGATATTCACTTAGAGGGGATCGCTGGAAGAATACATTTTAATTATAGATGTACGAAATACGTTCTCTTCTTGTAATTTATAAAATTATTGTGTTGGTTGTCATACTTCTAGGAAACGGGGTGATCGATTTTTATGAAATTTGATACGTGTTTTAGTAATGATTACCTATTGAATGTAGGTGTATTTTTTAACTCTAAATGAAAATAATCTAATGGCAGAAAAACGTTCGTCGGGTCAGCTAGCTGCGGTATAAATTTGATTGAATAATTAGACTCTTTTGTAGCAAATCTTACATGATAAAAGCATTGATGATTAAAACCTAATATGATTTCCTTGCGCCTTATACAAACATAAACAGAATTAAGTATTTGCATTGAAGTACGCGCTTGTAGGTAACATGTACTCGTTGACTATTTACAAGGTAGGTATACGTATGTACCTACCGGTCCAAAATGTGTGCACAGAATGATCATATTATGCGATATATATTATTGTACAGTTGTTTTTTCCTTCCTCTAGAACAAATCAGTTAATACAATTACCTACCACATTTGATGAATTCCATATCAATAGTGTACTAAAAATTATAACAAGCGCGTCAGAAGCCTCGATGCACCACATCACTCCTACAGAAATGAAAAAGATTCAATTATTATTTAAAAAAAAGTGTACCTAAAAATCTATTTGCTCTGCCTCGCCATTATAAGTAAGTATACTTATTTATATTTATTATTATGAATGCTTTACTGCAAAGGAAAATTTCTTAGGTGCCAATGGCACAGACTAATAATAATAGGTATACTACGTATACACCAATGGTGTTAATTTAAAAATTAAATAACGACATCCTAATACTAGCAACTCTATGTAAATTGAATTTTTACTCACTAGACACATCAATATCATCGATATACAGTTTATCATCCTTGCTCATCACCATGAAGTGTAAATCATTTGCCAACGGCTCTTCATCAAACGTCACAACTTCGAATTTCACATTGCTCACCATCCCTAGGGAAAAGCAAACAAATGCTACGAAAGTAGCTGATAATGTTTGATTTGAATTAGAAGCTTGCAATCTCTCCGCTCTAAAGAACGTTTTGCTCCTCATATATTCGATATTAGTATTTATATAATTGAAGAAAGCTCCGATAAATGGTATTTTAGATTTTGCATAGCTCATATGTTTCGGTATGTCGGGTGAATCTCCGCTAGCCATTGTTGATGTTCTTTGCGAGTTTAATTTTATCACGTTATTCAATTTGATAAAGTTCATTTAATATTTTGACATAAATTTTTCTTTTTCTATCATATAAAGTCATCTTTATGCAGTTGCCAAGTCATTTTTAATTTTTATTTTATGCTAGCTTGATGCTAGCAGTCCGCCCCGCTTTGACCATCCTCGTACTTCAAGGAATATTATAAAAAAAGAATTAATGAAATCGGTTCAGACACGGTTCAGACGTTCTCGAGTTAGGTATGCGTTTACCAGTGGTTTACCAGTTGGGATTCGTTTATATTATAAGATAGATACGTACATTCTTAGAGCATTAAACATAAATTATTCAATAGTTGATTTGTATCAAATAACCAAAATAATGAAAAATTAATATAATTTGCATAAAAAAAAATACAGAATGTACTTAGATCTTCATCTGGTATCTATCAATTATTAAGTACCTACCGTAGGTAAAAAGGTAGCCCGCATCTTACTATGTATACCTAATAATTTTCCACGTATTATCGTCATTAATACAAAATGCAAGTCATACTTGCATAATTATTGTTTATACCTATATAAAATAAAAATAAATATAAGATTGACCTGTGAGAAAATCTTGATTTTTTTTATTGCATGAGAACAATTAACTGTAGGTACTTATTTTATGTAAAGTTATTTTGATGTTTTTTAATGTGCATTCTTATTATAATTATAGTTGTAGGAAGGTGTAACAAATAAGTACTTGGCGCACTGAAAATGACACAAAAGAGCTGTACTAATTCAATTACCTGTGCAAAAAGTTTGGCTAATAAAACTAACCTAATTACCTACTTAACTTTAATATTTACATACAAGCGTGACTTGAATAATTGATAAGAATGGAGTAGTGACATGTGTATTCACGATAATCATCATTCAAGCAGATTTTTAATTTTTTTACTAACCGACGTTCCAAAAAAGAAAGAGGTTCTCAATGCGAAGCGAGTTTTGTTTGATTCGTGCGTCGTTTGGTCCTATTTTAGAATCTGGATTAGTACCTCTTCATCGCAGGAATACTTCTCCGAACATTAAAGTGGGGGTGAAAACATAAATTGCAACGTAACCCCACTAGCGGGGTATCGTTGATAGTTAGGTCTTTTAAATATTTTTCATTTTGGGGTAGTTTTTAAAAATCGGCTTTGTGAATGATTTTGGAATAAATGGTTTTAAAAACACTTTTTTTAACATTGTGGAGGGACTAGGCAAGAAGGTGAAAAAACAATAATAAACAATATTAAAATTTAAAAGTAAAACTAGAATAATTCTTAAAATTTAAATTAGTAAGTACCTAAATATTTAAATACCAATACACACACTAGGTATAAGTACTGACTAAACACAAATCTGAATCGGTATTACAAATCATCGTGAATGAATGAAGGCAAGTACCTAATGCTTGTTTTATGCAATTTCATTTATTATTTTTTTCTTTTTTTTAGCAAAACAATAAATATAGATAACAGTCATGTTAATTAATCAATTGGCAACGAGATAATTCATTGCATACGAAAAATAATAATTTTCATAAAAGTTCGATATGATTTTTGTTTACGTAGGTACCTTGTAACTTATAAGTAGATATTAAGTAGGTAATCTATGCTTAAGACTCAAATTATAGAGTTAAATTATCCTATTACCTATACTGATAGTTTAGTGGCCGCAGCCCGCAGGCCGACACTAAATATGAATTCCAAACCTGATTTTATTCTTATGTCATTTACTTCTCATAACATTATTAATATGGACCCGGGTAGCTATGTCTAGGTACCTACTACCTAGTTATTATTCTCTGACTCGGGTAAAAGGCAAAAGGGCCATTCCTTAGGCTTAGCACGATCTAAAAATAGTTACGTAGCATCAAGAGTATAAAATAAATAAGGTTTGTGTTGGAGTGTTATAGTTAGATACCTATTCAATTATTTATTCCTATAATTTTAGTTATTTTTACATGTTTCCTTTTTAGACACAGAATTATTAATAAGATAAAAAATGTGACAGAAAAATATTTTTTAAATCCCTCCACGCCCGCGCCAATACATGTTTTCCCATTTAAGTTAACGCTAGTTTTCAATATTATAATCGTAATCTGTATAAGCCCTTACCTACAGTTTTTCGTCTTGATTATGGGTAGTATACTATAATTAGTCTGTTGAAAATTTATTCGGCATTATTTCACCAATTTTGAACCTTCAAACTGCGAATTCTCTCCGTTGAAAACTATCGTATTCTCTCGGAATATAGTCCTGTATTCTAATTTCTAACTATCCCCTTCATTGTGATTGTGCTCTACATCGTGATCGGCTCTTTGATCGACGCACACATAGGTACGCAATGCATGTTAACAGTTAACAGTTATCTATGTGTAAAGGATATACTGATATACCCACAGAGAAATCTAAATAACAAGACACTAGAACTGCTATAATGTCATAATTAGTATGAAAACCACTGTCGCCAAAATCAACACATTAAAAGAACTGAAAATGGAAGGTTTCTATGTGTCTCGATGGTCTCAGCCAGAAGATAGAAGGCCAGAAGCGTTCTCTACTCTGGTGCAGTGGATCAAAAAGGGACAGATTAAAGTAAAAAGTCATGTAACACTAACAGAGGGTTTCGATAACATTTATGATACATTTATTGGAATGCTTGCCGGGGAAAATACAGGGAAAGCTGTTGTTAAAGTATGAGTTTTTTTTTGTAATTGCTTGGTTTTAATAAATTATTAAAACCGAATTAATAATTAATTCGTCAAATCATTATAATATATTATTACGTAACTTTCTATTATATATTTTAACCTAAGGCTAGCTTACCGCCCGCGGCTTCGCCCGCTTTGTCTAAAACCTAATAAATTATATACTAAAACCTTCCTCTTGAATCACTCTATCTAAAAAAAACCGCATCAAAATTCGTTGCGTAGTTTTTAAGATTTAAGCATACAAAGGGACGTAGGGACAAAGGGACAGAGAAAGCGACTTTGTTTTATACTATGTAGTGATAGTGAATACGAGGCGATTGGCTATTTATAATTTGTAGGTAGGTAGGTACATAATGTTAATTATTATGTATGTTTTTATAAACTTATACCTAAATATTTTACAAACTTTTTATAAAAATTTCCACTCTTTCTTTTGGTAATTATAGTAATTAATATTATCTGTGGTTCTTAGAGCAATCCAAGAAGCTTATATCTAATACACTGGAGATTTCAGTATGAACATTAACTTGTAACAAAAAAATATGACGTTGAATGACGCCTGTATGTTTTTTTATCTCTTTCACACCTAACTTGGCAAGTGGGTATGAAAGGGATAAAAAAACATACAGGCGTCATTCAAGGTCATATTTTCTTGTTACAAGTTAATGTTCATACTGAAATCTCCAGTGTATTAGATATAAGCTTCTTGGAGCAATCGTATCCGAACTTCACCTATATACAGAATACCTATATATGGCTATTTAATCTCACAAATTTATTTCAGTCTGTAATGAAATGTGAAAACAAATAGATAAGGAATTTTAAGTATAAACAATAAACATTGTTCGCAATTAAATATATGAATGCGCAATTATAAAACCAAGCTGATTATAAAAATACATACCCTGGCATCATTAAGTATCAACCACGTATCAACTATTGAAAATATTATATATTGTTTGTTTTTAGGGTTCCGTACCCAAAGGGTAAAACGGGACGGTCATAAAAACAGCTATATTATCAAAATAAAAACGTTCCGTTCCGTTCATCAATGTTTAAATAGATGAATGCAACTGGAAGTTGGTTCAATATTATTTCAGCAAGTCTCAAACTATAATTAACGAATATTAGCTGTTTTAAAAAACAGGGCCGTTTTGTAATGCGGCTACGTGGCGCTGCCTGTCATAACAATTAACAACAACAATGGCGTTGGATGCAGAAAGTGTGTTACTAAATTGCGAAGTTACAACTGAATTAAACGAAAGAAAAGGCAAATTGTATAATCTCGCCGTTTACAAAAGCTCGGCATTTTGTAATAAGTATGTCGAGAATTCGTAATCTGAAGTGTTTGGCTTGGATAAGGGTGTGGGTTAGGTTAGGATCGTGTTTTTTTTAACTACACTAAAATAGGAGCCCCGCTTTTGGAAAAAGTAAATTCTCGACATATCACAAAATGCCGAGCTTTTGTAAACGGCGAGAATATACAATTTGCCTTTGACTCACCCTAAAATTTAAGTAGTAGTACAATGCGGCTAAACGTGGGCCGCTTTATCAAAGAACGTATCGCAATGACAATACGGCTCATCGTTGAACCGCCGCATTACAAAACGGCCCTGTTTTTGAAAACAGCTAGCCGTAATGTAATACGGCGGATTATACAATCCGACTGCGACAAATATAAATCTCAATAGCTCCTTGACTGACGCACACATTCCCGACGTATGTGACCATAACAACGTCTATGTGTGGTTTGTGTGTATAGGATAGGATACACGTATCCGGTATCACTACATAAACATTAAAAGCAGGGAATATCATCGAACACTACAAGTTGTTGAAATAAACTTAACCAGATCGCCCGCGTCGGTGAGCACTGGGCAACTAATAAAATATATTTATTGAAAATTTGAGTTATTTGTGATAGTGACCAAGCAATATAACAAACGCATATTTGAGGTAAGTACCTATATTATCATTTTAGTAGAGAGTTTTAACTACCTATATTCAATAGTTTCATTATCTTAGTTTTAATAAATTTTACAGTAAATCAGTAACAGTAAATCGTGTAGGGCAATCCAGGGCCAAACATTACAACGCCCTCTGTTTCCCACTGACCTTGAAATTCACAGAGGCCGTGACATTAAACCTTGACTTTGTGTACAATACGGTAGCTATTATAAATTAATCACACGTAAATTTTATATACAAATAGGTAGATATATAAGTAGGTATATTTTATCATAATAATTCATAATAGTTATATCACAGATTACCAAATAGTACCTAACTAAGAAGTAAGAACTTGATATTATAAATTTTACTATATTAATTACCTACAAATGACCTTAGAAGAGAAGAGCTACTTATCTCGTTAAAATTTAATGTATTTTCTGTATCAGTTTAACGGGTGTTAGGTAGGTAGGTATCTATACTTAATATTATAAAGCTGAAGAGTTTGTTTGTTGGTTTGTTTGAATGCGCTAATCTCAGGAACCACTACCTAGTCTGATTTGAAAAAATCTTTCTGCATTAGGTAGCCCATTTATCGAGGAAGGCTATAGGCTATATACCTATCATCTCGCTAAGACCAACAGGAGTGGAGCACTGCGGGTAAAACCGCGGAGCACAGCTAGTTATGAATAAATAGGGAAAATTTGAAAGTAGGTAGCTACCTACCTAACTTATTAGGTGAATTATAAGCAAATAGGTTTAAATGTAATTAAAGTAAAATCATATCGTAATTTTATTTAAATTTAAAGGCATTTACATTTTAATAATACGATAATCTATAATCTCAATACAATTGTTGAAATCTAGTTTTAACAAAAAATAACACTTTAGTAACTAACTATTGGTAAAATTCCAATAACAAATAGTCATTACCAAAAACTCCAAATCAATTTTTTTAATCTTTACATACCTACTTAACATGTTTTTGAATAGATTTTTTTTATTCGAGAAGAATCGCCAATAAACTTAATGTCTAGTTTTTAGAAAAAACTTTACTTTTTAGTTTTGCTACTGTCCATTTATTCATTATGAGAATTATTTTAATTCAGTAGATTGCTGTTTCCTGGCTAATAATTATTATGTGCGTGTAAGATATATTAGAGATATTAGATACAAATGTTAATTGTATATGAATAGAATAAGATTTCAAATTGATCTTCCATCTATTTCAGATCCAGACATTTTTCAAAAATTAAGGATGGTGAAGGCAAGAAAGTACGTCGTAAAGAAACATTTCCAAGGTGTCCCTAAGCGTGATGATTTTGAAATCGTTGAATATGAACTTCCTCCATTAAAACAGGGCGAGTTTGTCGTTAAAGCGGATTGGATTAGCGTTGACCCTTATCTTCGTGCCTATAACTCTACTATGCCTGTTCCTTATGACCAGTTTAGTTTCCAAATCGGCACAGTTCAAGAATCAAAGAATAACTCGTTTCCCACAGGAACAAAGGTCGTTACGCACAAAGGCTGGTGCGATTACAGCATAGTTAGTGAGACAACTGATCCCTTTGGTAAAGTTTATAAACTACCTAATCTACAAGGCCTACCCACTGAACTTGCCCTCGGTGTTGTTGGAATGCCTGGAGCGACTGCTTACTTTGGTTTCCTAGAAATCTGTCAACCTAAATCTGGCGAGACTGTTGTAGTAACGGGAGCTGCCGGCGCTGTCGGATCAATCGTAGGTCAAATAGCTAAGATCAAGGGCTGCAGAGTGATTGGATTCGCTGGTTCCGATGACAAAGTGCAGTGGTTAGAAAAGGAATTAGGATTCGATAAAGCAATCAACTACAAGACAGCTGATATACCCAAAGCATTAGCAGAGGCTGCGCCGAAAGGAGTCGATTGTTACTTTGATAATGTTGGAGGAGAATTAAGTAGCACTATAATGGGACAGATGAACAAATATGGAAGAGTATCCGTGTGCGGGAGTATAAGCTCTTATAATGACGATCATACAAAAATGGCAAAGGCGACAGTTGTTCAACCATTTATTGTGTTCAAAGAGCTGAAGATTGAAGGTTTTATTGTATCACGTTGGTCGCAGCCCAAGGACAGATGGCATGAGGCGTTCGCTGATTTAGCGCAATGGATTAAAAAAGGACAGATTAAAACTAGAAGTCACGTAACAGAGGGTTTTGATAAACTGTACGATGCATTTATCGGTATGCTTGCAGGAGAAAACACTGGAAAGGCTGTTGTTAAAGTCTTATAAGTATAACTACTATTCTTTAACGTTTCGTGTTACATTGTATGCATATTATGTATTCAAATTAAATGTTCATTTTTTCACATCTATTATTTTATTTGTGTTATGTAATATGTTAAGACAAAATATACTTACCTACTAGCATGTCTGGTTCACTACATACAAAAGACGATTAATGCCATCCGTCTACCAATAGATGCCGCTAAGTGTATCATTTTAACCAGCAAGAAACAAAATTAGATTTAATTGCAATTTCATTGCTTTTTATAATTTTTTACATACTTTTGTAAATGGAACCTACCTATTTAATTTAATTTTCACTCGATTTTAACTAATTTTACAGAAAAGTTTATATTCAAAACAACGCCATCTCATGAAACTACTATAAACAAGTTATTCTCCTCCGATTTGGCGATGCTAAACGAATACTAGATGGCACTAAGACGTTTTTACGTTACTTTTCACGTTTTTAACACAGACTAATAATAATATCACAGACCACAGACTAATAATAATATATGTGTACTACGTTTTTAATACATAACCTCATTGCCTTTGCAGTACCTATAAAAAATATTGTAAATGGGTTAAAGCCGTTATTAATTATTACTAACTGCGTTCCTGTAGCGGCTTATATTAGGTAGGTACCTATAGTCTGTCCACTATAAGAATTGCTTTTTGACAGCTCGACGGGTGATACCAGAAGTGATGTTCAAAAGATTATCGATTGTGATACCATTTCAATTATAAATTTAAAATATTATCATAAATCGAATCAGGTACGTAAATAATAATTACAACGTAAACGTACTAATAAGATATGTAATAATAAGACCACATATCTATGCATTGTATGTTAAAACTAAACTAACCACATATTTTATTATTTATTGGTTTCTATCTTACAATTCGGTTGTCTTTACGTTTAAATTATATAACATAATAGAAGAGTTTTTCTGTATCGGATATATTTTACAGAGTATTTGTATCGATTATTCTAATCTATCGACCCATTATTGAATAATTCTGTGTAGGCATCACTAAGTGGGCGGGACCTGTCCATGAAGTACGATAATTATTTGTATGACATTTTAACATAGACAATACAATCCTACATAGGCGTGAAGCTGTCAAAAAGCAAATAATAATATAATGGACAGAGTATAGTGTATTGATCGTTTTCATACGAAAAATGAATTGTCGGAAAACTTGCGAGATTGTGTGAATATTTGATTGCAAGATCTCATTACAAAATAATAATAATAATACAACCTAT
The DNA here is from genome assembly GCA_029959065.1 of Colias behrii. Lineage (NCBI taxonomy): Eukaryota > Metazoa > Arthropoda > Insecta > Lepidoptera > Pieridae > Colias > Colias behrii. Next base: position 9,455,660 of record JARWMC010000010.1, read on the forward strand.
ACTTAAACCGTAGTAAGTATATTATTTCTAGTCACATTTAATTATAAGTATATAAATTATAAATAAATATTAAAGGACAATATTACACAAATCGACCTAGTCCCACAGTAATCTCAATTAAGGCTTATGTTGTGGGTACTAGACGATGATAAATATAATTTAATATTTTATAAATACATATATAGATAACACCCAGACCCAAAAACAAATAATCAAGTTCATCACACAAATATTTGCCCTGACCGGGGATCGAACCCGGGACCGTCAGCTCAGTAGGCAGTTACTTTACCTCTGCGCCAACCGCGTCGTTAAGAATATCAAGAAATCATCATAATGATAATAAATCGAAACTAAAGTTAAATACCTACCTACGTCATCTTGTTTTATTTTCTAAATAATCCTATCAGATTACCTTTATATGAAGTATGAACCAAAAAGTTTTGAGATTTAAACCGTAGAAAAGGTTTTGAATGATCCTTTGCGTTTTTTTTCTTTATGCGCCTAAAATTAAATATTTCGACATCGATTCCCATAAGAATGAAGTATTTTTCCGTTATAAAAAGTAGCCTATGTTCATCAGGTAGGTATAATTTTTGCTTCGAATGGTGAAATAATTTTTCAAATCAATCCAGTAGTTTCGGATCCTATCCAATACAAACAAACAAACAATCAAATCATTTCTGTTTTGTAGATAAATACGAAAGTTACTCCGTCATAGTAGGACAAAATAGAAAATAGTGGGACCACGAGAAAATAGGTATTCCCGCACGCGTCTGAACCGATTTTGACGGAAATTTCGATATACATACATACACGGTACATACCTACGTTGAAAAAGGACATCTCAATTTTGTTGCATAAATAGGATTCAAGGTGTAGGAACAGGGATTGAATAAGGCACACGGTTGAAGCCGTAGAATGAAAGTTGGTAATTTATAAGATTAATTTATTGTAAAATAAACTACTTCATTTTACTTAAACATATTCTATTTATCATTCATTGACTTATCATAAACTTTTGAGTCTAGTTAGGTACTAGTACCTATTATGTGAAAATTTTGAAAAAAATGTTTTCTTTAGGAAATGTCATTAATTTATTTACCTACTTGGTAATAATCGGTCGAACACTTGTTTAAAGTTTATTTTCCTTGTCTTTTCCAGGTAATCTAAATTATTTAATTTTTGCAGTAGGTAATTAATTCATTTCGGCTTGAACAAACAAGGCCATTAGGTGAAGCGAGATTGCCAAATATGGGTGATCTGTAGATTGCCGTCCTGCTGTCGAGCGTTCGCGGTACGGACGCCGCGCTGTTGCCGCACCGTGCATTTTGTATGAAAACAAACGACCGGCCGTGCGCCGTACGACAAACGCACAGCTTCGGCACTGTAGCGACTAGCGGTCCGATACGAAACGCATAAATTGAAAGAGCCATAAGTGTTGGAACAACATTCCACCACCATTTAACCAGTTTGACAAATATTAATAATTTTCGTTTCCAATACCGGAGACATATTTTAAAATCCTGTTCTAACCCTGCATTTGTATCGAATTACAGTTTACACATAAACTTTAATTAAATATTTATTTTATTTACTGGTTATAATATAACATAACATTATATAGACCGTTATTTTCTGCCTATTTATCATTATAATTATAAACATTGTAAGTATATGTTAACGGAAATGTATGTAATCCGTCATTGTATGAAATTCCCAGGAAATGTATGTAATTCCTAAAATCGCATGGAAATGTGTGAAATAAATTATTTTATAGTACACATTTCCTAGGAAATCCATACATTTCCTAACTAACAGTCGGAAATGTAAAACATCTAAGATATTGGAAGGTACGCGGGACGAGGGGTATGTATGTCGCAATCGGATTGTATAATCCGCCGAATTACAAACGGCCGGCATTTTGTAATATGCCGAAAATTCGTAATCAGAATTTTTTGGTTTGGATAAGGGGGTGGGTTAGGTTAGGTTCGTGTTTTTTAGAACTATACAGAAATAGGAGCCCCACGAAGTGGGGCTCCGTCGGCTCGCGACCGTCTTTTTGTAGAATGTTTGAAAAAGACGAATTTCGGCATATTACAAAATGCCGGCCGTTTGTAATACGGCGGATTATACAATCCAACTGCGACATGTACACGGGGACAGCAGGACGAGGGGACTGATTACCTTAAGGACGCTGTCACAAATCTGCGTTACTCAAATTTAGGTATATTTAACGTCGCAACGTGGTTCGCGGGACATCACGCTCACGTAAACATAGCGCAATCCATTTTATAGACCATCTTCATACTTGATATTTTTTTTTATATTTTTATTGAAATTGATTCCAGAAGATTACTGGGAACTTTAAAAAATTCATTTTGTTACTTTTATTAGTAGGTACTTACGATCCTTATAAGTATTTTAGTGTATTCAACCAACTTAAAAAAGTGGGACTATTTTACAACAATTTGAATATGAATTGTATTATTGTATACAATATCGAAGCTTTTTAAGAAATGTATAAAATACTTTTTTAAGAATTATTATCATACATAATATTATGTTACCGGCAATATATTAAACCCGGCATTGTATGCAATTCTTAGTAAATGTAGGTATGTTATTCCGAGAAACAGTCGGAATTAAATAAATTAAATTCGTCACATTATCTATATCTTTAAATCTGAACTTTTCCTAAGTAGCAAACACATTTGCAAATGTGGGTGGTTTTTGGGGTAGCTATTAACCAATATGAGGTCAAAACTAAAATCCAAGATGGCGCCGACGAAAATTTGAAATCTTTTCGTCATGGGTGTCATTTTCAAGGAGTTGGAGTAGCTATTAAACAATATGAGGTCAAATCCAAAATGGCGCCGACGAAAATTTGACATCATTTCGTCATGGGTGTCATTTTCATGGTTTTTGGGGTAGCTATTAACCAATATGAGGTCAAAACTAAAATCCAAGATGGCGCGGACGAAAATTTTACATATTTTCGTCATGGGTGTCATTTTCATGGTAATTGGGGTATCTATTAACCAATATGCGGTCAAAACTAAAATCCAAGATGGCGCCGACGAAAATTTTACATCTTTTCGACACGGGTGTCATTTTCATGGTTTTTGGGGTAGCTTTTAACCAATATGAGGTCAAAACTAAAATCCAAGATGGCGCGGACGAAAATTTTACATATTTTCGTCATGGGTGTCATTTTCATGGTTATTGGGGTATCTATTAACCAATATGAGGTCAAAACTAAAATCCAAGATGGCGCGGACGAAAATTTTACATATTTTCGTCATGGGTGTCATTTTCATGGTAATTGGGGTATCTATTAACCAATATGAGGTCAAAACTAAAATCCAAGATGGCGCCGACGAAAATTTTACATCTTTTCGACACGGGTGTCATTTTCATGGTTTTTGGGGTAGCTATTAATTCCACCACCATTTAACCAGTTTGACAAATATTAATAATTTTCGTTTCCAATACCGGAGACATATTTTAAAATCCTGTTCTAACCCTGCATTTGTATCGAATTACAGTTTACACATAAACTTTAATTAAATATTTATTTTATTTACTGGTTATAATATAACATAACATTATATAGACCGTTATTTTCTGCCTATTTATCATTATAATTATAAACATTGTAAGTATATGTTAACGGAAATGTATGTAATCCGTCATTGTATGAAATTCCCAGGAAATGTATGTAATTCCTAAAATCGCATGGAAATGTGTGAAATAAATTATTTTATAGTACACATTTCCTAGGAAATCCATACATTTCCTAACTAACAGTCGGAAATGTAAAACATCTAAGATATTGGAAGGTACGCGGGACGAGGGGTATGTATGTCGCAATCGGATTGTATAATCCGCCGAATTACAAACGGCCGGCATTTTGTAATATGCCGAAAATTCGTAATCAGAATTTTTTGGTTTGGATAAGGGGGTGGGTTAGGTTAGGTTCGTGTTTTTTAGAACTATACAGAAATAGGAGCCCCACGAAGTGGGGCTCCGTCGGCTCGCGACCGTCTTTTTGTAGAATGTTTGAAAAAGACGAATTTCGGCATATTACAAAATGCCGGCCGTTTGTAATACGGCGGATTATACAATCCAACTGCGACATGTACACGGGGACAGCAGGACGAGGGGACTGATTACCTTAAGGACGCTGTCACAAATCTGCGTTACTCAAATTTAGGTATATTTAACGTCGCAACGTGGTTCGCGGGACATCACGCTCACGTAAACATAGCGCAATCCATTTTATAGACCATCTTCATACTTGATATTTTTTTTTATATTTTTATTGAAATTGATTCCAGAAGATTACTGGGAACTTTAAAAAATTCATTTTGTTACTTTTATTAGTAGGTACTTACGATCCTTATAAGTATTTTAGTGTATTCAACCAACTTAAAAAAGTGGGACTATTTTACAACAATTTGAATATGAATTGTATTATTGTATACAATATCGAAGCTTTTTAAGAAATGTATAAAATACTTTTTTAAGAATTATTATCATACATAATATTATGTTACCGGCAATATATTAAACCCGGCATTGTATGCAATTCTTAGTAAATGTAGGTATGTTATTCCGAGAAACAGTCGGAATTAAATAAATTAAATTCGTCACATTATCTATATCTTTAAATCTGAACTTTTCCTAAGTAGCAAACACATTTGCAAATGTGGGTGGTTTTTGGGGTAGCTATTAACCAATATGAGGTCAAAACTAAAATCCAAGATGGCGCCGACGAAAATTTGAAATCTTTTCGTCATGGGTGTCATTTTCAAGGAGTTGGAGTAGCTATTAAACAATATGAGGTCAAATCCAAAATGGCGCCGACGAAAATTTGACATCATTTCGTCATGGGTGTCATTTTCATGGTTTTTGGGGTAGCTATTAACCAATATGAGGTCAAAACTAAAATCCAAGATGGCGCGGACGAAAATTTTACATATTTTCGTCATGGGTGTCATTTTCATGGTAATTGGGGTATCTATTAACCAATATGCGGTCAAAACTAAAATCCAAGATGGCGCCGACGAAAATTTTACATCTTTTCGACACGGGTGTCATTTTCATGGTTTTTGGGGTAGCTTTTAACCAATATGAGGTCAAAACTAAAATCCAAGATGGCGCGGACGAAAATTTTACATATTTTCGTCATGGGTGTCATTTTCATGGTTATTGGGGTATCTATTAACCAATATGAGGTCAAAACTAAAATCCAAGATGGCGCGGACGAAAATTTTACATATTTTCGTCATGGGTGTCATTTTCATGGTAATTGGGGTATCTATTAACCAATATGAGGTCAAAACTAAAATCCAAGATGGCGCCGACGAAAATTTTACATCTTTTCGACACGGGTGTCATTTTCATGGTTTTTGGGGTAGCTATTAATCAATATGAGGTCAAAACTAAAATCGAAGATGGCGCTGACGAAAATTTTACATCTTTTCATCACGGGTGTCATTTTCATGGTTTTTGTGGTAGCTATTTACCAATATGTGGTCAAAGCTAAAATCCAAGATGGTGTCGACGAAACTCTTACATCTTTTCGGCATGGGTGTCATTATCAAGGTTTTTGAGACAGCTATGTAGGTATTACCAAATCCCCAATGTAACCGTCGATAATTAGGTATATTTTTCTTACTCCTTTAAAGTAAACTTAAATAAAATAACTAAAACGTTAACAACTACAGTTTTGTAGAAAGTCTTTAAAATTGTGTGTTGTGTTTTATATTACATTTCTAAATTCTAAATATTAGAATTTAGAAATGTAATATAAAACGCATCTCTGTGGCAATCATCATCTGTGTTTAAATTCTGACAGATATTATTAACTTTAAATATATTCGCTAAACTTTTTTTAAAATAAAGTTTATCTAAAACATTTAAACGAAGATAATAAAAAAAAGAACGTGTGTGCCGAGAAAACGTGTCAGATTCATAGATACCAAAATCGCCGCCTTGCTCCATAACGCGACAGTATTACCATGACACGATCTTGAAATTCGACGACCATCGTGGATTTTAGTTTTGACCTCATATTCGTTAATAGCTATCCCAAAAACCATGAAAATGACACCCATCACGAAAAAAGTCAAATTTTCGTCAGCGCCATCTTGGATTATAGTTTTGACCTCATATTCGTTAATAGCTACCCCAAAAACCATGAAAATGACACCCATGATGAAAAGATGTAAAATTTTTCGTCAGCGCCATCTTGGATTATAGTTTTGACCTCATATTCGTTAATAGCTACCCCAAAAACCATGAAAATGACACCCATGATGAAAAGATGTAAAATTTTTCGTCAGCGCCATCTTGGATTATAGTTTTGACCTCATATTCGTTAATAGCTACCCCAAAAACCATGAAAATGACACCCATCACGAAAAAAAGTCAAATTTTTCGTCGGCGCCATCTTGGATTTTAGTTTTGACCTCATATTGGTTAATAGCTACCCCAAAAACAATGAAAATGACACCCATGACGAAAAGATGTACAATTTTCGTCGGCGCCATCTTGGATTTCAGTTTTGACCTCATATTCGTTAAAGCTACCCCAAAAACTATGAAAATGACACCCATGACGAAAATATGTCAAATTTTTCGTCGGCGCCATCTTGGATTTTAGTTTTGACCTCATATTGGTCAATAGCTACCCCAAAAACCATGAAAATGACACCCATGACGAAAAGATGTACAATTTTCGTCGGCGCCATCTTGGATTTCAGTTTTGACCTCATATTCGTTAATAGCTACCCCAAAAACTATGAAAATGACACCCATCACGAAAAAAAGTCAAATTTTCGTCGACGCCATCTTGAATTGTTTTACCCCACCAATCTATTCAACAACCCATAAAAAAGAGCATCTGAAAAGTATCAAATATTTCAAATCACGAAAACGACAGTGCACGCACAATAATCTTTTTCTAATTCGTTTTATTTTTGGGACAAGGAGCGATACACCCGTCCTTCCAAGAGCGCTTCTGAGCGCGGTCTGACGACCCGCGAGAGCAAAATGTATGAAGAAATCAACAAGTATTTTTAATTTAGCTAATAATTGAAATAAAATTTTGATTTAGATACAAAAAAATTATCAGAATCTATAAAGGACTTCCCTCCCTCCCTCATCCTCCTCATCCCTCAATAATTTATAGGTAAGAAGATAGATTAGGCTTTTAATTTTCTTAAAATTGTACCGTTTTAGACCCCATTTTTTTGCATTTTATGCGATCATTGTGCTGGGAAAATCGTATTTCAGCGACAATTTTGTATGACGTCGTACAATTTTTATAAGATGATCGTAGATCTGAATATATTATCTTTAAATTAAGATATTACTTTGTTCTCACGTGTAATTGCTTTGAGTTAAAATGGTACCGTAAAATAGCGTTTTTTGTTAAAAATCGGTAATAGCACCCTTAAATAAATGAAAATTTGATTTGATTGAATATAAGTTGATTTAAGAAATGTTAATTAGTAAGATAATATGAACATATTATTATTATTTTACGGTAAGACTGTTACCCGATTGTCTCAATAAGTGCTATAATAAAAAAAAATAATAACGTGTTTTATTACAGAAATCATTTACTTTATTTACATTTCCTAATACGATATTGGAATTATATATAATTCCAAGGAAGATTATACATTTACTAGGATACTAGCGGTCCGCCCCGGCTTCGCCCGTGGTACATGTTTACGTTTTCTCTACATAAGAACCATCATCGTATTTCAAGGAATATAATAAAAAAAGAATCATCGAAATCGGTTCAGCCGTTCTCGAGTTATGCGCTTACCAACACATTTTGCGATTCATTTTTATATTTACTAGGATATGTATGCATTAAATAGTTTATTAAACAATATTTTATACATTTCCTAAGTGGCATCGGCATTGTACACATTTCCTATTAGTTTGAGACCCATTCGTTAAAGTCTTCAAATAACGTTTGTTTTATTATCTCGAAACTGCAATTAATAAAAAATGAAAATAATTTTTTTTTAATAATTAATAAAAAATATCCTGTCCTGGATTTTTCCAGTCAAACCATTTTTAATACACTTAATTTATTATAAAATTGGTCTCATTCTATTATCACGCCGTTGCATTTCGACTTATATTCGGATCTTAGACCACTAGGATTTGTATACAATTCCTTGATTTCATACATTTCCGGTAACATATACATAATTTCATTTTATTTATTTACATTAAGTATATACATAATTACATACTGATATTATATCTACCTATACATATATATATGTATATATATGTATATCATGTTTTAACTGATGTATTTATTTATTAGTATTTATCATATTAATAGAAATATATCTTTCACATAATAATATGATAATTTAACATGAGTATATTATACTCATGTTAAATTATCATTATATACAATTCTAGACTGAAACTCCAATAGTCACTTGGGGTCACTGAAAATCAGTGGTGGTGAGGTATTAATCACCTTGCCATCATATACTGAGTTGGCTCCATTTGTCAGGTCACTCACTGCCACATTACAGTTCTTAGGAATAAGATTATTTTTATTTAATTATTTTTCTTTTTATTTCTTTTTGTTTTTCCTTCGTTTATAAATGTATCTCGTGTTGTGATCTTGACAATAAATGTGTTTTATTTATTTATTTATTTAATGTCCCTTACTGCATGCTTTTCATGCAGTTGTCCGCACCATATGTATTGTGGTCTTTGTCCATACACACTTTCTCCAAAGCCCTGCTTTGGTCTTGTTTGATGTATATAAGCTCCTGTATATTAGTAAAAGTTAATCAAATATTTAATTCTTATTTCTTGAAATTTGGTATAGTATTCTTTGTGTGATACAAATCCAAACCAACAGTCAGGTTAGGTAGACTACAATTTACAAAACTGGCAGGGTTGCCATGCAATGGTTGGTTGACTCGACTGTAAGCTTGTATTGAACTGCTTAAACTGTAGAACAACAGGACTATATATTCTAGACGCACACATACAATAGATTACACACTACACTGTAAACTGTAGAATTAATATTAAAGACATAGTTCACTATATATTTTGTAGTCTTTGATTATTTATACAACAGACTAGAAATAAATACTATGTATGCGATTATACCTATTCTAGCCATCCATTTTAGTGTTCCTTAAAATTAAGTACATCTTAGTCAAAGGACAACTTATTGTGTGTTTGCCCGTAATGCACTCATAATAATTTTAAGTTGAATGTTTGTCATTCTTTATGTACCAAACACAGTCACGGCCACGGCGCTCATTCCATTTTACTGGTATTAAAACAGATGAAATCCTTCATGATCCCATATCCTTCTTAGTAGCAAATGTAGAAATCCCTTTCTTGTGTCTACAATGTTTTTGTGGAGAATCGTATTTACATTTGGGATGGATTAATTCTTCTCCTCTCTTGAACAAATTTGTTATTGCGAACGTAAGCAATAAGTCTGTAATAAAACAATCTTATATTGGGTTACAAATCCATAAACCAATCATTAAAAATCATGTTTGTAAAAATTTATGTTCAGATAAAATATCAGTTTACCATATAAAGCTTATTTTCTGCCGTTTTTCTGCCTGTAGATTCTACATAACCTCACAGTCCATCAATCATATTTAGCACTTATTTTTCAACAATTAAAAACGAAAACAAACAAAGCTTCTCGTTTTGGTTTTGACAGAATCTCGTAAATAAACTGAACTAAATACCAGTCATAATAATGTACTAGGTACTCTGTGAGTCAGCTTTGTTTAATTAAAAATCCGAGTAGGTACAAAATATTATGTTGACAGTTGACAGTTGACACTTGACGCCAAAGACTTGAAAATAAAAGGTACGTGTACATATATTTACATTAGTGCCATCTAGTGGCTCTGGAAGGAAAAGAACATCAAGTCAGTGTTTAACGTGCCATCTAGTGTGTTAAAAGCAAAAGACTAAGAGATATAATCGAACATGTAGTACGTTATTTCCCCACTGGCGCTTTAATTGCGTAAATTCATAGTGCAACTTTTTTTGTATGGAGTGCACCGTCTGTTGTATACGTAGTATATTATTATTAGTCTGTGCTAGTAGTTACATATCCAAAACAATAGATAAAACATTTTATGCAAAACTACCTATGTATTGGTTATTTTTATTTATATTTTACGTAGGTATAACTATAACTACACTCGCAATATAATATTATAATAAATTCGAATATCCGCCTCATTTATCTCGTACTTAGCACTTTATTAGTAAAATATTATTTCAAGGATTTTAGTTGCAGATATCATGGACACCAGAACAGAAGGCTTTACTAGGTATATATACTATTTTCCATTTGCATTTTAACTTCAATGTACTTATTAAATTACTAGTAGCACAGACTAATAATAATATACTACGTATACAACAGACGGTGCACTCCATACAAAAAAAGTTGCACTATGAATTTACGCAATTAAAGCGCCAGTGGGGAAATAACGTACTACATGTTCGATTATATCTCTTAGTCTTTTGCTTTTAACACACTAGATGGCACGTTAAACACTGACTTGATGTTCTTTTCCTTCCAGAGCCACTAGATGGCACTAATGTAAATATATGTACACGTACCTTTTATTTTCAAGTCTTTGGCGTCAAGTGTCAACTGTCAACTGTCAACATAATATTTTGTACCTACTCGGATTTTTAATTAAACAAAGCTGACTCACAGAGTACCTACATTATTATGACTGGTATTTAGTTCAGTTTATTTACGAGATTCTGTCAAAACCAAAACGAGAAGCTTTGTTTGTTTTCGTTTTTAATTGTTGAAAAATAAGTGCTAAATATGATTGATGGACTGTGAGGTTATGTAGAATCTACAGGCAGAAAAACGGCAGAAAATAAGCTTTATATGGTAAACTGATATTTTATCTGAACATAAATTTTTACAAACATGATTTTTAATGATTGGTTTATGGATTTGTAACCCAATATAAGATTGTTTTATTACAGACTTATTGCTTACGTTCGCAATAACAAATTTGTTCAAGAGAGGAGAAGAATTAATCCATCCCAAATGTAAATACGATTCTCCACAAAAACATTGTAGACACAAGAAAGGGATTTCTACATTTGCTACTAAGAAGGATATGGGATCATGAAGGATTTCATCTGTTTTAATACCAGTAAAATGGAATGAGCGCCGTGGCCGTGACTGTGTTTGGTACATAAAGAATGACAAACATTCAACTTAAAATTATTATGAGTGCATTACGGGCAAACACACAATAAGTTGTCCTTTGACTAAGATGTACTTAATTTTAAGGAACACTAAAATGGATGGCTAGAATAGGTATAATCGCATACATAGTATTTATTTCTAGTCTGTTGTATAAATAATCAAAGACTACAAAATATATAGTGAACTATGTCTTTAATATTAATTCTACAGTTTACAGTGTAGTGTGTAATCTATTGTATGTGTGCGTCTAGAATATATAGTCCTGTTGTTCTACAGTTTAAGCAGTTCAATACAAGCTTACAGTCGAGTCAACCAACCATTGCATGGCAACCCTGCCAGTTTTGTAAATTGTAGTCTACCTAACCTGACTGTTGGTTTGGATTTGTATCACACAAAGAATACTATACCAAATTTCAAGAAATAAGAATTAAATATTTGATTAACTTTTACTAATATACAGGAGCTTATATACATCAAACAAGACCAAAGCAGGGCTTTGGAGAAAGTGTGTATGGACAAAGACCACAATACATATGGTGCGGACAACTGCATGAAAAGCATGCAGTAAGGGACATTAAATAAATAAATAAATAAAACACATTTATTGTCAAGATCACAACACGAGATACATTTATAAACGAAGGAAAAACAAAAAGAAATAAAAAGAAAAATAATTAAATAAAAATAATCTTATTCCTAAGAACTGTAATGTGGCAGTGAGTGACCTGACAAATGGAGCCAACTCAGTATATGATGGCAAGGTGATTAATACCTCACCACCACTGATTTTCAGTGACCCCAAGTGACTATTGGAGTTTCAGTCTAGAATTGTATATAATGATAATTTAACATGAGTATAATATACTCATGTTAAATTATCATATTATTATGTGAAAGATATATTTCTATTAATATGATAAATACTAATAAATAAATACATCAGTTAAAACATGATATACATATATATACATATATATATGTATAGGTAGATATAATATCAGTATGTAATTATGTATATACTTAATGTAAATAAATAAAATGAAATTATGTATATGTTACCGGAAATGTATGAAATCAAGGAATTGTATACAAATCCTAGTGGTCTAAGATCCGAATATAAGTCGAAATGCAACGGCGTGATAATAGAATGAGACCAATTTTATAATAAATTAAGTGTATTAAAAATGGTTTGACTGGAAAAATCCTGGACAGGATATTTTTTATTAATTATTAAAAAAAAATTATTTTCATTTTTTATTAATTGCAGTTTCGAGATAATAAAACAAACGTTATTTGAAGACTTTAACGAATGGGTCTCAAACTAATAGGAAATGTGTACAATGCCGATGCCACTTAGGAAATGTATAAAATATTGTTTAATAAACTATTTAATGCATACATATCCTAGTAAATATAAAAATGAATCGCAAAATGTGTTGGTAAGCGCATAACTCGAGAACGGCTGAACCGATTTCGATGATTCTTTTTTTATTATATTCCTTGAAATACGATGATGGTTCTTATGTAGAGAAAACGTAAACATGTACCACGGGCGAAGCCGGGGCGGACCGCTAGTATCCTAGTAAATGTATAATCTTCCTTGGAATTATATATAATTCCAATATCGTATTAGGAAATGTAAATAAAGTAAATGATTTCTGTAATAAAACACGTTATTATTTTTTTTTATTATAGCACTTATTGAGACAATCGGGTAACAGTCTTACCGTAAAATAATAATAATATGTTCATATTATCTTACTAATTAACATTTCTTAAATCAACTTATATTCAATCAAATCAAATTTTCATTTATTTAAGGGTGCTATTACCGATTTTTAACAAAAAACGCTATTTTACGGTACCATTTTAACTCAAAGCAATTACACGTGAGAACAAAGTAATATCTTAATTTAAAGATAATATATTCAGATCTACGATCATCTTATAAAAATTGTACGACGTCATACAAAATTGTCGCTGAAATACGATTTTCCCAGCACAATGATCGCATAAAATGCAAAAAAATGGGGTCTAAAACGGTACAATTTTAAGAAAATTAAAAGCCTAATCTATCTTCTTACCTATAAATTATTGAGGGATGAGGAGGATGAGGGAGGGAGGGAAGTCCTTTATAGATTCTGATAATTTTTTTGTATCTAAATCAAAATTTTATTTCAATTATTAGCTAAATTAAAAATACTTGTTGATTTCTTCATACATTTTGCTCTCGCGGGTCGTCAGACCGCGCTCAGAAGCGCTCTTGGAAGGACGGGTGTATCGCTCCTTGTCCCAAAAATAAAACGAATTAGAAAAAGATTATTGTGCGTGCACTGTCGTTTTCGTGATTTGAAATATTTGATACTTTTCAGATGCTCTTTTTTATGGGTTGTTGAATAGATTGGTGGGGTAAAACAATTCAAGATGGCGTCGACGAAAATTTGACTTTTTTTCGTGATGGGTGTCATTTTCATAGTTTTTGGGGTAGCTATTAACGAATATGAGGTCAAAACTGAAATCCAAGATGGCGCCGACGAAAATTGTACATCTTTTCGTCATGGGTGTCATTTTCATGGTTTTTGGGGTAGCTATTGACCAATATGAGGTCAAAACTAAAATCCAAGATGGCGCCGACGAAAAATTTGACATATTTTCGTCATGGGTGTCATTTTCATAGTTTTTGGGGTAGCTTTAACGAATATGAGGTCAAAACTGAAATCCAAGATGGCGCCGACGAAAATTGTACATCTTTTCGTCATGGGTGTCATTTTCATTGTTTTTGGGGTAGCTATTAACCAATATGAGGTCAAAACTAAAATCCAAGATGGCGCCGACGAAAAATTTGACTTTTTTTCGTGATGGGTGTCATTTTCATGGTTTTTGGGGTAGCTATTAACGAATATGAGGTCAAAACTCTAATCCAAGATGGCGCCGACAAAACTTTTACATCTTTTCATCATGGGTGTCATTTTCATGGTTTTTGGGGTAGCTATTAACGAATATGAGGTCAAAACTATAATCCAAGATGGCGCTGACGAAAAATTTTACATCTTTTCATCATGGGTGTCATTTTCATGGTTTTTGGGGTAGCTATTAACGAATATGAGGTCAAAACTATAATCCAAGATGGCGCTGACGAAAATTTGACTTTTTTCGTGATGGGTGTCATTTTCATGGTTTTTGGGATAGCTATTAACGAATATGAGGTCAAAACTAAAATCCACGATGGTCGTCGAATTTCAAGATCGTGTCATGGTAATACTGTCGCGTTATGGAGCAAGGCGGCGATTTTGGTATCTATGAATCTGACACGTTTTCTCGGCACACACGTTCTTTTTTTTATTATCTTCGTTTAAATGTTTTAGATAAACTTTATTTTAAAAAAAGTTTAGCGAATATATTTAAAGTTAATAATATCTGTCAGAATTTAAACACAGATGATGATTGCCACAGAGATGCGTTTTATATTACATTTCTAAATTCTAATATTTAGAATTTAGAAATGTAATATAAAACACAACACACAATTTTAAAGACTTTCTACAAAACTGTAGTTGTTAACGTTTTAGTTATTTTATTTAAGTTTACTTTAAAGGAGTAAGAAAAATATACCTAATTATCGACGGTTACATTGGGGATTTGGTAATACCTACATAGCTGTCTCAAAAACCTTGATAATGACACCCATGCCGAAAAGATGTAAGAGTTTCGTCGACACCATCTTGGATTTTAGCTTTGACCACATATTGGTAAATAGCTACCACAAAAACCATGAAAATGACACCCGTGATGAAAAGATGTAAAATTTTCGTCAGCGCCATCTTCGATTTTAGTTTTGACCTCATATTGATTAATAGCTACCCCAAAAACCATGAAAATGACACCCGTGTCGAAAAGATGTAAAATTTTCGTCGGCGCCATCTTGGATTTTAGTTTTGACCTCATATTGGTTAATAGATACCCCAATTACCATGAAAATGACACCCATGACGAAAATATGTAAAATTTTCGTCCGCGCCATCTTGGATTTTAGTTTTGACCTCATATTGGTTAATAGATACCCCAATAACCATGAAAATGACACCCATGACGAAAATATGTAAAATTTTCGTCCGCGCCATCTTGGATTTTAGTTTTGACCTCATATTGGTTAAAAGCTACCCCAAAAACCATGAAAATGACACCCGTGTCGAAAAGATGTAAAATTTTCGTCGGCGCCATCTTGGATTTTAGTTTTGACCGCATATTGGTTAATAGATACCCCAATTACCATGAAAATGACACCCATGACGAAAATATGTAAAATTTTCGTCCGCGCCATCTTGGATTTTAGTTTTGACCTCATATTGGTTAATAGCTACCCCAAAAACCATGAAAATGACACCCATGACGAAATGATGTCAAATTTTCGTCGGCGCCATTTTGGATTTGACCTCATATTGTTTAATAGCTACTCCAACTCCTTGAAAATGACACCCATGACGAAAAGATTTCAAATTTTCGTCGGCGCCATCTTGGATTTTAGTTTTGACCTCATATTGGTTAATAGCTACCCCAAAAACCACCCACATTTGCAAATGTGTTTGCTACTTAGGAAAAGTTCAGATTTAAAGATATAGATAATGTGACGAATTTAATTTATTTAATTCCGACTGTTTCTCGGAATAACATACCTACATTTACTAAGAATTGCATACAATGCCGGGTTTAATATATTGCCGGTAACATAATATTATGTATGATAATAATTCTTAAAAAAGTATTTTATACATTTCTTAAAAAGCTTCGATATTGTATACAATAATACAATTCATATTCAAATTGTTGTAAAATAGTCCCACTTTTTTAAGTTGGTTGAATACACTAAAATACTTATAAGGATCGTAAGTACCTACTAATAAAAGTAACAAAATGAATTTTTTAAAGTTCCCAGTAATCTTCTGGAATCAATTTCAATAAAAATATAAAAAAAAATATCAAGTATGAAGATGGTCTATAAAATGGATTGCGCTATGTTTACGTGAGCGTGATGTCCCGCGAACCACGTTGCGACGTTAAATATACCTAAATTTGAGTAACGCAGATTTGTGACAGCGTCCTTAAGGTAATCAGTCCCCTCGTCCTGCTGTCCCCGTGTACATGTCGCAGTTGGATTGTATAATCCGCCGTATTACAAACGGCCGGCATTTTGTAATATGCCGAAATTCGTCTTTTTCAAACATTCTACAAAAAGACGGTCGCGAGCCGACGGAGCCCCACTTCGTGGGGCTCCTATTTCTGTATAGTTCTAAAAAACACGAACCTAACCTAACCCACCCCCTTATCCAAACCAAAAAATTCTGATTACGAATTTTCGGCATATTACAAAATGCCGGCCGTTTGTAATTCGGCGGATTATACAATCCGATTGCGACATACATACCCCTCGTCCCGCGTACCTTCCAATATCTTAGATGTTTTACATTTCCGACTGTTAGTTAGGAAATGTATGGATTTCCTAGGAAATGTGTACTATAAAATAATTTATTTCACACATTTCCATGCGATTTTAGGAATTACATACATTTCCTGGGAATTTCATACAATGACGGATTACATACATTTCCGTTAACATATACTTACAATGTTTATAATTATAATGATAAATAGGCAGAAAATAACGGTCTATATAATGTTATGTTATATTATAACCAGTAAATAAAATAAATATTTAATTAAAGTTTATGTGTAAACTGTAATTCGATACAAATGCAGGGTTAGAACAGGATTTTAAAATATGTCTCCGGTATTGGAAACGAAAATTATTAATATTTGTCAAACTGGTTAAATGGTGGTGGAATGTTGTTCCAACACTTATGGCTCTTTCAATTTATGCGTTTCGTATCGGACCGCTAGTCGCTACAGTGCCGAAGCTGTGCGTTTGTCGTACGGCGCACGGCCGGTCGTTTGTTTTCATACAAAATGCACGGTGCGGCAACAGCGCGGCGTCCGTACCGCGAACGCTCGACAGCAGGACGGCAATCTACAGATCACCCATATTTGGCAATCTCGCTTCACCTAATGGCCTTGTTTGTTCAAGCCGAAATGAATTAATTACCTACTGCAAAAATTAAATAATTTAGATTACCTGGAAAAGACAAGGAAAATAAACTTTAAACAAGTGTTCGACCGATTATTACCAAGTAGGTAAATAAATTAATGACATTTCCTAAAGAAAACATTTTTTTCAAAATTTTCACATAATAGGTACTAGTACCTAACTAGACTCAAAAGTTTATGATAAGTCAATGAATGATAAATAGAATATGTTTAAGTAAAATGAAGTAGTTTATTTTACAATAAATTAATCTTATAAATTACCAACTTTCATTCTACGGCTTCAACCGTGTGCCTTATTCAATCCCTGTTCCTACACCTTGAATCCTATTTATGCAACAAAATTGAGATGTCCTTTTTCAACGTAGGTATGTACCGTGTATGTATGTATATCGAAATTTCCGTCAAAATCGGTTCAGACGCGTGCGGGAATACCTATTTTCTCGTGGTCCCACTATTTTCTATTTTGTCCTACTATGACGGAGTAACTTTCGTATTTATCTACAAAACAGAAATGATTTGATTGTTTGTTTGTTTGTATTGGATAGGATCCGAAACTACTGGATTGATTTGAAAAATTATTTCACCATTCGAAGCAAAAATTATACCTACCTGATGAACATAGGCTACTTTTTATAACGGAAAAATACTTCATTCTTATGGGAATCGATGTCGAAATATTTAATTTTAGGCGCATAAAGAAAAAAAACGCAAAGGATCATTCAAAACCTTTTCTACGGTTTAAATCTCAAAACTTTTTGGTTCATACTTCATATAAAGGTAATCTGATAGGATTATTTAGAAAATAAAACAAGATGACGTAGGTAGGTATTTAACTTTAGTTTCGATTTATTATCATTATGATGATTTCTTGATATTCTTAACGACGCGGTTGGCGCAGAGGTAAAGTAACTGCCTACTGAGCTGACGGTCCCGGGTTCGATCCCCGGTCAGGGCAAATATTTGTGTGATGAACTTGATTATTTGTTTTTGGGTCTGGGTGTTATCTATATATGTATTTATAAAATATTAAATTATATTTATCATCGTCTAGTACCCACAACATAAGCCTTAATTGAGATTACTGTGGGACTAGGTCGATTTGTGTAATATTGTCCTTTAATATTTATTTATAATTTATATACTTATAATTAAATGTGACTAGAAATAATATACTTACTACGGTTTAAGTATAGGTTGTATTATTATTATTATTTTGTAATGAGATCTTGCAATCAAATATTCACACAATCTCGCAAGTTTTCCGACAATTCATTTTTCGTATGAAAACGATCAATACACTATACTCTGTCCATTATATTATTATTTGCTTTTTGACAGCTTCACGCCTATGTAGGATTGTATTGTCTATGTTAAAATGTCATACAAATAATTATCGTACTTCATGGACAGGTCCCGCCCACTTAGTGATGCCTACACAGAATTATTCAATAATGGGTCGATAGATTAGAATAATCGATACAAATACTCTGTAAAATATATCCGATACAGAAAAACTCTTCTATTATGTTATATAATTTAAACGTAAAGACAACCGAATTGTAAGATAGAAACCAATAAATAATAAAATATGTGGTTAGTTTAGTTTTAACATACAATGCATAGATATGTGGTCTTATTATTACATATCTTATTAGTACGTTTACGTTGTAATTATTATTTACGTACCTGATTCGATTTATGATAATATTTTAAATTTATAATTGAAATGGTATCACAATCGATAATCTTTTGAACATCACTTCTGGTATCACCCGTCGAGCTGTCAAAAAGCAATTCTTATAGTGGACAGACTATAGGTACCTACCTAATATAAGCCGCTACAGGAACGCAGTTAGTAATAATTAATAACGGCTTTAACCCATTTACAATATTTTTTATAGGTACTGCAAAGGCAATGAGGTTATGTATTAAAAACGTAGTACACATATATTATTATTAGTCTGTGGTCTGTGATATTATTATTAGTCTGTGTTAAAAACGTGAAAAGTAACGTAAAAACGTCTTAGTGCCATCTAGTATTCGTTTAGCATCGCCAAATCGGAGGAGAATAACTTGTTTATAGTAGTTTCATGAGATGGCGTTGTTTTGAATATAAACTTTTCTGTAAAATTAGTTAAAATCGAGTGAAAATTAAATTAAATAGGTAGGTTCCATTTACAAAAGTATGTAAAAAATTATAAAAAGCAATGAAATTGCAATTAAATCTAATTTTGTTTCTTGCTGGTTAAAATGATACACTTAGCGGCATCTATTGGTAGACGGATGGCATTAATCGTCTTTTGTATGTAGTGAACCAGACATGCTACTAGTTAGTTAGCTACTTTTAAAAATATTTGGCGCTAAGATTTTATTTGGTACTTAAAATACATACCTACCTACACAAACAAACGTGACTTGAGAACCTTATCAGTTATCACTGACTATAATAATAAGTACATGTACAGTGTACTCTACTCACGATAATGAATTAATGATCATTCAAGTAGGTAGTTATATTTTAATTAACTTTGGATGTAAAAAATTGTTTGAAACAGAACCAGGATTTGTCTGGTAACAAATTATTATAATTAATGTTTAACATCACGATGAGAAAACAAGATCCGATGCAGAACACTCAAAATCCCCTAACTTCTTCAACTCATAATATGACTCATCGTATAAATAAATAACGTCTACAGTTTATTTTTATCGCCAAAAAAGTCTAGTCATGCAAACTGATAAAGTTCGTTTTTTTCACGATTTGCGAATGGTTATCGTATTTGTTTAATAAATCGTTATAATTTATAAATTATCGTATTTGTAGACGATGTTATTATAGAATCTATTTTGATCGTTGAAAACTTCAAACGGATGAAACTTATTGTATTTTAATACGAATTGTATTGTTAATAAATTAACAGGTACTTATATGAGATATATATTGAATGGAATACAAAAATAAAATTAACGTATAAATGTGTATGTTTAATAGTTACCTTAAATACAACATAAATTTAAATTACATATTATCTTAATCACTAATCTTACAAATTAAATATTTTTAGCCTTCAGCGAAAACAAAGAAGCAATACAATTCTCAGTCAAAACAATTTATCAAATAATAATTTAGAATAAATAGAGAGTCAAGAGATTTTCTTTTTCATTATTTTAATTTATTTTTAATTATTTAATTTTAAGGCAATGTTACACTTAAACCTATTATGTACTTACTTTATAAATACACTAAAAATATAAGGACATTAATTATTATTTATTAGACTTTAGAGTTATAGGGCTTTTCTAGGTCTATTTTTCGACTAGCCCTATCTTTATCCACCACGAAGAAAAACCTTCCACTAGAACGAGAAAGGTTGCTCTTTTTAATAAGAAGTTATTGGTCTGCCAACTGCAACATCAGGATATTCTCGATCTAGTTAAAGATATTTCTAAGGAATTAAAAAAAGATGAAAATTTATGTCTCTGGATAATAAAAGTACATAACGATTAGTCAAGTTGAAGGAGACTAAAAATTTCCAAAAGCATGAGACTGGCAGTTACATATTATACATAAAAAATAAACATGAAAAATTCTTAATATGACATTGAAAAATAAAATTTGTCTCCTGTGGGGTTTGATCTCAATCATAAAGTGAATCATACATTACATACTGAATAAGGTCTAATTCTCTTTATTTACATATTTAGGCTTTTAAAGGGTTTAACTTTTACATCTATATAAAATAATTAACACGCACTCGTCAAATAAGTTGTAATTACTGTTGTACGCTTTTTAAAATTATTATTCTCATACAATACACCATTATTTGTTGTCTATGGTTTAACAACTCGTTAAAGTTTCTAGTAATTTCTGAAAACTGAAACATTACTCTATTTTAAGATATTTAATCTAAAGCTTTCTTTTTCAGTAACCTGTAAATTTCAAATGAATATAACCTCAAAATTAAGTAACAATTCAGTATTCATAATCAACACGTTAAATTCAAACGAATTGGTCAAACACCATAATAAGTATGTGTCAATTTAGTCATTTTGCACTCACACCAAAAATGGCTCTTTACTGAGAGCGTAGTCCACAATTATTTTACATAGATAGGTGTTAAAACTATTTCACGTATTGACTTTTTTCGGTGCCGGTTCTTCGGTTTCACTGGGCTTGCGTTTCCTCTTGATGAGATGTGAAATGTCTGAAGCCGCTGGTTTTGGTTTGGCTTCTGATGATGAGCTGGCTCCGTTGCTTTGGGATTTCTCTCCATTTGAAGGACAGAGTGTTTCTCGTACTCTTTTTATGGTCTGGAAAAATTAGTGTTATGTTTTAGATTCCATAATTTATATTAAAAGTATAATATTATCTATTCTTTCGGAATCTAATAACTCAGAGAACAGCTTTACTAAATCATAGATTTATGGATATAACTGATTTTAAATTTTGTCTTGCTAACTTCAGCTTTTGCAGACTACAGACTCGGATGACAAGTGATAATTTATACTTTCAAAGCTTTTCTAATCTTATTTATCCATAAATTTTTAGATATAAAGAATGAGTTTTGCTTATTGTGTATATGTTATTTTGAATATTAGACATCCAGTTACATAATCGGTGAATATTAGATTGTAATTATTGAAATTCCTATGCATTCACGCATATTTGAATTAATTAACTATGCTTTAAACAAAATGCTTCTTCATTAAGTGGGACTCAATTTATAAGTTAATTTTAAATTATCTGATGGATAATATGAAAGATGTAAAATCTATGTAGTTGTGGCACTTTAAAGAAACATGTTGGAAAAATGATGTAATTTTAAAAGAGCAATTTTATAGTATCTTGAATACCCTCTGTAGAAACGAACTTTTTGAACCAGTGGTAAATATTAAATAATATACAGTGCAACCTTAATATAACGTACCTCAATATAACGATTTCCTCGATTTAACAAATTTTTCGTAATCCCCTTGAATTGTCCATAAGATTCAATATAAAATATCCCTTTACATTACGAACATTTTTTGCGAACAACCTCTTTATAACGAATTTTTAACTATCAAGAAAAGTATAAATACCTCTAATTAACGAATTTCGTCAACCCAAAACCTTTATATAAAGTTCCAACCAATGTAATGATTCTTAATCTCATAGTATGTGATTCATGTCGCTACAGGTTTCGACATGCTTTTGTTCGTAAAACGATCATTTTTGTTTAATTTAAATTGGAAAGTAATGTGAACACTGCTGCTCGTCACTATTGTTAAAGATTCAAGTTGAAATGGATCAGAAACGTAAAAGACCTCTTTATAACGAATTATAGACCAACCTAATCTCAACATAACGAACCTCAGTTAAACGAATTACTTGATATAACGAATATTTATTTGTTCCCTTCAGATTTGTTATATCGAGGTTGCACTGTATTAAGATTATTTCCTTTAAAATCTACCTTTCTCTTTACAATCAATATCTTCAATTTTTACATATAAAGGTTACAATAAAAACATCAATGGCCACACACCACAAACAAAAACCACATGGCCATCAATGTATTGGGTTCGCTGCAATAACAACACGCGTTAATTTCGAACATGTTTATTTCAAAAAAAATCACAATACAAAAATGGCCTTGTGGTATAACAATACAATGTTACTTATATACTAACCGCTAAAGCGTTGAGATTAAGGCACTGACTAACTAACTTACGTAATACTGACAACAATTTTGAATTATTTTTATATTATTGTTACAAATGCCTTGCTGCTAACATATGAGAATTATGAATATATAACCTTAAAAAGAACATGACAAAATTTTATAAAGAGTGAAAATTTACAAATTCAAGTATAATATCAAAGTATTATTTTAAAAAATTAACTTGTAATTGTATTATTATTGTATGGATTAATTACATATAATAAATCGCAGTTACCGTAACAAACATTAAAAAGGCACTAATAATATCACATTTCACAGAAATCAGCATAATGTCAGATTAAAAAGATCAGTCTTGAGTCGGAAGTCAATATATATCTATACTAATGAGTATTATCAGTCTACGTAATTTTAAAAATGTTACTCGCGCCAATAAAGAAAGGAATGGAAAATGGTGGTGAGGAAGCAAGACAGCAATACATGAGTTCTTATGTGTGAGAGAGACAGAACATCAACACAATTTACGACTCCTTCCTTTATGAGCATCGGTTATACCAAATTTGGTAGAGTGATTGGCAGAATACTTATCAACTAATAGTCAGCCTTGGGGATATTTAGGCCTAAAAGATAGCAGTTACATTATGGTTATTACGGTTCATAATAAGCAGTAATAAGGAGGGAATTAGTTTGTAATTTTATGAAGTTATTTGTCTATTCCTACAATTATCTTGTAACAATTTTTAACACTAAAATAGGAATGCAACATCACAGCAACAATTTCACCTAACACTAATTAGAAAAGGAATGTCAAAAACACACAACTTATAATCCAAAACATTAAAAAAAACTTATAAATATAACTTTATTTACAATCAACTTCATAAAACTACAAAACACCTACCTAACCATACTAGTTAGATACGAAACTAAGCCTCAACTTCAATATGGCACATATTCTTCTCCCTTATAATCATGTTCCGCAACATGTCTCTAGTCTGCTCAATGCATTCACAAGGTCTTACCTCCGCCTTATAGTCCATCATGTCTTGAATTTTTTCTTGAATCTCAGGAAGTAATTCCTTCAACTCCTTTATTTCTCCCTCCACCGAGTATAAGGGATCTGCGGAGGAGTATTTCTTGACTGTAGCATCGTCGGTTGCTGCGGTAGGACTTTCCAGTGATTTGATTCTAGTTTCTAGAATGTTCGCCGCGTTCTTGAAGTGCGTGATCGCGTCTTCGAAGTTTGACGCGAGGGAATTTGCGAGACCTGCAAGTAATGCAAAATATTATAATTAAAAAGATTTCCTACAAATTAGCTGTATGCTATTTAATAGACAAATGTCTATTAACTACTGGCCAAAAAGTTTTTTAATATTCAAACATGGAAAATGGAATTTACTTTTTATATAGAATAGTTTATTTAGAAGAAATAATTATGACTCATTATTTTTGAAAAATTTAAACTTTAGTGAATATACATTATTTGAGAATTGTATAAATTTATCACTTAAATCTCTACTATGTACAGGAAGACCAAACTTACCAATTTGATAATGTGTTTCAGCGATGCGCCTATCATCACTGCGGTACAGTTCCTTTTGAATTTCCAAACAGCTTACTGTAAATCAAATTATTACCATTCAATTAATATCGATTATATGAGGCCCTGGTCTTGAATTATAAACACCATATCTATACTAATATTATAAAGAGAAAAGGTTTGTATGTATGTATGTATGGTTTTCACGCATAAACTACTGGACCGATTTTGATGAAATTTGGCACAGACAATAGACCCTGAGAAAGAACATAGGCTACCTTTTATTGCGAAATATGCACCACGGGCGAAGCCGGGGCGGACCGCTAGTGTTTTTATAAAATTGACAGACCAACCAACAAAAGAACATGGGAGATCACCATTTAATTACACCTAACCATACCATACTTTATTTAAATATGTAATATATAAAAATGAATCGCAAAATGTGTTGGTAAGCGCATAACTCGAGAACGGCTGAACCGATTCCGATAATTCTTTTTTTATTATATTCCTTGAAGTACGAGGATGGTTCTTACGTAGAGAAAACGTAAATATGTACCACGGGCGAAGCCGGGGCGGACTGCTAGTATGTAATAAAAATGTTTTTACACCTCAATGAATTTACCTAAATGCCTACTTCATATGGAAAATTAAACAAAAACACAACTTACGCATATCAACAACAGCCTTGTCATACGTCTCACTCTCAAGAGCAACTTCACCGAGTGCAAGGTGGACATCAGCTAATAATGTACGAGCAGCTTCGGCCTTCGATTGCGCGCGACGCTCTAGTATGCTTCTGGCGAGATCTGAAATTGTAATTTAAATAATACTTAAGATAAATTTATTTTTGTTATGAAATATATAAGTTAACTTGTTAAAATATAAGGTAGCTATAGATTGGAAAGTAATGTAATTGAAACAATGAGGACTGTTTACATTTTTTTAAGCTATTGCATAGCTTCTATCGCGGGCCTTGAGCGCGGGGACCGAATCCAGAAATTGCGTAACGAAAAACCTCACGCTCCCCACTCCGACGGGCGCGGAGGTGTGGCTTGAAGGCATAGCATGCAATAGCTTTGGCAGTCCCCGAGTGCCACACGTCTTTTTTTTATTGGATTATGTGACCTCATTAAACACATTATAATTGTAATACATGCATCTTATTTTGAGCATAAAATATAGGTGTTGTTTCTAAACTTACGAGAGCATAGTTTAAATTATGTTAGTGCAAGTGTGCAAGCACTTCCTATATAAAATGTAATCACATTTTTTTACAAAATTCGATGCACAAAATACTTTAATTTAAGAAAAAGACAATTTTTTTCTTACCTAACATTTCCCAAGCCAGCTGTAGATTGTCAACATCATCTTCATTGTCAAGATTCACCATTGATTCATCATTTGCCTCTCCATTTGATGTACCCTACAGAAAGATATAAATATATAATTTTCTAACAAAATGAAACTGTTCTCATTTATATTTTAAACACAATACATAACTTAAACAATTGAATCTATTGTAAATACCATAAACATTTTAAAATATATTATAAGTATTAAACTTACAATGATAAATGATTTTCTCTATGTAATATCTACGACAGTAGATCCTCTCACCACAAAAATAGGGAATTAAATTCTTATAATATCTAATGATTAAAAGTGAAGTCCCGTGTCCCCGTAGTGGGGTAAGGGGCAGATGCATTATGCATACATCTGTTTCACTGATCGATTTTCTTTAGGGACAAGTAGGTGATCAGCCTTCTGTATCCTACCAGACCGAGACATTTTTTTTTCTTCGTCTCCACCGGGAATCAAACCCAGGTCCCTTACGTTTCTACGCTCACGCGTCAACCACTGTACCAAGGAGGCGGTCATCTAGTCTATCTAATGATTAAAAGAGGTATAAAATATATACCCCGCATCATACAGAAAAAAGATTATTACAGTCGAACTGTGTTTGTTAACTAAAAAAATGTTTGCATAGAACATTTTGTTCTTCTTTAATACCAGTCTATGTCCGATTATCCGAATTTTCAATCATCTAAGTCCCAATTAATTCAGTTAATCTGCGTTCTACTGTACTTTTATTTTACTAGGTTTCCGCCTGCGGCTTCGCCTGCGCAGTCAATGAAAAACCCGCATAGTTCCTGTTTCTGTGGGATTTCCGGGATTGCGTCATTTTCCCGGGATAAAAAGTAGCCTATGTCCTTTCTTGGGTATCAAAATATCTCTATACCAAATTTCATGAAAATTGGTTCAGTAGTTTAGGCGTGATTGAGTAACAGACAGACAGAAGAGGTACTTTCGCATTTATAATATTATAAGTATGGATTAACTTACAGGCTGTTCATCCTGTGTGCTACTCTCTGGTTCTGGAGCCTCCGCCTCCGCTTCATCTTTCGTGGTGGACTCCGCTTCCCCCTGTTCCACTTCTTTCTCTTTCTCTGTGACATCTCCATTCGCTTCACTCTGTCCTTCCATAGCATCGTCATCTCCATTTTCTTCTTGTTCTGTTTATATTTAAATTCATGTAAGATAATATTATATTATAGTAAAAAGAGCTTGAATAAAATAGTATTGAGGAGAAGGATTCACAACCTTGTAGTTTCTCAAAAAAGTGGTAATGCAAGTCATAGAAGTGTTGCTTTAGTTATTAACAGAAAAGACACAAGAATAACAATAAATAAATGGTAAGATGTCCAGCATATTTTTACCCAATGCTTTAAAATAATGAATACTAAAATCAAACATACCATCGTTTTCATCATCATCGTCTTCAGCATTGTTTGTTCCTGGCATACCATCTCCAAGGACACCATTTTCTTCCCTCGACAAACCAAGAAGAGCTTTGCCATACCTAATAAAAAATAATCATGTACAAAACAAGCAAAAATGTTTATAAATTCAATTTATTAAAAAATTTAATTCAATGTTCATATTATTAAATTTGTTTTACAGAAAAGTTAACTGAGCTTTATGTTATTTATTACAAGTAAGTCTATTATCCTGCTACATGAAGACCTCCCACCCATAACAACCAGAAATTACACAATTATTACTAAATACCGGCTGAAAATCATTGTGTGTAATAAAAAAAGACATTACCATAAATACGCCTCAGCACATTGGTCTGCAGTGTCACCATGTTCCTTGGCTAGTTCCTCACAAGCCTTAGCCAAGCTCTCGACAGCCGCTCCATAGTCCCTCACGGCAAGATGTCGGCGACCCACTGCCAATAATTCCGTTGGAGTGGTAGGCACTTCGGATACTTCAGCCATCTATTTAAATTATAAAACAAACAATCAAACAATGGCCGAACGTATTTGACCCACAAACAAGTTTGGTAAAAAAACAAAAACTATTTTGCCGGCAAACTGTAACGGTTACTTTTGACATTTACAATTATTACAATAGAACTTTTACACATACCACGTGGACAACAATAATGTGAAACTTTCTAATTTAAACTTGTTTGCTATTGATTGTGGATTTTAACAACTTATATGCAAAAAAATCGTTTTTATACAGTAAATTCAACACAATTAAAATGCGAGAAATTGTACGTTAAACCTGTTTATCCTATCAACTCACCTTTCAAACAATTAAGCCAGGAATAATTTAATATTAGCAAAAGCTCGTATCTCCAATTATCTTTTCCTTTTTCCACTGAAATGTTCTCCGAGTTAATGTGGAAAATATAAATTAATTCACTAAAAGCAGCGTCGTGTAACCGATGAACGTGATCTCTCGTAAATAATGGCCGACCGGTGACGGGTGAAGGCTTGATAATTGCTCCGAGGGTGAAAACTGAAAGTTGAACCATCTGTCAGATGTCATGTGTCAATCATAACTTATGCATATATTCTTAAACAAAAAAGTCAAAAATCGAAATTATGTAACGCCAACTGCGTGCGCTGGTGCAGTACTTACACAAACTTTTTCTTTTTGTTTATGACCTTCGCAGTAATTTCACTTGTATACTCTATAAATGCTCTATACCTATAGTCTATGCTTTCGATGTCTTCGTCCCGCCACAGATTCCCGCGCTTTTTACTACGATCAACAATGTGTTTTTTGTATTTTTACGATTTTTACTTTTATCTAGTGTGTTTGCATTGTGAGATTGATTTTAATTTTTACTAGGCAGTTGTTGTTTATTTAGGCTTATGATTGCCTTGGGCCGCATCTGAGGGCCGCATTAAATCGTGTCGACGTGTCTCTCACTCACAGTTCGCGTCCGAAGATTTGGATTTAAGAAAAACATACTGAGAAAATGTTTAACCACCTAAAATCAAATGTTTGCATAATGTTGGTATGTATATTCATATGTATAATACATACTATAAATTATAAATATACCTAAATGAATACCTACAGCTTGTAGTTGAACTTGCAGCATCAAGTAGTGTCGTCAATTAGGTACTTAGAGTTCCATGAATGATAAACTAAAACTTCATCTATGAACTACAAAATTACCGGTACCTACAATTAGTTACTTTTCTGATTCTGGAATTTTTCGACTACACTTTAATCTAGTGTTTAGTCGAATGTCGATACAGTTTTACTAAAGAATGATATAAAAATATCGTTTAATCTTAACTATTTAGGTAATAACTAATAAGTAACTATGTACATATCTATAATAATCCTCATTTTCATTGATTAAGTATTTGATAATTTCATTTTATAAACTAATTTAACCAGGTAAGAAGCAATTTTATTATTAAGTAACTAGCATTTCGACCGCGGTTTCACTCGCGTGGACTTCAAAGTGTTTTATTTCGAGGATTTTCGAAGAAATGGCACTTTGGGCATTTTATGGCTGCGTGTAAGCGCCTAGCGGTTCCCGCGACTTGGTTCGCGCGTGCGTGGATTCGAATTCCGTGAAATAGAAAACTAAAAAAACGCGTACGTACAACTTATTAAAAAAAACTTATTTAGAGCCTTATTCTTAATACCTAGCTCTGTTTCATTTTTAAAGATCTATCCATATGACGTACTGTCATTTATTTAATGCATATTGGCGATTTTTTTTTCCGGTTACATGAACATTGTAAGGATAACCACCCCTAAAATGCCCCTAAACAATTTACTTAAAGATATTAAATGTACGTAGTCTCTAAGTTGAACCTTAATATTTTGTCTATCACTGTAAGAATTTTGTCACTATCGGCACAGTGAATTTTACCTGCGACGCACATTCAAACAGACAAATTGACAAACAGAAAAAAAATACCAACTATTATATTTTCATCTATATTGCATACTAGCAGTTACTTACTCTATTCAAGGCAAGGCAAATTGCTTGCCTGAGCATATTGAAATTTTGGAAAGAGTGATATCGATATTTTGTACAATAAATTGTTGTCGTATATTTTTTTAAATATACTTTAGGTACCTACGTTAAGAATTGAGAACCCTTGCTCGTTTTCATTTGGTTTTATTGTTGTCATATGTCTATAGTTTAAAAACGAAATAGAAAACTTGCTTATTTCTATGATGTAATTCCTCGGTCATGATGTAACATTATTTTGCTCACAATATATTACGCTATTAAAATACTTATCAAAGTTTCATCACTGGCTGCGAAATTTCATCAAGACGCCAACTTTACCCAAACCCCTTTATTTAAAGTAAGACACAGTTAATGAGAACGAATAAAACTTATATGCAATAAATAAAATCAATTTTTAAAGGGATATTAGTCAATGTAATGAAACAAAGAACGAATTATTTACATTCGATAAAATACGTAAGCGCGGGAACCCGATCTCTATTCGAATGTCTATACTCTATAGTGTCTATGTATTCGACTATCGTATACAAAAAGAGAACATCATTTGTACCTAAAAACTTGTACAAACTTCGATATTGGAATTCGATTCAGCGTTGACAATTGCTGGAATTGAATTGGATTTTCGATAGAATTCAATTTTTAATTAATTATGGTGCACCGTGCATCGTGCATCGTATAATGGCATGAAGTAGCTATCGACTTTTCCCCCGCCCTAGCTGTAGCGATTGTCCGCCCAATATTGCCGTAGAGTTGCTCCATTAGGACATACTAGTATCGAATATCGATACGGTATTATACATAATATTAAGATTTGTACGTGGGGCATGTAAATTTTAACATCCAATACTAACAATAACTAATATAAGTTTTTGGCCTATTTAAAAATGGTTGCAATGATTGGAAGGCCTTTGTAGCTTACACCGAGCGCAGATAGCGCCTCTTATCAATATTATTTTTCAATACGACTACTTCATTATTATTTAGGTCCTTATATAGTTTATCTATTACGGATAATAAATAAGCTTTAAAGAACAAAAGTTCATACTAATCGTATAAAAATTGTTAAGTACCGACACCAATAACAGTTGCATTATACCTCCCACACGTGTGAACGCTTTCACTAGTCTTAAAAGAGAAGAAAATAAAAAAGAATCGACGTTTTAGTTTCCCCCGCCCAACACTACGTGCCGTTTTATTTTCTCGTTTTTCCAACCCCGTCAGTCTGTTTGTAATTCTCCGCTGGAGAGGTTCGCTCTCTGCGTCCGGTGACATCGCGAGTGAACAATCAACAAACCCTCCACACGCAATCACGGGTATTGAAAGAACCAGAAAAACTTTTTACAGGAAAATGTGACGGAAATTCGTGCATTATCCCGAATAATAAGGAGTGGAATCGCGTGAAAGGGGTAAGTACGATTCGTAGCTATTATCCGATATTCGTCACGATATGATACAATATAATGAGATAAAATGTATTGTTTTGATTAGAATGAAAATTAATGGTTTGAGGTAGTAGTTGGCTATATATATATATATATATATATATATATATATCTGGAACGCACAATATAAATCCGACTGTAATTTTGTTTTATGTAGAATTGAATTGAACTTTAATTTAAAATTTTAACATTGAACTCTAATGAGATTAAAGTTACGGCAAACTCTTATCTTTGTTTTTATGAAATATGTGTTATCACATCTGATTTTATTTGATCATCACCTTATTATCACGGAGATTTGTATTTTGTCTGGCAGTTGGAAGTCCTAAATTATCTAGCTGTGTACAAGTAAACGGTAAATTTTTTCCACAGGCTTTGGCAAAGCAAAGTACCTACTTAGAATGCCAACAAATCTAAATAATGTATCTGCATAAGGACCCTTTACAACATTTTGTAGGAGGGTGCTTTATATTTTTATAAATAACGATTACTTTAATTAGGCAATTAAAACTACCTTCTGCACACAAGGCGACCTAATTACAACCGTAGGGAGGGTATTTTGTGTTCAAAACAAACGGGGTTTTCCCTCAAAGAATTATTTGGGGTGAGAAAATATGTATTTACCAATGTATTTACCAAAGTTATTTATGAGCTATGCATCTACGATTTTTTTATTTCATCTAATAATAATTATTGTCCCTTAGAATTCATCGATACCTTAATTTATGCATCCTTATTTATTTAAATATTCAATTAGTTTTATACAAAGTTTATTATTTTAATAAAGTGTAACGGATAATATATTGTACCTATCTTTAACGTGTAGTAACTACACAAATTTACGGTATAACGTCCGTATAAGGTAATATAGTCGCGATAACTACAAATTATGAACACCTTGAAACGTTAATTTCATAGATACCTATAATTTATTATTTCTTTCACTATATGTCATACTTTCTTTATTCATATAATATGTCCCAAAGATATATAATATTATTTAAGTTTCATTTTGACTGACCATTAAATTGGCCAATTGCCTCATGAGCCTTAACAAAAAAATAGCCGAATTAATTGCACCGTTCTCGAGTTTTACGCTTCGCAATACGTTTGGCGATCCATCTTTATTTCTTTTTATTTATATAGATCATAGATGTATATTCCCACTACAGCTGTATGATTATACACAGGAAGAGAGGCATGGTCCCAGCGACCAGATGAACGGATTTAGTATTGCCGGGGTCGACATAAGACTACGAAAATTGCTTCCCACGGCAGTCCGGCGCGCGCGTATATCGCCTACCACAAGCTGGGAGCCGATATGGAGGCCCAGACCGCCACGCCGCAGGGCGACTGCGAGTGCGGCGTGCATCCATCCGTCTTCTATCTACTGGCCACGCTGCTGCTCACTAGGTAACAACATTAACACACATACACACACTGTGCATATACGATCCAACTATTATAGTGCCGGAACAACATGGTGAAAAACCGCAGTTCGTAGCAGAAAGCGTGGCTCGAGCGTAGATGACTCATTCCTAATTTAGCACTACAGATGCCCATTAATAAATATACATATATGGTTTAGCTTAAATGTACTAATGTACTAAACTATGGTTTTTGAATTGAACAATTTGGGAGATGAGCGTCAGGGAAAACCACGAGGTGAATATACGATTACGTAATCTGCATGCATCCACGTGTCTGATATTTGACAAGTTCACTGCTCTCTAGGTAAAGGGGGAGGAGTCGCTTGGACCAATCCATAACGATCTCGACACGTTAGATTGACGTTAAGTTTTGAATCATGCTACACCGTGCCGTATATGATAACACTACTACAATAAATAGATACATGTTGTTTATAAAGTTAAATTACCGTATTTATTTTACATAAGCCGACATGCCTAAAAAAATCTTCTTCTTCATTTTAACTCAAAAACAACATACATACCTAGATTATTTTGTTTTTAGATAATGTGTAAAACTATAGATATGATAAACAACCTCAAAGCAATTTCGTTAATATCAGTCTATAGAAATGTTCCTTTTAGAAATTCGAGTGAATACTGAATACATATATAATATCTGCAGTACATATTTTATTTAAATATCTTCTAAGTTCTAACAAGCACTAACCCAAATCTGACTCGAATACGCTCAGTAATAAGACGCAATACAAGATATTCAATTTGGAACTAAATCAAAGAGATATATTACTTAGTTTTAAGATATTTTCATTGAACATTTCGTATTGCATTTATAGCTCGAAAATTCACTAATAAAATATAAAGCAAGAGCTTGCTTGCTTGAGCCTGAAATTCTGATTATAAAATTCATGTCACATACTGGTATCTGCAGTGCGCAGTAGACTTTAGTTTCGAAGAAATGAAGACGATTGAACTTGTACAATATTCACGCTCTTTGCACCCCTAATTCTTCTTTCAATCGAATTCATAGAGAGAAGTTAGAGAAATACAACTTTCAATTGTTTGATCCGATTTTTATTATTCTTTTTATTTCTAAACTGGTGCCTTCCGTGAGGTACCATTTAAGTTTGGTGTAGTACTGACAATTTGAAGTTATTTCTTTCATAGTAATACATATTTAAGTGCACTATGGAAATAATGAACATTGCGTAAACAAAGGCTAGTGACAAAATATTTGCTTGTAAAGTAGATAAGTTTCTACTAACTGCTTAAAGGCCACAATTATTATTATTACTTAAAAATAACCTGCTTCTAGACGAATAGTTACTATATCTGTGTTACCTATTAGTACTACTTAATCCCTTGTAAAGACATGTTTAAGACTCACTCGCACAGTATTTCCTCAATGTCAATCACGATATCAAATATCAATAGTATCGTTGATCGTTGTATTTTTTTAGAAAAACATTACAGAAAATTACTGTATAGATCATAATAATATGACAAACCTTGACAAATTTATTTTTATTTAAAACACAACATTGCGGTTACAACATTAAAAAAATAATAAGATGAAATCATTATTCAAATTTATAATTTTACTAGCTGCGCCCCGCTGTTTCACCCGCGTGGTTCCGCTCCTGTTGGTCTTAGCATGATGATAATATTATAGCCTTCCTCAATAAATGGGCTATCTAACAACGAAAGAATTTTTCAAATCGGACCAGTAGTTCCTGAGATTAGTGCGTTCAAACAAACAAACTCTTCAGCTTTATAATATTAGGTATTCATTATTATCATAAGCAACGTCTTGAAGATATCTAATACCGTAAGTCTCATGTTTTTCAATGTACTTAATTTTAAACACAATATTTATGAAAGTATAATATAATATTATGTAAGTACGATAGCATCAATGCTAACAAAAGAATAAGTTGAACACACAAAGCGGCGTACATGAAAATAAACAAAGGTTTGGTTAGCAAACATAGTGTAGACACGTACTACGTATGCTACGAAGCTACGAGGCTACGAAATTTCTTCTACGGGAGAAACGTAAAATTTAACATACTACACTCGTTAAAATATTTGAGTTTAGGAACGGGTTACACTCGTATGTTAATTTCAGATTTATAAGTAGTCAGTTTTATAGTCATCGCTTCGAAATGTAACGAGAGTTTAAATTAGTTATTTTATGTGCAGGCATTCGTTTATTTGTGTTAGAGAATTTTTAATTTATTTTACTTGCTTTGATCAGACTTATGAAAATAACATTTATTCTTATATTATGTCGTTAAAACATCTAATAAATCTCACATTAGGTCTTTAGAAGTATGTCTCAAAAATTAATAAAATCGTTGAACCGTTCTTGATAACATTTTAAGTAAGATAAATGATGCCCGCTTTTATTCTTACTCAATTTGAATATTTCTTAGCTTACCATTTTAAGTGACAAAAATTGTATTCAAATATATTATAAGAATATCCTTAATAGGATTATTCGCGAGTAAAACCAGAAAGAACGTGTAAATTCCCAGAGGCTACGTCAGGAACAGAATGGAGTGAAAGGTAGTTTACAAAGTGTCGAGAACTCGTCAAAGGTAACGTCTGAACTGTTGTAAATTGAATTTCCATTTTAATTCATTTCTAAAGAATTCTTTCATGAAATAAATTATTCAAATGAAACTGTTTATAATATATTGTTGGAATTCGGCCAAATTATGAACGCGTATTTGTTTCATATTATGTACCTAAATAGGTTTATTACACACAGAAACATGGATGCCTTCGGTGCATACATTTCTTTCTTCATCTTTCTTACATGATTAGCTGTAATAGATGTATGTACATTCCACTTAATATACTATTAGTAATTACATATCATGCATATCAAATAATTGAATGAACGCAATAACAGCAACAAATTCTACAATTATTTAATGCACCTCAAGAAAATTACATCAAATGAAATAGGCAGAGATTGAAAAATCTGAAAACTCATACCGCCATTTTACCTGTACCGCCCACGAATGAAAAGAAAACACCTTAACAATTGGGGTGACGCATTAAACATTCACCCTCTAAACTGCTTTTATTTAGGCCAAACACAGAACAATAAACAACGTTGGAGACTATTCATACATTTAAGTAGTTAACTATGAAAAGGGTTTCACAAATATAATGTTAAGTGATTGTTTTGTAAAACAACGTGGGTTGAGAAAAGTACAGTGAAGATAACATTTTGCAGCTATTTAAATTCACACCGATCAGATTAGTCGTGTATACCAACTACTGTAATGTCACAATACTTATTGAAGTGAAACTTCTTTAGGCACGTTGAGAGTAAAATTTCAAGGTTGCGTCATGGCAATACCGTCACGTCATGCAGTAAGGCGACGATTTTGGCATCTTTGAATCTTGTCAAAATTTTCACTTCTGATACGTGTGCTCGGCATACACTTTTTTACAGTATCTAAGTTAACAAGAAAATCGTCATTTTAAGCAAAGATTGTTTTCAATTACAGTATTGTGGCTTATCCAAATCGCTATACATTAATCTATTTTAGCACTATACAATTACATTGTATTCATGGTAGACCACGCATTAAACTCTAAAGCCGTGAGATTATAAGCACGCATACGCGCGTAATGCGTGTACCATTAGCTTTGTATTTTATTGTTGAGCATAACTTCTATGTCATTACAATTATGATAACACTATTGAGTTTTGGATTAGACTATTTTTTCATTTAAAAAATGCTATAGATACAAAGTGGCCTGAACCCTCATAGGAGGCCTGTCTGGGCTATGGGCTGATGATGATGACTAGAAACAAGATGTAGCTCATAATATTATGTGGGTATTTGGATAAAACAAAATGCTTTCTCATCCTTAGTTGTTCCACGGATAATATAATACTATTTTACAAACCATATCTTTTATGTAGGGCTTACATTATCTGTTCAAGCTGTACATGACAGTCAACACATTTTTCTCAAAGGCTTTTCAGAAAGAATATGAAACATTTATACACTATTGCCACTATAGCAGTATTAACCCAGTGCGGGCTGTTTCTAAGTGCTCAGCGAAGTAATTCTTCGTGTCAGACGGCTTCATGATAGGGCTGTCAATCGTAATATTATTTTATAGTGATAGAGACATGAAAGAATATTTAAATTCACTTATACAATCGACTACTCTAGCAATCCTGATATTCTTACAACTATACCTATATTTCGACAAGAAACGTTATTTAAAGAAAATCTGAATACGCGTTTAAAATCTCTCTCAACTGTTCAGAGAATGTGGGCGGTATTGAAAGGATTAACAATTCCATGAAATTTAATTAATCTTTGATAAGCATTATAAATTGAATAGAGAGAAAAACATTTATAAGATGTTGAGAAAAACTTTTGAGTTGATAAGCTTTATGCATAACTTGCGGAGGTACGTGGTAGTTGTTACGTACGTTTCTATAGGTATACTTAGTTTATGAATTAAATTACCTACTTTCTAAATCTTAAAAATAATTAAAAACATTCGTAATATGAAATCTACATGGTTGTTTCTTAATGTAAGTTATGTTAAATTGATTACGTGGGCTAAGTACCGAGTCATGCATCACAACATGCATGCTCTTTCTGTGTGTACTGTGTAGGTATGTTGTATGTTTACCTTTTTATGTCTTGTATGTGTTTTGTATTGCCTTAATCGATCTATAAAATGGTGGCAACCCTGCTCGATAGTGAGTTAATTCTTTAGTACACACACCGGGGTATTACATAATATAGCGTGGGTAATGAGTTATTTACAACGTAGATAATTATTTTGTAGACAAACACACTTCTTCCAAATCAGAACATGATAAATTAGTGTTACAGAATACATAAAGGACTATCGCGAATGCAAAACGCAAAATAGGTAAGATGTCGCGAAAGATGGTTGTTTTATTGAACAAGATAGTTACCTACATTTTTTTAAAAGATGATAATGTTTTTTTTTTAATATCAGAAAAGTCATGAAATTTAAATCAGCATAGCATAAATAGCAGTACCTCTTATACCTATATATTATTCAAAATGAACATAATAATTTCATCATGTAGTAAAATAAAAGATTAACGTCAAAAGTTAAAACTTTCTTGAAATCAACTTGAGCATAACCCGAAGAACAAAGTTTTATAAGGTAAAACTTTGCATAACTTATATGATAAAGTAAATCGACTTTTATACAGTTTCTACTGTACATAATATACAATATAATATTATGGGTTCGTTTCAAACATAAAAAACGCACAATCATATCATTCCTCCAGCATACATTTAGAAATATAAATGATTTTGCCCGTACTATCTTTAGGAGCTAGGTTATTGGTACATGAGGTATATAATATTAATCTGTGCCATAATCTGGCACATTACAGATTCTGTGGTTATTTAGGTAGTTAGCTGTAAGTAAGTAAGTAGGTAGGCCATGATATTATACTCTTTAAAAATTTATAGGTACATATCTTTCAGAAGAGATAGAGGTTTAGGAATAATAGTCAATTAAAAAATAAAATCAATTGCAAATCATTTACTTATATGCCACAGAATTTAAAAACAAAGACGTCACCGTTACAAAACATATTAATTAATTTTTTAAACCATTGGCTCTTGATCAAGAGTAGCGTAACTATGATATGTACTCATAGACGCTACACTGGTATCGGGATATTTCGACGAATTAACAGATTTAGCCTGTGTCTTCGACGCATTAGAACTCGGTGCTTTTGCCGCCTTCGAAATGATATTCGCATCAGTTATTACTTTTGACATATTGACATTCAATTTGGATTCCATATTGAAAATTCCCGCGTAATCTGTGCCCAATTTTTTATCTTTCACCAATACGTACGCGCACTGACATCCCGTTGTCACAAAATGTGATGCAAACCTATTGCGATTATTCCCTTTGGAATGTGGTTTACTTATTTTTGCTCTTGACGAGACGCGGTGTGTGCGTGACTTCGATTTTGCTTTGGACTTAGCGCGGCCACGGCGCCTGTACTTGTTCCTTTTAAATTTTGCGCAACCATTGAAAGTTGGATCTCTTCGGAACTTTATATCTTTTTTCTTTAGAGCAGTTATCTGGATCAAAATTAACAATCATTGAAAACCTTGAAAAAATCCATATATTTATAAAGTTTAACATAGGAGGAACGGTCTAGAAACGGTACTAAATCCTCGAATTTACATAAGCCAATTAAATATTCTATTCTCATATAATTAAATATAATTTAGGTTATAACATAGAAACATTTATTCTCGTAGCTTTAAAAGAACGCCAAATAAAAAGCAGTACAGGTAAATTAGCTTGGAGAAATTTTTGCATATGTAGTGGTGTGTATATTACTCAGATCTTAGAGCGCGTTTCCACTATATCGTTCTGGCCTATACAAAAATGTTTCGATATCCTAACATTACTATTTAATTTTATACTTATTCCTAGCAACACTTTTGTTTTCAATAAAAACAAGTTTTTATTTGAAAGAAAATGGTTTTGACTTTATAAAAAAAAATATATCATTCAATTTTACGTCCTTGAGCAAACGACAAGGCGACTACCGTGAAACAATAAAATATCGTGTCCATAATAATTTGTTTCATAATTAATATTTGACCATAATAATTACGAAACAAAACAAATAAATAAATCGTCACTTGATAGTGGAAAGTGGAAACACGCACAAAACCAGAATAAACCAGTTTACGCTGTCCGCAGGTGCCACGTGCAGTCGTTTGGTACTGTTAGAACATAAAGCACATTTCATTCAAAAATTATAATTATTATGTACGTAGTTTAATTGATAAATTTTGTATTTGTTGATTGTTGTTATTATTTGTTATTATTGTTATAATATTTGTTGAAGTGAATTACATGTCCCGCAGCCGGAGGCCCCAAATGAAAACTCAGATGTACTTAAAAACTACATTTAATAGCTAAAATGAGACTTTTACACCCATGTCTGCACGATGCAGACCGGAGTTAAAGAATGAATTTATACAGTTTAATAATTATAAAGACGTAAGCTTGGATGCTAACTAAGGGAAATCGCATCCACATTCTATTCCCGTGCGAACGGCGTATTCAGCAGTTTTGTATGAAGGCAGGGCCATAACTAGTGTTTAATTTGTGTGTAAGTGTTGTAACTTTATATTGTTAATTCAATATGGCTCCAGTGTTAAAACATGGTCGAGGCAAGCCTTTGACTTCTCAAACTAAAGAATTAAACTTTAAATGTCGTTTCTTTTTCAGGTTAGTAAATCTTTCATTTTAGTAACATTGTTAATGTAAAAGTTATATGTATGTTAAATGTGCAAATATTAAAATAAAGTCTCATCTTTTTCAGAGGAGAAACACATATAGTTTAATTTAAAATCCCTTATATATACAGGGTTACTTGTAAAACACCGGCAACCTCGCAGGACAAGATAGCTAAAATCATAAGTAACAACATTTCGACTTTTGATAATTTGTTAGATTTTATTTTCATACAAAAATAAATATTCATTTAATTTTCCGTCTGAATATTATAAACTCTACGCCTCCCAAAAATTACGTAAACAAAAAGCGAACGAGAGGGGGAAGGGGGCGTCGCGTCGTCCATCCGATAATTAATAGAACATAGACTTACAAATGTAAGGAGAGTACAATAAAAGTTTAAAAAATCATTTAAAAATAATTTATTGCGTTATGCCAAAAGTCGTAGAACAAATGTTGTTACTTATGATGTTAGCTATCTTGTCCTGCGAGGTTGCTGGTGTTTTACAAGTAACCCTGTATAAAATAAAAACTAAAAATAAAATGTTGTTTTATTTTATTTGCTGACCATACACTACTACAAACGCAAAAATTTCTCCAAGCTAATTTACCTGTACGTTATTGCAAATATTTTGTACACCAAAAACTATCTTATCTTCATGAAATTAAGAGTCTATTTTATATTACCTTCGTCATCGACCGGCGCCTGTCCAGTTCGTCAATCAGCTTGGGATAAGCAGCATTGTGTCGGTGCACACGGTTCACACGACTCCCACTGCTTCTGCCTCGTGCCTCGTATTGCGCTTGGTGGCTCGCCCAGAATTTCTCCAGGCCATTTTTTATTTTCTTATGGATAAAACAGTTAAGTCAGTGCAAAAGAGGTACTAAGAGTTATTTATATATAGCTAATTGAAAAATACCATGTGCTTTCTTTCGGGCTTTTCAAATTTGCTAATAAATTGGTAGCAGTTTTTATAGGGTATTACGTATTCAGAAAATCACATAGAGCGTCCACATTTAATATCGGATTACTAAGGCAAACTTTGACAGAAATTAAAATATTTCAGATTGTAAAAATGATTCTGTAAATTCGATTAGAGGGATTGGCTAAACTGTACATTATAGGGCGTGGAGTTGAGAGTCGTAAATTTTTTTGTGGTTAGCTATTGCCCTATGGAACCTAAATCTGAAATTTCATTTGACGGAAACTTTTAGTTTTTGTGTTACGAATTTTTTGAAAATCGGAAAATTTTACTCCATTTTAGCTTTGAAACGCGAACTTACTGTTATGACAGTGTCAAATTGACATACAGCGATTGTCAAACGCGTTTCATTTCAGGTAAAACATTACTTTCTAACAAAAAAAAAATATTATAATTTAAATTTTATTTATGAAATTTGTATATTTTTTAACAACAACATTAAAAATAATTATTATTAAGTATAGTTATTGTAAAATAGATTAAATAAAATAAAATTATTAATATTCGCAATTTATAATTCAACAAAAATATTAATTGTATGCTTTGTACCGTGTAACGTTTTTTGTAACAAAACAATAACGACGTCATTTTCAGTTACCGTTCGTTTGCCGTCTTTCAGTCGAGATCGTTTCGTGCGTACTCCTGTTAAGCCCTAAAACTGTACAAAACTATTAAACTTTTACTTTTAGTATTCAAATAGGTAGCGAGGAGCGAAGCGACGAGCGTGTTAGGTTAACATTTGAACTGCCGCACGAGCCGAGCGAGCGAAGCGAGCGTGTCGCGGCAGCGGCCGGCGAGTGCCAGAAGCGACTTTAGGGCGATTACCACTCAAACAAAAAAAAAACTACAGGTCAAGAAACTAAAAAGAAAAGCAGTTTACTATGAAAAGTCCCTTTATCGATTAGACACCTCAAAATAATGAAATTCAGGAAACATGTTTCAAAAATTTAACCATAATGTCTATTACATTAAATCTGTCATATTTCAAATCAATGAGCTAATGCAATATTACTAGTATTGAAAACTATTATCATTTTCAGTTACTGTTCGTTTGCCGCCTTTCAGTCGAGATCGTTTCGTGCGTACTCCTGTTAAGCCCTAAAACTGTACAAAACTATTAAACTTTTACTTTTAGTATTCAAATAGGTAGCGAGGAGCGAAGCGACGAGCGTGTTAGGTTAACATTTGAACTGCCGCACGAGCCGAGCGAGCGAAGCGAGCGTGCCGCGGCAGCGGCCGGCGAGTGCCAGAAGCGACTTTAGGGCGATTACCACTCAAACAAAAAAAAAAAAACTACAGGTTAAGAAACTTAAAAGAAAAGCAGTTTACTATGAAAAGTCCCTTTATCGATTAGACACCTCAAAATAATGAAATTCAGGGAGCATGTTTCAAAAATTTAACCATAATGTCTATTACATTAAATCTGTCATATTTCAAATCAAAGAACTAATGCAATATTACTAGTATTGAAAACTATTATTGTAAAGTAATAATTAATATTAATTGCTTCAGATCAATGTGGAACTGGAAAAAAATACATGCTTTAGTTATAAATTCATGTTAATTTGCATCCTTGCCTGCCAAAAAGTGGTAACAATCCAACATAACCTCAAAAACTTCATTTGTAAATATCTCGAAAACTATTAATTTCCGTCCCCCCCCCCTTAATAGGGGAAGTTCCTAGTACCCACCCCCCCTTCCCTCCACCCCCCACCACCTCCAAATTCCACGCCCTATAATGTACAGTTTTACCGAGGGATTTATTAATTCTGTGCTCTAACAGAATATGTTTTCTTCCATGATATTTGTGATTTGTAACGTTACATAACATTAAGGTTTTACCTGCACGGGTTTAAAATTCTTCATAGGCTCAGGTCCATCGTCCATTATGCCAACTACACAATCGACGATATCTTGTGGCAGCTTGTGCATTTTACACTAAAACCTACAAAGATAAATCGATGATATTCAATGTTTATAACGTGTGAGGGAAATATTGAAATAATATTTTGCACTCTTGGAGTCACACTTGCATCGACAGTCAGTATCTTCGACAGAAATACAACAAAATCTTTCCTGTTTGTCCTGGTTCCTTCACAATATCCGTTTTAAATTAAAGTGACCTACTAATGATGCACCAAAAATAAAATACTCTGCAACTTACCATTGGCTCGTTATATTTTTATTCGATTTTTAACACTTTAAAATTTTTATCTTATTTTTATTCATTTAGCCATTTTGAACTATTGAAATGGCACAATTGTCATTTTAGCAATATAGCCATAAGAAAAAAAAAAGTTATATGAAAATAGGTTAACCTCTTTTAAGAGAATATAGTAACCACATTGTAAAATTCACACTGTGCATTCACATTAAATATTTATGTGGTATTAATTTCACATAAATAACATCTAACAAAGCACCATAAAATTAAAAATGGACTATAGATAAACATCAGATATTCACCCAATAATTAAGCAAAACTTTGTTGTTATAAAAGGGAGGGTATTGTTTACTTGGATAGCCATAAAGGCGATGAAAGGTCACTGAGTAATTAAATTCTCGTTAAGGTGAAGTAAAAATATCACATTAGTCATATTGTCTGTGCCTACAGTACGCAGTAATTACGGTAAATGAATATATTTTACAAGTTTCGACTAATGTATAAATAATATTGTAATACTGTGGCACCCTTGGTGGCACCTAATAGGAAATAGTCGATTATTTATCCATCACCATATTATTATTTTGTGATACTAGATTACCTATGCACTAAGAGCATAGAATATACATTGATATGTACATATTATATTTTAACGTGACCTGAGAGCATTATGTAAAATCATAGATTAAGAAACTTTTTGGAAAACAAAATAAGTAAACACTGCAATTAAATAGAGCTAGGGTATGGGTATGAGATACCAAAGTTTCGCTTTAAATGGAGTTTTA
Source organism: Colias behrii (assembly GCA_029959065.1). Lineage (NCBI taxonomy): Eukaryota > Metazoa > Arthropoda > Insecta > Lepidoptera > Pieridae > Colias > Colias behrii. Next base: position 9,499,644 of record JARWMC010000010.1, read on the forward strand.
TGTCGAAATGATGAAGATGAAACAGAGATGAGTGCTGCAACTTTGCGTTTGTACATATAGGTTGTCTATACGTATATTATACTGATATAGAATGTAATGTAGGTATCTACTGTTTAAACTTTGTGCCATTGTGTGCATCAAGAACGGAATCTTAACTACTTAATTTTTAGTTTAACGACTGTGGGTATGACTCGATATTTTGTGAAAAGATTTAAACATAAATTATTATTTCTCACGAATCAAGTATATTTACTGCATTAATCACGCAGCTTTCTGTCCTCGGCATCTCCTGCACGGATTTTACGATATCATGCTATAGCCACCTCCGCAAGACTGCTTTTAGCCATGAAAAGGAGCACGTACAAAATTCAAATATATATAAAGGTATACATTGGGTGTACACATCACATTCACAATAAGCAGTGATAGGAAATTTTATCTATACCAAACTAACAGTAATAATAAAAATAAAATGATGAAAATAATATTATGATAAAATTACAATGGGTGTTATCTATCATTTTTCGTTCACATAAAAGGAGAAAAAAAAGTAATTTGATCTTGTAAAGCAGCTGTCAAAGCTTTCGCTCCTCTTTGTGATATAATTGTATTACGTAAAGAGCTGTTTTCGGTGAGATGGTAAACTATATTGCTTTTGTCTTATAACCATCATATAACACTTGGATGACAACATTTAATGTGAGCAAAAATATTTCGTGCAAATTTGCTTCACTTAACTATAAATAATTTATAATAACTAGCGGTCCGCCCCGGCTTCGGCCGTGGTACCTACATGTTAAACTATCCTATCTCTCAAGTTGGATCGAACTACACATGGTGTGCGAATTTTATTATAATCGGTTAAGTGGTTTAGGAGTCCATTGAGGACAAACATTGTGACACGAGTTTTATATATATTAAGTTTAAACTGTACAACGATGAGTGACATCATTTTTTATTTCGGTCGTTCCAAATCAAAAAATGCTTATTGATGAGGTTATAAAACCTAAACAACTAGAGCTTCATGAAAGGAAGAAGAACTTTTCGATGATATCTCCAAAGCAGTCGGGGTTATTTTTTGGACACATAATAACTAAGATGAATTCCTAGAACCAGTACCTATTTATAATATTATGACACCAGAGTCGCGTTCCTAGTACTTTATAGAGCTCATTCAGTATGTAAATCAGTGTGATTGAGGTCAAACGTGAGGTGTTTCCTACTAAAGACTCTTTAGCCTGTAGAGTCTTTGCTCTAAATATTCCCCTTGATTATGTATAGGTACATATGTAAATACTTGGTATGAAGTGATTGATTTTGATGTAAATGGCTTTTAATCTATCACCAATATCATTTTTACCGATGATTGATTGTAATTTAACTATGTTTAAGTATGATTGATTGAAAATACCTTATATATCTAACAAATTTTATGACGACTGTTAATGATGTAGGTATTTTAGTACTTACTATATGAATGAAAAAATAGTCATATTTACTTTTCTTATTTAAAAAATCATTTGACACACATTTATAAAACTTTGATCCAGTTGATAAGTAATATAAGTAACAAAAAATCAACCCAAAATATTATCAGATGTCTGGTACCGTAGAATGAAGTATAATGGAATGGGTCCTAAACAAACAACAGTTAATTAAAAGCAACTTAGCGATGTTGATGAAAAACTTCTGCAGCACAGCTTTACAGAAACAGTCATGTCACTACATGAACCTTAGCTTGTATGTTAATTAACGATACAAGTACACTACACTAGTTTACAAATATAACCTTACGTTCTTCATGTTTGTAATGAGTTTGCGGATCTAGTTTTTTTATGCTATTTTTATAATAGTTTTAGACGGTTTTTGTGAAAATGTAAGGTACTTTATTTGAAAAAGCAAATGAAATGAAAAAACAGCTCTACAATTTGATGGTCATGGACCATTTTTCTATTTTGCGCCGTTTCTGCAAAACTTACTCGTACATTGGGGTAGTCGATATAGGTAGCACTTTCAATCATCCTCATGCATCATATTATACAATAATAATACACATATAAGTAGTAAATGATTTTATTAACCACGGAAAATTATATAAACAAAAATATTATAATGGATATGTTAAGTAAGTACCTACTATAAATTTAATATTTTGATTTGGTACACCTAATGACTAGAAGATATTGTTACCGTCGTCTGACTTGAACGTCTGTACCAATTATTCTGTATTTATAGCCAAATTTTGCAGAATATTTTAACATTTTGCGTAACGCGAGACAGCGAAATGTGTTAAGAGGATAACAAGCACTTGCGAAAATCAGTTTTAAACGAAATATTTAACAGGATAAATCTTAGTAAAATATTGCAGGGATCCCTTCCGTCGAGACATCTTGGCGTCTCCCCGCTATCGATTATATAACGTATAATGTAGGTCGGTTTAAGGAAAAACTTTTCAGAATTTCTCGATTGGAATTGGATTACATAATTGATCATGTGATTCCTGGCATCGCTTTCTTTGAAAATAAACTGCTATAGTCTGTCTCTAACTAGTAGGTACCTATAGACCCATAAAATAACAATACATAAGTAAGAATATTGCATACAACAATAGGCTGAGCTACTTATTTGTCATGAATTTGTTTTGATATTTATCATAGATTTGCCAATAACTTTAAAAGCGAAAGTCTTTGTCTGCTCTAATGATCGATGAAACGAGCTTTAAAAGTTCCCTTTGTCTCATTATAGACATGACATTCTTCGTAATTTGTTTCAAATAGCACTTGCGCATTACAAAAAAGCCTGATAAGAACTATCTAGATTTTCTTATTTGAACAATCGAATAAAACTTTCTTACAAAGAAAACGATTCTACATTTCGTCTGTATTGCGGAATCCGTAAATCCCCTAAGAAAAGAGTTTGAATTGGATAAAGGGTAGGATTTGTGTTTACGTGGCATTAAATTACCCTGTTTAGATCACATTCGACACTTCTAAGAATTGTAGGAACCTTGCTTTTTCTACTGCATTGCGTGTGAGTCTATTTTATGTACCTACATATCTTAAACTTAAACTTCTTATAGATATTTCTTTTTAAAACAATAGGAATTCTTATGGTTAAAGAATTATCTAAATCGGTCAAGTAGTTTCGGAGCCTATTTAATTCAAAGAACCAAACATAAAACATAAAATCTTTATAATATTAGTGTAGGTAAGATATTGATTATTATTTTCACATTTGTTAGTCTCTACATTTATTAATTTTGAATAAATAACATGATGGGAATAATTAATTTAATACTGCTATTCTAGAGTCAGTGAAAATGTCACATGGAATAAATTTTCCCGGATTTGACCTTTGTAGATGGATTATATCCGTTCTTACTACATGAATTAATTTAAATAAATAGGAATTCAAACGTACTTATGTATTTTTTTTCAAACTCAAATTACAAAAGTTTTAATCCAGGGTTATAATAATAATTCCTCTTTTATTTATGTTTTATTAAATGTGAATTTTTAATCTTATTATTTCATTGCACATATTTTGCCAACCATCAAACAAAAGTAACTATTCATTTTATAGTAAAAGTTAGTGACACTTCTCATAAAAGTTTTATAGTCTCTAGTAGGTGTTCTTCAGAACCGTCTTTGTGTTGAAAAGTGGCTTGTTATGTTTCGAGAGTTTGAACTTTGTGAAGAGAAAAAACATGAGGTTTTCTTCATATCAATGGTTCAATATAAAAAGCACAAATTTTGTAGGGTTAATAAAATGAAGCGTTTATTTTCATTGAAAGATTTTTATTGTAAAAAATTGATATACATAGGTACTTTATTTCCATTCCTTTATAAAGGAAAGGTTTATTAAATATAAAAACGTGTAATAGTATAAAAATGATGGTCATCATAAAACGCTTTATATCCCCGGCAGCGTTGTCTCAAGCTTCTCAAGGGTATAGATCCATTACGTAATAGATCTTGAAGTAAGTATAATAGAATTTTTAGTATATGGTTTAAAAACTTGTTCACAAAATATAAGTGGTCTATTTAATATTATAAATAATCATAGAGCATTTTACTGTTGAAAAAGCTCTTCTTTTCCAAATAATTAGTGATGTGTTAAAAATAATATTTACCTATACTAATAGATATTATAAAGAGGAAAGGTTTGTATGTATGTATGTATGAATGTATGGTTTTCACGCATAAACTACTGGACCGATTTTGATGATGTTGGCACAGATAATCTTTAGACCCTGAGAAAGAACATAGGCTACCTTTTATTGCGAAATATGTATGTACCACGGGCGAAGCCGGGGCGGACCGCTAGTAATAAATATTTACATTATAGGATTTATACTACTACCAATTTCTTGGATTTGTAGGTAAAATAAGAATTTATAGGACATATTTCTTCATTCAAAAATTTCTTTTTTTGTGACAGTTGTTCAACGGCCATGCTATGCGCGGCGATCATGACAGAGCACTGGGAGCACGTGTCGTGGGAGCGGTCCGCGCTCACGGCGCTCGCGAACGCGTCCAACACCGCGATACAGTGGCTGCTCGATGAGAAGGTCGTCAAGGTTAGTATAGTTGTGTCCCCTTCTTCAACGGCCATGCTATGCGCGGCGATCATGACAGAGCACTGGGAGCACGTGTCGTGGGAGCGGTCCGCGCTCACGGCGCTCGCGAACGCGTCCAACACCGCGATACAGTGGCTGCTCGATGAGAAGGTCGTCAAGGTTAGTATAGTTATGTGTCCCGTTGTTCAACGGCCATGCTATGCGCGGCGATCATGACATAGCACGTGGAGCACGTGTTGATTATGATATTGAGATGATGTTTCTTTCATGGACACGGCCTGAATTTTTGAATTTTTTCACACATAGGTACTATCAAACCATATAAACAGTTACCTAAACTATAATATCATACTAGCTATTACCCGCAGTTTAGCCAACTTTATCGAAGGTCCCAGAATGAGATTTTTTGAAAAGTAATCTATATCACTCCTAGCTACTACATCTATAACTATCGTGAAACGTGAAAGAAATATAAATAAACAAACAAGCGCGTATGTAAGTACTTACAATATTTGGAAGGATTAGCTGTGATTATTGGGATGTGTGATTTGATTTGCGTAGCCTTCCTCTATAACTGGCTTAACCAACACAAAAATATTTTTCCATTCCAACCAGTACGGTATTCCTGAGATTAGCGCATTGAAGAATACAAACCAACTCTTCAGCTTTATATTAGTATCGATATAGAGTTTCAATGAAAATTGAAATCGCTCGCTCTATCTATCGATCGCTACATATCGAGGCTACCACTTCTAACTGATATTATTCAGCCAATATTCTGAATATTCGCAAAACATACTTTCTCTTTGTTGTACCCATTTTAATATTGAATGTGTAAAGTATTATGTGGCATTATCCACCTGCTCGTATGTGTAACATTGCACTTTGCAATTTTCGTTATTACATTCTCCCAACTCCCAAGAGCCAACAATGTTTACGAGACTAGCCCTATATTTTGTTACAATTCGAATTTATCACTAGCATAGATTTCACTTGGGAAAAATATATGAGGTGTCGGAAAAGCGGAGTCTCCTTTTATAAGTAACGTAAATTGCTCGAATATTGGAATTGTACGAAAGTTATATGTTATTAGGCTTCTTACAACACACTTTAGTATGGTTTTTGCTGTCGATAGTTTATTTTGAATAGTATTGAACATAATATCAATCAATGAAAACGTTATTCCTACTTTTATTATGTATATTTGTTACTCTTTCACGCGAAAACCATTGAACGGATTTTGATGTTACTTGGCAGTGATGTAGCGTGTCTACCAGAATAATACAATAGCTATATATTTATTTGTACCATACCACATAATGGAAAATGAGACTACACTTTAATGAAAAGAGATATAGAGCCTATTAATTGTACGTCACACACAGCTAAGAGCCTCTCAGACCACGAATGAAAGAAAGAAAATAAAACGCGAATAAACATACGATGACGTCAACTTCATAAAATAATATCAACATGGAAATTAGTAATTGCACGCGACGGGTCTAATTGAAATTGAAGGTTAACTAATTGGTAACCAGGTACCTACTCTAATGGATGAATAGTTTAAATTAAACTAAGTGCTAACGAATTTTATTCATCCCTATAAAAGTACGTCTACTTAAACAATAAACATTGTTTACTAACTAATAGACTACAAGCCGGTATAGGAAAAAAATATAGGTCAATTGAACCACCAGGGGACATATCTAGAACGATAGAAGAGCATAAAATAATAAGATTCATCACTATGCCGTCACTTGTAAGCTGTCCAACTGAGTGCAGATGAGAATTCAAAAGTACAGGTAGACTCGGTAAATTTTGGTCATATATTTTTGTACGGCATTCTTAACCATCGATAGATCCATTAAAAATAATAAGAAACCGCTCAGTGCCGTACAAAAATGGTGGTCCACAAAGTCTGAATTTTTATTTAATTTCCGAGAGTTACCGGGGGTAAATTTGGTCATTTGACCATGTACGGCATCTGTGTCATACTATTTCAATACTGCTTTTAATCCATTATTCCGCAACGCCGTACAAAAATCACGGGGACAAGGGGAAAAAATCGAGAGTTGTAATCCCCTCTCTTTCCCCACTCCAGGGGGTCATTTGACTAAGTACGGCTTCGGTTCCAAAACATTATCTAGCACTCAAAAGTACTATTAAAAGCAATGCCGTCAAAAAATAATTGTTCTTTTAAATGTATACCAATAATCATCTTAATTTCATCGAATTCTTGATATAAAGAGCTGTAAGGTCATTTGACCCTGTACGGGAACTTTTTTTTTAACATGAATCATGATATTGTAAAATTCAATTGTTGTATAGTATTGCCGTTCAAAAGAAACCGTTCTAAAAAAAGTTATAGAGAAATGCAAAAACTGAAATTTTGTAAAAGTTTAAACATCGTAGATTAATGAAATATAATAGTTTTCTACACTTTATTCGTTGTTTTAAATAGTATTAACATAGATAAATTAGGAAAAAACGATGCCGTACATTTTTGTGCAGACCACATCTTTTAGGCTGATGAAAGCGACGAAAGCTACAATTTTAAGGGTGCTTTATGGCCATCTGATACAGTACGGCATTAACATATTTTTACCCGACTACGGCAAAGCAAAAGGAGGGTTATGATTTTGACAGGTCATGTATGTATCTATTCCCTCGTAACTTCTAAACTACTTATCAGAATTCGACAAATGACATATCATTAGAAGCGTCTGAATTGTTCACTGGATAACCAGCGACCAGCTAGCTAAAGGCTATATGGGGTTTCACAAAATGTAATGTGGCGCCCTCTAGCGGACAAAACATACAGAGTAAAAAAATTAAGTTAAGATAAATATGCCGTGTTTGGTATCATTTGAAAGCGCTTTACTTGTACATTTTGAATATGTATATATTACTAGCATTTGCTTGTGACTTTACCTGTATTCATAGGCTGATTGCATATAATTCACATCTTTTCGTTCATAGCTTCTTTAATATTAGTTCATCAATTTAATGGAGTCCATTCCACCTGACTCCGACTTTCCAAGGTGATAATTAACCACCTCGAGCTTCTTAATATTAATGTATATTTATATTTTATTATCAAAATATAAAGCAAACATTTCGTTATATGGAATTTTTTATTTTTCAGATTTTTCCCCTTTGAACCAACGAAAATGTACGGCACATGAAAAAATATTATCTATGCATAAAATACTTTAAATATAAATTTATTTCGTGTTGTGTCAAATGACCCCCTGGAGTGGTGAAAGAGAGGGGATTGCAACTCTCCATTTTTTCCCCTTGTCCCCATGATTTTTGTACGGCGTTGCGGAATAATGGATTAAAAGCAGTATAGAAATAGTATGACACAGATGCCGTACATGGTCAAATGACCAAATTTACCCCCGGTAACTCTCGGAAATTAAATAAAAATTCCGACTTTGTGGACCACCATTTTTGTACGGCACTGAGCGGTTTCTTATTATTTTTAATGGATCTATCGATGGTTAAGAATGCCGTACAAAAATATATGACCAAAATTTACCGAGTCTACCTGTACTTTTGAATTCTCATCTGCACTCAGTTGGACAGCTTACAAGTGACGGCATAGTGATGAATCTTATTATTTTATGCTCTTCTATCGTTCTAGATATGTCCCCTGGTGGTTCAATTGACCCATATTTTTTTCCTATACCGGCTTGTAGTCTATAAGAAATACTAAGACTAACCTAACCTAACATTGACAATTTTCAAGTCAATTAAAAATAAATACAATTAGTTTATTATATGTAATTCGTAGTTAGTAGTTTTAAAATCGCCAATAACCAAGTGTCTATAGAGTCTAGATTCTAGGCAAACACGATCTAAACAATCCAACAGTGCGTTGTGCTATAATCCCTAGATATAATACTAAGTCAGAAGCCATTTTGCTTGCAATATTGTAAGACTAGTCTTTCATCTTATATTATCAAAATCAATAATCAATAAATAGGCACCTACCTGCAAAGAAGGCGTATACATATATAATTATATAGGTACATAATGCAAATTATAAATGGTATTTTCAATCCTTATATTTCCACTACTTATATCCATTTTTTCTTATAATATATTATTTTATTATATTTTGTGCCCAAAGGACCAAAGGCAATTTATTTACAAGCCACAAACGGAGATTCAAGTTTAATTTATAGAGCAATTTTCTTATAAAGCAAGGACAATTATTATACGAATACCTAGTAGGTACATGTATATTATCTATGTATGAAATCGTATTATTTGTTTATCATTTAATTGTTAATAGAGTAGATATTTATTATACCTAGGCACACACACCTACTATGTACATAATATACCTATTTACGATACTGTAATTACGTGTAAAAAACCGGCCAAGTGCGAGTCGGGCTCGCGCACAAAGGGTTCCGTAGCAGCAAATATAATAAATTACAGTTAAATCAACCTATCTCAAAAACTATAAGAGATACTTTGATCAAACCAAAAATCGTTGAAAGAGTTAATTAGCATGCATCACCTCTATTTTTTTTAGAATTTTATACCCCGTAGTTATAAAAATAGAGGGGGGGGGACATACTTTTTACGACTTTGAGAGCTGATATCTCAAAAACCGTTCACTTTAAGAAAAATGTTTTTTAGAAAACTTTATATCATTTTAAAAGACCTTTCCATTGATACCCCACACGGGTATGTACATCGAAAAAAAAAATTTCATCCCTCAGTTACATGTATGGGGGGCCCCACCCCCAATTCTTTTTTTTACTATTTAGTGTCATATTTTTGTAGCGGTTCATACAACACATATTCCCATCAAATTTCATCACTGTAGTACTTATAGTTTCCGAGTAAATCGGCTGTGACAGACGGACAGACGGACAGACGGACAGACGGACATGACGAAACTATAAGGGTTCCGTTTTTGCCATTTTGGCTACGGAACCCTAAAAACGTGGGTATTAAAATATAAATTCCAATATCATAAAAATTTCAGATTAAATTTTCATAAAATTTGTTCAGGATGAAGACAAATAAAGCCTTTTCTCCAGTAGAAAGTGTTTTGAGTGACTTTCATTACCCTTTATCGTGGGTCATCCAAGTGGAGCCGGGGATCGAAATAATATGGGACGCAACTTTTTGATAGAAGTTTAACCACAATACCTAATTGTACTATAACAATAGTCCACAAAACTAACTATCCCAACTATTCATTATAGCTATAACCATTAGTGCTTTTGCTAGTTGGATATGTATTACGACATCGCTAGACGAAAAGTTAAATTACCCAAATGACATTGCCTACTGCTGTTTACTGTGTAATTATGTATGTGTATAAATTTGAGCGTGTATCACTACATAGTATCAAAGCATAGCAACGGATTTAGATGATTTTTTTTTAATAGAAAGTACGAATTATTCGTAGCAATCGCTTTGAAGGCACTTGAAAAATAACCATCCTTCTGGAACAGGTGAATTCGGTTAAAATCTATGGGTGAATTTATAAGCTTCATCATAAATTACAATATAGTTCGATACTCATTATACATTTTTTAGCAAAAAATGATGAAAAGAAATAGAATTACTTTTTTGACTCTATATTTTATCTGTTGTAAGTAATTATGACCTTGGGCCTCGGGCGTATTTTATTCTTTACAAGCCCTATAGCAAAATATCATTTCGGAACCTCGATGTTTTTGCATATTAACATTTAGCCAGTCACCTTGATGTTTTTCGCTAGCACGCGAAGTTACGACGTAATTATAATGAAAATGCTGGAATATTTTTTGCCTTATAATTTTCATTCTGTTTTTCAGCACTTACCGTGGTTAGAATAATAACACGAGCCGTGAAGCTTTGCAAAACGTTGCTTTATTTTAAGAAATTGCACTTACAATGAACACGAAATTGCAATCCATTTCAATATTAAATGATTAATTCTAATTGTGTATTCTAAATTCTAGTTTCAACAATATGATTATATTGGATTATCTCTCTTGAATACTAAAATTTAATCCGTTATAATATGAGCTTAATCTATATGAATGAAATAAGTACGTTTCAGCCCTGCCATGAATTTTAACCCTTAATAAAATTCGGGTCACGCGTGAAAGTTCACCAACCCCTCCATCAGTGAGGAAACATTTGAAGTACTGAGTGACTTGTGTTACGATTCGATTTTCTACAGAACAAAGAAAACAAGATATTCCACTTTTTTAGAAAAAGACTGTTTAAAAAACGCTTTCTCTAATCTCTATATGTATTATGATCGAGCGATTAAGGATGTAAAAATTATCAACAATTGCTATGAGCTTTTATTGAAAGCTCTGTTAAATAATATCATAATTTACAGCGATAATTCAATACGGAGAACGGATATAAAAAAAGATCAAACGAATTTTTAATGAAATGAAGAATTTCTTCAATCCTACATTCACTGACATGTGACAAATATTAATTAATTCTTCTTTATATTAGATAATTATTAATTATTATTATTTTAGTGTAGATAAGGACGCATAATAGATAGATAGTTAGTTAGTGTTAAAAAGATACATTTGAATTATAATAACAAAATTCATACTTCAAACGTGTAAACGGTCAGGTGCAAGTCATAACTTACTATAAGCCCCTAGGTTTCCCATGCCGATACTTCAATAGCCGGAGGTCAAGGTGACGTAATAATATGTGCGCCATGCGTTGTAATCACTAGCTAACCTTGAAATTGCAGCTTACACGCGATATCATTATTTATATTACTTTTAAACTTTCTTTCTACTTAATGTATTCTTCGACTTTGGTTCGCAATAAATTACGTATTTTGTTAATGACTTTTCAGTTTGTAGAAATACTTGGAATTTTGTACGCATTGATTAGGTAGGTAGTTACCCATTTTTGTAACTTACATCAATCTTTGAAAGTTTTTAAGTATTTTATTCGTTTAGTTTTAGTATAGTATAGTTAACCTACCTTTTCTTCACAATAATAAATTCAGCAAGCAGATTTTAATTACCTATAATTAAGAAAAAAATTATAAAGAAAATTTGCAAAGCTTTTCAGTGCTTTAAGTGCATAAATAAGTGCAAAACAAGCAATTGGCCTTATACAATTAATCTTCCATGAATATAAAAGGCAATAACATATTGAGGTGCTACGTATTCAGACATAAACATAAACCACCTTCTATAATACAAAGAAAAACCATAGATCATTACTTCTGGAGAAGCTGCTTACAAATGCGATTCACTGATTGCACGTCTGTCTCATTTACCGTTCGTTAATTCAACCGAGGCTCTTTCAAGCGGTGAATAATAAAGCGTTCCTCACCACTCGACTTTTCTAAAAGATTTCACGAGAAATCTGGAACCTTCTCGAATGTTGCAGATGTATAATATTGAAGACCTCTTTGAATATTTTAAAGAAAATTTGCTGTCGCAATGTTTTTGAATATATCTACAGTAAGTGTAGGTTTTCGAGTGTCGTAGAATCGTCTTATTAAGAATACCGAATTTATTTTTAAAGTTTAATTGAAATTTCAGGGTGCAATTATTTCTTAAAGTATGTAAACAACTTCGCACAATAATTAATGTTCGATCAAGGGACATACCACGCTACTTACTTTAGCGTAGAGCGTTATGACCACGTTATGACTGATGAGCTTGTATTCTTTAAGCTTCTTTAAACATGAGATCGATACATGAGTTACCTATATACATATTATATATTGCTATTGCTATATATTGCAAAATGCAAATTTTTTGATAATAATCCCTTGCAGGTGGAAGATACAAGCAAGAAAAAAGGGGGAGGAGGAAGCACATTTTTAGTACCGATGAATGGTGGCATATGGAAGATGTGCGTTTCTTTAGAAGGTAAGGTTTATTCAAAAATAAAATTTTAATTGACATTGAGTCGAGTGCAAACACTTTTAAAATTATACTGTAAAGTTTCTCAAGTATTATGTGGTTAGGGTAGTTACTCGTATATTGTTGGGAACCTAAACTCTAAAGACTAATTTAAAAGGCTTTTTCATACTAAATAAGTCCGGACCAGTTTACCACTGAGCCAACATTATTTATTTTGCAGTGTTTGCTGCAGTGTACCCGTTGTAACAAAGCCAAATTTAAAAGAGAAACACAAAGAGTTTCATTACTAATATTGAGCTGTTGTTATTTTGTAGGATATTTGGCTTTTCAAAACTTATACAATGGTTCTATACAAAAACTATGGAGTTGTTTTTAAAATAATGTATCTATAATATGGGCTCTTTATTTGTGAAAGTCAGTATCGATGTGTCGATCTATAGATATAGATCGATTATATATTCAACAAAACAGTACATAAATAATAGTATATCTCGAATACAATTCAAACTTTGAAAAAGTTATTAAAACTTTCCTTGATCCAGGGTAGAGACGCTCATCACTATGCAAAATAAAAACTATGCTTTGTCCTGTATGGTTATAGTACCTAATACTGAATTGTCAAATTTTTCCAATAATTGTTTTAGCGGAAGAAGTATCAATATTATCAAGGGCTGGTTTCCCCACGGAGCCGCTGTGCACAAATTTTTTAGCTGATGATGAGAACGAGGAACCCAGAGCTGATGTGCAACATCGTAAGTAATAAATATTAATCTGTATTAGCATATTTTTGGGTAGCACATTAAAAGTTAAAAATGTACGAAAATGTAAATGTAAATGTCCTTGAAATAAATGTTTTTTCTTTCTTTCTTTCTTTCTTTCTAAATGTACACAGAAGACTTTCCTGATGATTACTTATAATTTAAAAAATAGTGATAAAAGTGTGTTTAGGTATAATATTATTTGATTGCTATCCGCTAGCTCGGATCGAATCAACCAATACAATTTATTTTATAGATTCTGAGTCACATCTGTGCGTGCGAAACGTAATAAATTCTGACCTAATCTAAACTAGCCCATATAAATGTCTCTTTTAAAAGAAAACCCACATCAAATATCACATTGTGTTTTTTTAAGAACACTTACTTCTCTTCTTAACTTCACTTCTTCTACAACCTTATTGAATAACCCTTTCCACAAGCTAATCATCTATCGATCTTTTTATTTGTCAACTTTAAAGATAAGAACTTTTATATTATATTAAAGTGAAACTTTTATTACATCGTCTCAAACTTTTTGGTCTGTGTAGCGCATGTCGCGTGACGGTCGGCTGCCGAGTAGGTATAAAGCAGTGTTCGGAAAGTTTCACTTTTACCGTGGTTTCATAAAACCACACAACTTTTTATTTTAAATGTTCCAAAACACATAAATTGCACCCTATTGAAATAAAACATCTTTGTATATTCCTTATAAATATATTTCTATCTCTTTTTTATTCTTTTTTTTTATGATTTTTCTAATTTCAGCTAAATTAAAAAATTATTATTAAATATTTCGCTTTTTTGCCGCTTGGTTGCTTGGCAGAGATCACTGCTTAGTGATAAGGCCGCCAATTGTAATACGTCCTTCTCGTACCATATAATATCTTCTTTTTATTGTTTTTTGTTATATGTATAATGGTTGTTTTACAATAAAGTGTAATAAATAAATAAATAAATATTTCGTACACCAGGCATGCAGAATCTGTCCATATCGTGTGCGCTAGTTTGCCTCATAGTGCTGGGCAGCGCGGCGCTGGTCGGCGCTTTCGGGGTTTGTAAGCACCAGATCAGCGCTGTTCTTGTTACTGGCGTTATGTATTTGTTGGCTGGTAAGTGTAAGATTATTCAAATAAAAAAAACATTTAAACTTTTACATTATGAATTTAAATGTAACGAACGATTTGGAAGATCCCTTATTAGATATTTAAATTACTTTTTTTATTCATGTGCATATGGTAATTGGTAATACAGAACTTAGCTTCCAAACCCTTTTTTATATTATTTTTTTATATTATATTAACTGTTTGTAAAAGTCACAGAACAGTAAAAAAGTAAAAGAAAAATTAAGAAATAAGTCGCTTTTGTTTTTGCCCCTTGGTTTTTCCAAAGTGATAAAGATTTTATTTTTAAAAAACTACATAAATCACATTGTTCCCAGGTCTATTCGCAATGTTCACGCTAATGATAATCCACTTCAAACGTGTCCAGCGAGTATCCGCCCGTGCAGTGGATGATACCGCGGACGGAGTTGTTGGACCACATGGACCCGCTATACCTTTGCTATCTGCTAGAGAATTCACTACGTCTTGGTCTTTGGAACTTGGCTGGGGCGGGGTTGTACTAGCCACTACTACGTCACTATTGTGGATTTTGTTGTCGAAGATCATGCGATACAATCCGCTTTCCACTATGTTACTCTGAAATGCTACAGATCCCACATGGACCCGCTATACCTTTGCTATCTGCTAGAGAATTCACTACGTCTTGGTCTTTGGAACTTGGCTGGGGCGGGGTTGTACTAGCCACTACTACGTCACTATTGTGGATTTTGTTGTCGAAGATCATGCGATACAATCCGCTTTCCACTATGTTACTCTGAAATGCTACAGATCCCACATGGACCCGCTATACCTTTGCTATCTGCTAGAGAATTCACTACGTCTTGGTCTTTGGAACTTGGCTGGGGCGGGGTTGTACTAGCCACTACTACGTCACTATTGTGGATTTTGTTGTCGAAGATCATGCGATACAATCCGCTTTCCACTATGTTACTCTGAAATGCTACAGATCCCACATGGACCCGCTATACCTTTGCTATCTGCTAGAGAATTCACTACGTCTTGGTCTTTGGAACTTGGCTGGGGCGGGGTTGTACTAGCCACTACTACGTCACTATTGTGGATTTTGTTGTCGAAGATCATGCGATACAATCCGCTTTCCACTATGTTACTCTGAAATGCTACAGATCCCACATGGACCCGCTATACCTTTGCTATCTGCTAGAGAATTCACTACGTCTTGGTCTTTGGAACTTGGCTGGGGCGGGGTTGTACTAGCCACTACTACGTCACTATTGTGGATTTTGTTGTCGAAGATCATGCGATACAATCCGCTTTCCACTATGTTACTCTGAAATGCTACAGATCCCACATGGACCCGCTATACCTTTGCTATCTGCTAGAGAATTCACTACGTCTTGGTCTTTGGAACTTGGCTGGGGCGGGGTTGTACTAGCCACTACTACGTCACTATTGTGGATTTTGTTGTCGAAGATCATGCGATACAATCTGCTGTCCACTATGTTACTATGAATCGTCCGCTACACATCCCATGCGTTTCCACGAGTGCTGCTATCTGCTAGAGAATTCACTACGTCTTGGTCTTTGGAACTTGGCAGTATTCGTTATTTGTTCTCAAAATAAATAATCTCAGGATTAATGTTGAAAATGGTATAAGTTCAGACTTATACAGCTTAAGAGCAATGAATCCTGCTTATCACAATCAGAAACTTAACCCTTCGTCCACTATTTTACAATACAATGTGAAGCTTTACGTTATTATTATTTTAGACATTATTAAAGAAGTAATAGCGGAATTATAAAGCTTACTAATTCATATTAGGTCTGTGGATTTATATTTTATCACAAAAAAACTGTCCACTATATTACTATGAATGTGTTATAGTAAAATAGTGAATTTTGTTGTCCACTATTTATTCCTATATTGACAAAAAAAAAATTGGTTGTCTGTAATGTCGATTTACTGACGATATTTGAACGTGACAACGTCCGATTGTGCTTCTTTGTCGCTCGTTCCGCGCTCTCGCTTGCACTTCAAGCCTTGGAACGCCTCAGAGCGAGGTAACGCCGCATGAGTCATGTTTTTTCGTGCGTGCAGCCGGCTCTATCGAATTATATGACGTTGTCACGTCAATAATATCTACCTATTTAGTTTTGTCACATAGTATTTTCAATTTTGTGTTTTATCACAAAGCGTACTTACATACAAATTGTTTCTTTCCCGATCCATCATGGCCTCGTAATTAAGTCAATTATAGCTGGTTACATTCAAATAGTACCGTTTATTTAGATATTGTCTATGCTTTGATTAATTATTTTAATATTGGCTTATACCGCCATTTATGAGAGTAATTAATCAAGGAATCGCGGTAGAAGTGTAATACAATAAAAATACAATATAGGTACTTATACCTTAGACGTTATAATGTTATCTGTGGTTACAATATGATCTAGAACATAAGAAATATAGTAGTATAGGTAATATTGTTGAGAATGCAAAGCATTGAAATTGTACTCTGATTATTCAAACAGTAATATAAAAATATGTAAAACTAGTAGTCTTTTAGATTCAGCATGTATTAAATTACGAAAATGGATTTTTAGTCATAATTTAAATTTAATTACGCCTAGCGTTAATGAATCGCAAACACACGATCTATGTTTACTTAATAAAACTTGTAACAATAAAACTTTAGGCATCGGATGGAAAAGTCTCGATGATTATATTTATTACTAGCTGTGCCCGCGACTTCGTCCGCGTGGAATAGTGACTGTATAGTAGTTACTACTTAACTTTTATTGAGTAAACACGTACTACCATAAATAATTAAAAGAACTGTTAGTAAAATTTATGACGAAATTTAGAAGAAAACTGAGCTAAAAAATAAAAAAGAAATGCCTAATTAATTTTTTACGTAAAATTTCTTTTAAATTATGTCATATTATTTTTTAGGCACCAGGGTCGAGGGGAGCAAATTTATTTACCTTCCTTTCTTGTATGTGTGTTTTTAACAATGTATCGTGCAGCAACTGAGCGCCGAGACAAACGTCAAAACGCAAAGGAATAGAATCCGCTATCGATACTAATTGACATAAGCGTATGATGTTTTGCTAAGGATTTGTTCACCCTACCAACGACGACGACGACCACGAACAAAATTTTCATTCAGTCGCAATTTAACAAAATTGTGCAAAACACAATTAAAAATAAAATATTAAAATTTCCTGTCGTTCTGGTGCCTGGAATTTTTTTTGAGATCAATGAATGAAAAAATATATTTTTCGTAGAAACGGTGGCTCCTAGAAAAAAATGTATTTGAAGTTTTTTATAGATAATTTTATGATCTACAATTTTGGTAAAAGATGATTAGATGATTATATGATAATGAAAAATGAAATGGTCTCGCCGACAATCGCAAAAAACCTATTTTTATATTAATTATCCTCGAATTTTTTTTTTCTTTTCGAGTACCAGTATGACGGGAAATTTTAATATATTTTTTAAACCAATTTTGTCTGGAGGACAATTTTGGTCGTAGTCGTCGTCGCCGTTGGTAGTGTGACCGAACCATTACTAAAATATCATGAGTTTATGTAAAAAATTAGCGATAGTAGTTTCTATTCTTTAGCGTTATTCTATTCTCTGACATTAGTCTTGGCCTGCTGATCAGCTTAATCGATACTCAGTTTTTATCAAATCCAGCACCAAATCCAAATCAGATCTTTCCTGTCTCACGCATGTAGTAATTAATTACCGTTTAGACCATGCAATAAAAATTAAATTAAAAAACACCCAACGCAACGAATAAAAGTGCATAGAAAAGGAATAAATAATTTCACAAACTTCCCGACGATCTTTAAAAATAAATACCATCTATACTGATATTATAAAGAGGAAATGTTTGTAATTATGTATGTATGTATGGTTTTCACGCATAAACTACTGGAACGATTTCAAAAATTCTTTCACCATCAGAAAGCTGCATCTTCACTGAGCAAAATAGGCTAGGTTTTATCCCGGAAACGGCCGCAGGCGGAAAGCTAGTTTTAAATATTTATAAAAATAAAAAACAAAGTCGTCGGGGCTGCCATGCCATCATTATCATAATATATCATATTTTTTCTTTTATAATGGTACTTAATTTTAAAGATCGTCGGAATGTTTGTAAAATTATTTATTCCTAAAATTTTTTCTTCATTGCGTTAAGTTTTTTTTATTAAATTTTCTTTTATAATTTAATTTTCTTATTTTCATGTAATATTTTCAAGTGAGCGAGACCGAGCTATCAATTCTACCTCCATATTACATTCCTACATCATATTGATATCTATAAGCTTTTTGCTCCTTGAAATCTTTTAAGTTGGGCCGTAACCGTGCACAAATTGCAATGTACCACAGTGGCAAAAGAAGTAGGAAGAAGGTATATTTAGGAAAAAAAATTGCCAAGGGCCAGGCCTATGTGGCTATGAGTAGAGTTCAAAATTTCCAGGGTGTGGCTATCCTCTCGCTCCCATGTCCCCTCTTCTTTCACAGACTTCCCTTTCCAACCCTAGTAAATGGCAGAACCGATTTTGATGTAAACCATATCTAATTGTGTCTATATGTACACGTCATATCCTGTCGTTTGATGCTCCATTTGGTTTATTTATCCAACAACTGTCACCCCTAAAGTAGGACTGTTGATATTTTTTAAAATATCGGATTTTCGATGTATCGATATTTTCAAATATATCAGTATCGGAGTTCGATATATCGAAAAAAATATCGATATTTCGATATATCGGCTTTATTTAAAAAAAATCGTAAGTCAGCTCAAAAATGATTACACAATTTATAGTCTAGTAGATTTATTAAACAAATTAAATTATGAATGTACATAAGTAGTAGGTTATAGTTCTTGGTAATTACTTTTTAAATTTAAATAAGACAATTATGTATACCAATACCAATATTTTTCTGTACCTAAGAGTTTTTAAAAATACTCTTTGTTTTAAATATGTTCAGCTGTTTGGCTACTAAGATTGTTAGGCACTGAAAGATTGATTGAAGAAGCAACTCGTTCAGATGATAAAAAATTGTCAAGCGACTGCTAACATTAAGTTTACGATGATTTTTTAGATTAAATAAATTACGGAAAAAAAATTATTAAAAAAAATATCGACTATCGATATCGATATTTCAATACCGAACTATCGATATATCGTCCAAAAAATATTAGTAATAAATATCGATATTTCGAAATAATAATATCGATATTTCGATATATAGATATTTTATCAACAGTCCTACCCTAAAGTGCCCTATATGTAATAAACGGATGAACCGATTTCTATAAAACATTACTAACTAATTGTAATTCACACGTTGCCCTTTCATATTTTGATATGCCGCTTGAGTATATTATTTGACCACATTCGATTATTGTTCATTGATCATTCCCACTTTTACCTCTGTAGTCTAACAAATGGATAAACCGAATTGGATAAAAATATAACTAACTGTACTTCACCCGTTATGCACTTTCATTTGATATATGTCTCTTAGGTATATTTGACAACATTCGTTTTTTTCATTCCCCCTTTTATCTATATATAGGTATAGTAAATGGATGAACCGATTTTGATTAAATACGTCTAATTAAACTTTACACGTCATGCCCTTTCATTTCATATGTCACTTGAGTATAATTGACAAAATTCATTTTTTTATTACCGCTTTTATACCTATATCAAATACATGGATGAACCGATTTTGATAAAACGTTCACTTTCATTTAATATATATATCACTTAGATTCGACAACTTTAATTTTTTTCATTCCCACTTTTACCCCTATAGGTAGGTATAATAAATGGATGAACCGATTTTGATACACTTTATCTAAGAACCAGCGTCGGAAAATATGCTGCCTAACAAAAAACCGCATCTAATTCGGATTACCTGTTAGCGAGCTACGATGGAACAAACAGATACACACACACAGACACACATAGCGGTCAAACACTTATCACTCATCCTTTTGCGTCGGGGCTTAAAAATATATGTAATACGACATAATTTAAAGGACATTTTATGTATAAAATTTACCTAAAAATAAGCATAATTTTAATTTGACCCCTCCCCCCTACTACCTCAGCTTACCCCCCCCCCCACCCCCACCCCACCCTTGGGGACTTTCGATATGATCACCTGGACATTTTATAGAAATAACTGTAGCGTATAACAGATAACTTACGTTTTATCGTACACTGTATAATAGTGTACCATAGAATGCCTTAGCAAATGTTCGCCGTGAATACTTAAATGGTCATAACTTTTTTATTTATAAACCGATTGACATGAAATAAACACTAAATGTTAAATGAAGATTACCACAATATATTAGTGAAAACCGCATTTAAATCGTATAAGCCGTTTCTGAGATTAGCGTGTTCAAACATACAGACAAACAGACAAACGGACAAACAGACAAACAGACAAAAAAAATTTTGACGACAGTTTTGGGTTTGGGATCGATTTAGTAATAACCCCTGCTAAATTTTTTTTACATATTTTCATTGTACAGACACCACTTTTCTAGAATTTTATTATATGTATTGATGATGATGATAATCCAACCCATGAAAATCCACTCATTTCAACTCGCTCTATAAACATAAAAAAGTTTGTAATAAAAACGGCAACTTCTTTTCGTCTAAACTCTAACACAATTGTTTAAAAAATTTCAATCGCCGAGCTTTGTTGCCGTCCATTGCTATTGTTATTATTTATGGCTATAAATATATTTTTGAAGGGAAAATGTTTTCCTTTGTTTCATGAATATTATGCCCTTGAAATTTTATAAACACGTTACGCTTTTTCGAAAATACGTTTGTTTTAGAATCTATATAGCTATAGATATAATAATAATAATACCTAAGCTGTGAGTCGTTTTCTCTTACAATTTACGAGGGTTCGATTCATACATAGCACGTATCGACTATCGCGATGATAATAATTAATAATATATACCTACCTAGCCAAAGAGAACTATAATGAATGCTAGGGAACATAACGTCATAGTATTTCAACGGCAATTTGCTGAACTATTTTCATCGCGATACGTGCAGTGGAACACAGTAGTCTTAAATATGAGAAGATTTTCACATTGATTTAAAATCCTATTGGTTGTGCTTTCATTGCAAGCGTGTGATGTAATTTTAAGGAACCTTTTATGTACAAGTGTGCCTGATGTGATGTTGTGTAAATAGTGATATATGAAAAGATTAAAAGTTATCAAAAATTTAGTTTTTATTATAAAATTCTGCTTAATCTATACCAAAATGTTTTATGTTACAATTATGAGGTTTATTCTGATTATTATAGTTGATAACGGTTGTAGTTCTACCATTATGGATCTAGTATTTAATCATACCTACCTTTACAATGTAGTTTAAAAAATAATTGTCTATTATGTAAATATCGTAAAAATAATCTATGCGATAAATAATAATTTATTTCAATTTAATTGGCTTCAGCATTCTTTTAGCTTGTCCTTTAAATTTAATATGCATACAACGAATTTTAAAAAACCTATGAGTAAAAATATATGCAAATAATGTGACAATATTTTATGAAAGTTTTTGTTATTTCTTTGTTTTTAACAGAAACTTAAAATTTTTCATCATTAGTGTATAAAGCTGAATGTTGAAAATGGTGCTGAAACGATGTTAAATTTTAATGTACAATTAGCAATTATTGAAACAATATTTTGCATGAAGAAAAACTATGCACAACATTTTTGCGAAGCAGTGTGTGTTACCAGTTGTAACTTGTGTGATTGTGTCGATAATAATTAAAATATAGTAATAACTGTTTAAATTTCAATGCATTTTTATTTATTTATTGTTCCCACACCTAGCAAATCGTATAACCTCGCAATTTTAATTTATTCAGCGTTGTTATATACATAAGTACATACTTATATACAAAATAATGTTAGTGGCTAAAGCCACGTATTCATTACTAAACATTTGTTAATAAACACTGTTTATAAACTGTTAATAAACAATGTTTCATAATGTTTCATCATCTCTGTAAACAGTTTATAAACAGTTCATAAACATAGGTGATGAAACATTGTTTATGATACATGTTTCCGTGCTCCCCACTACGAGTGGAGAGCAAGACGAAACATCTAGTTTATAAACAAAAGTCAACAGGTGCGGACGTGTTTTGCGCGAGTTTATAAACATGGAGGTAGTGGTAGGTAACAACTACCTCCTCGGGCGACATCCTGTGAACAACTGACAAGTGTGGACGGCCAAGTTTCAGAAACATGTGTTTATTGTAAACTTCTTTAACGCTAGTCATAAACAGTTTATCAACAAATGTTTACTAATGAATACGTGGCTTAATGATAAAAATTAATTAAGTTTCAAATATATTGTGAGCTTGATAATTGCAATAGCTTAAACGCACTAGAAGGGCGAAATATTTGTAACATTATTTGTGATAATTAATAGTTCTGTAAAGTGATTTTGTTATTAAAGCTATATTTTGTTTATGGTTATTTTATTTGCATTGAATTAAGCGTTACCTTATTTGTTTATATTTAATCAAAAAGAGGTACATTCGTAATAAAACACAGTTCTTTATATGAAATTTATTTATTTTCAACTATAACAATATTTACAAGATAATATACAAAATAGTTCACAGAACTAAGAGCTTAGACATTGTATCTGAGGAATTTCGATATTTTCAAATTTTAGCGATGAATACAACTTAAATAGTTTGTCGATAAAAAACCAAGTATTCAAAAACACTTTCAGTCGGACGAATTTAAATAAAGAGATTAAATTAAAAATTAATATTTATTATAAAAAAGTTAATCGTCCTGTAGTAATTGGTCCTCAATATCAATGTCTTCGGCTTTCCTTTTCCTCGTTTTCGGCCGCTTTCCGTGTAACATTTCTAGTTTAATTTTCTTAGCTTGCTTCTTCTTTTCGCGTAATTGAAGTTTTCGTTTCGCTGCCTTCTCTGGATTACTGACTTTCTCTTGTAGTAAGATCTGAAAATAGATAGGAAATGATATTTTAAGTTTCAGCAAAATTAACTACTTAATATTAAATTGTAATTGGAAACCAAATCGATACATTCATTTGTAGAAGCATATTATATTGATTATACTTTGCAATGTATCGTTAGTACAGAAATACTTAAGTACATATTTACAATAAAATAAGTATATACCCTAGTATTTTCAATTATTAGACAGGCCTATTTACACTTACTACATTAAGATATTTTTAACTTGATTGCATAGGCTTTGAAAGATGTATACACACTACCTCTATCGTCAAAATAAAACTTGAAAGTAGTGAAAATAGGTGGGGAACACGATATTGCGATAACGCGAAGGCCTCAATCTGTTAAGAATAAAATGCACCAACCTTCTTCCTCTCAGCCCTTTTAATATTCAGCTTAGTTTGTACTTCCGCAGCTAGCTTGCTATATTCAATATCTCCAATTTTCCTTCTCAACTTTTTCCCAATTCTTCCCGCGAGTTGCTTAGCGACGCTAGACGGTGACATCGCGTCACCGGTGGAAAGTTCTCGAACAACCGGCGGTAACATTACATCTATTATTCTGTTTATATCCTCTGGTTCGAGGATACTTATGAAGTGGATCCACATTGTGAATATGGCAGACCTCTGTGGAAATAAAATAAAATAAAATATACCGAAAACGATATTTTGTAGTGACATAATTTAATCTTGTCTTTATTAAAGACGAAACCGTAAATCAAAAAATAAAGGCGATTTGAGTAACAGTATTTAGTAAACTTGCATTTTTGCTGTTATTAAATTAATTGATTTATATAAAAAAAGCATGTGATAATGTGTTATTCTGACTAGTTTGAACCTGTTAACAATTTTTTGTTTTGTTTGATGATTGTTGCCAATTTTTAAAGTTATTATTAGGTATTAACTAGTTGCACACGTGTCAGAAGTGAAACTTCTTTGACAAGATTGCGAAATACCAAAATCGTCGCCTTACTCCATGTCGTGACGGTATTGCCATAACACGACCTTGAAATTTTACTGTCAACACGCCTAAAGAAGTTTCACTTTAAAAGTAACAGTAAAAAAATAGTTTCTTATACACTATTTATAATAACTAAACAAAAAAAATATATTATAATAACTTACAATATTCATACAAGTAGGCGCTCTAGCCACTTCAGCATTTACTCCTTTTCGTAACTTAAACAGGATCCATCTAATGTTCACTTTCGCTTTTTCCGTTTCGACTTCATCACTTTCCACTTTATTTGTCAGTTTGAAGCTAGGCATTGAATGCACTAGCTTTAGTATGAGGAATAATACTTCGGTCACCTGGAAAAGTTTTAAATGAGCAATTAAAATCTATTAAGAAGACAGAAAAAATATAGTAAACTAGATTATTTGACCGACATAAGATTAATTTTAGCACTGCTTCATTATTAATAGTGTTATATATATTCAAATGGTAACCTATCCCATAAATTTCAGCGGAGGAGGGCTGAAAATCGAATCAACTGAAAAGTACTACAATGCGACTGTAAATCTGCATACGCATACATAAGTAGATGCTTTAAATATATTTTATTATTTATCATTTATTTTCTTTAATTTATTGCATAAATAATGTCCATCTTTATTTCTAATCAAAAATATGCGTACAAAATTACCTGATCAGCCATATCCTTTCCTACATTTGGCGTATACTGAGCGCACAGATCCAAGACTAAACTACGTAAAGCATCCTCCGTGTCATAATAAATAAACCCTCTATCAGTTTCACCCTTATTCTCTAAGTCTTCAACATTTACACTATTCAGAATATGTCCCAAAATTTTCGCCGCTCGTAACCTAACCCACGCATGAGGATACGCCAATAACGCTTGACAGTGTTGCCCTATATCATCGTAATCGGAATTATAATTCTTATTTTTCAAAGTGGCAACACAGTGCGTCGCAATAGCATCTATTAAATTCAGAATTTGTATTAGGCTGTGGTCTTTTTCTTTCTGTTTATCTTCGTCCGATTTTTCAGTGTCGTCGAGGCGTATTTTAACAAAGCGACCTTCGGTTATATCGTTGCTGAGAAGTAATATTTTTCCACTGAGTACGGGAAGGAGGGTTTCAATACGGGCTTTAAAGTTTTCTTGCTCAACGTTAACAAACCGAATTGCTAACTGTGCTGCTAATTCAAAGTGTACAGGCTGCAATACAAGAAATAATTTAGCATACACAGTGACACTATAATTGAAAAACCATTTTTATTACAATATAATTAAGTTACATACAATTCAATATGATATTTTACTATAAACAATTTTCATATAATATACTTGTATGTGGCAATATAACAGCTTTAAAATAAATATTTAATAAATAAAAATATTATGACTTGTGATTAAAGAAACTGAGAGAAAGTCTTTTGACTATGATTAAATTGTTTTCATCTATCTGTTAAACACAACTTTGGAATTTTATTAATGTTTCTTTGCTAATCACCTCACTCGAGTCTATTTAGTGAATAAACTTTACAAACCTTTGTATCTTCAAAGAACTTGAGCAACATATTGAACAGTTTGTTCCTATCAGCGGCTGAGAGTCTGGTCAGCATCACCTCTATACAAGCGGCCGCAGCGCTGCGACACTCCGCTGCGCTGTCATTCAGCATGCTGGCTCCCAGCGCCAGTAACATGTAGTCGCTGTGCTTCGAGAGGAATGCCTGGAACGTAAAGGAAACAAATGACACAGCTTTTTTGATATGACAATAAAAAATAATAATAACATGCTTGGCGCACTAAACGGAATTTTATTCAATATAATTGTGTTATTGAATTTTATGTTTCTTTAAATTTATTTAAAAAATTTATAAAGTAGATTTATTTTTATTTAGTAGGTAGTTATTACAAACATATCAGCTGTTATGTTACATTTATCGTGGTAATATTATATTCCCGCTATTTTTTTATTTTGTCTACAATGTTTAAATTTTGGAGATACACAGGAACTATAAGTACCTAATTATTGGCATAATAACAGTAAAAAATATTCTTTTTCTTTTTTATCCTAAAAACACTAACCGGTTCAAATTTCCGAACAATCATTTCAATGAACTTAAGCGACGATTCCCGCCCATGCTGCAGCTCATAGTTCAGTTGAGACATGAAGAATTGTATGAATTTCTCCATTCGCCTTCCCGGTGAATAATTCGTTAGATATGTTACGAAAATACCGCGAGCTTCGTCTCTGGAAATTAGCATTTAATACAATTAACATAAAGATATATTCCGTGTATCTACTATTAAGAATTTAAGCATTTAAAGTCAGTGCCAAAATATGATTAATTATAAAAGACAGAATCAAATTCAAATGGTGAAACAGATTTTGTATAATTACTACACTATTGAAGTTTATAGTATATTAATTCACATACAAATACGCTATTTATTGACCTTATTTTATTATTTCTTTAAACACACACACTACAAAAAATATTTCAAAAAAGTCAATCATATAACCATACCTGGATCTTGCAGATTCACTTAAAATACAAATCTTCGATATCTTTTGCATAACTTCGTGTAACTCTGTTGAAACCAATTTCGCATCCAATATAGCTTTTAACAATGAGAACGAATTTGCTTGTCTTTCGTCATTTTGACAATCTTCTTCAGCATATAACAGTAACGTTTTTAGTTGATCTGCTTCTAAAGTATAATATTTAACATTTCTTACAAGTACTGTTACAGCCTGAAATTAAGAGATTAAAAGGAATTAAATTTCAAACACTTTTACGTAAAAAGTTAATGAAAATAATAATTATTTACAGAAGAAATGTTACTTTACCTACATACGTTAATTTTGACAATTTAAACAAAAAGATTTACCTTAAAAGCTGTCCTAACCAGATGATAATTATCATTCTGTTTGCTGATCTCAAACGTCGCGTATTTATGTAATATCGAGAATATCGTCTTTACAATACTTTCGACCATTTCTTCTAACGTAGGCGTGCTAATTCTGATCGTCCACAACGCCGCTATACATTTTAAAGCTACAGTTATAACTTTAATATGGTCACTTTGTATCGCATCCACTAGCAACGGTATAAGAGGATCCACGAATGCCTTACAATCCATTCTGGGCACTTTTTCCCTCTTCAAAATAATGTAAAGTATGTTTAAACTGAATTCCACTAGAACATGAGCGTTCGCTTTAGCAGACGTTTTGACGTGTCTAGCTTGTGACTCCTTATTCCTTTTTGGTGTTTCTGGTATAATGAAACAATCCGGTTTCGCCCGAAGCATCTTTTCTTTCTGGTCTTCAGTAAGAACTCGTTTAGGAGCACTCAAAACAAATTCTGGAATGCTCTCTGACGCAATTCCATGGAGGAATATGAAAAGAGATTCGATATCGATAAATTTATTCGTAACTAAACCACTTGATATATGCATTAAGGCATCTTGTACTTTCAGAACTACTTTCTTCGAGTGGTGATTCTGTAAGACCTCTTTAAACGGTAAGAGGAGGTTGATTAAACATTTCTCTGTAATATTCTGAGACACAATCATGAGTGTCACGTAACTTTTCTTGCTTGGTTTGGCTTCTGGAGTCTTGTAGTGTAATTTCCCCACTTCCTTTTCTTCGGATAATTGACCAAATAAGTCATTAATGCATACATCGAGAATATATTCGAGGTTTTGATCTATATCGTTTGGTTTGAAGTCAGATTTTAGAGCATCTAGCACCGTGTGGATTGTGGATACAAGAACGTGTACTTGGAAACCCCTGGTCAGTAGTAGAGTTAAATGTTCAAGGAATACGCCAAGATATGGAGTACCGACTGTTATCATCACTTTCTTAACGATATCGCGTGCTGCTATCCTCACTTGTTTTAGTGGTGATTTGAGGAACGAACATAGCTTAATTATAATTCTGCAAAAATTCGAAATATTTACATGTAAAAAAATAACATACCAAAAGATTGTGCAAAATATTTTACTATGCCCACTATCGTTTTAATCCAAAACTGTTACACCAAGGCAAATTATAACTGATACGTATTTTATCTTATTTGTAAATATTAAATATATTTGACGATTCAAAAGCGCTTCTAGTTAAAAAAAAAAAGTCTACTTGAATAAACAAATGTATGAGTTGTAAATTTGACTTATCTATAGCCTTATAAAATTAGCTATAAACTTACCCAGGAAGTTGATATTTCAAGAAGTCGCCCGGCAAGCGTTGCAACAACTTGACCAAAGCCAATGCTATGGGTACTCTTAACATGTCCTCCTCTTGACGGACCAGTCCGGTACGACGACGGTTCACTTTGTGCGACTCTTCGTGTTCCGTCAGTTTTCCTATCGCTCTGAAATTTATGAATTGGTTATATTTATTGAAGTTAATCTAATTTTTATTAACAACTAGCAATCCGCCCGGGCTTCGCCCGTGGTACATGTTTACGTTTTTAATCCTTATGAACCATCCTCGTACTTTAAGGAATATAATAAAAAAATAATTACCTAACGAAATCGGTTCAGCCGTTCTCGAGCCGTTTTGAGTTTACCAACACATTTAGCGATAGATTTTTAGTATCGGTTTGTAAGCAACAACAAATAACAAGTCATGTTAAGTACATATACCATGGTTTGGTTTCATATAGCACATTCTATCTGAAACGGTCAATAAAGACAAAAGACTTTCATACCTAAACAAATAAACATTAAACAGAATGATTTTTAACAAATATGTGTATATGAACCAAACGACACTATTAAAATCAGAAACATACCTATTTAATTGTGGAAGTAATCCTGCTGTTAATGATTTGATTATCCTATTAGCCACAGAAGGCGAAACACTAGTAATTCTTTCAAAGGATGGTGCACTAGACACTTCTTTCGATTCTTCTTCGTCTTTCTCATCACTGACTTCTGTGATTAAATCATCCTCTAACGATTCCTTTTCTTTACTTTCCTCTTCATCTTCCGATTCTAGATCTTTTTCTATCTCAACTTTTTCTACCTTCTTATTTTTATCAATTTTAATACTATTCATTAACGATTTTGGTAATTCGATATTTTTAACTTTAGAGAAATCGAAATGGAACGCATCAATCACTCCAACTATAATACGCGTTAGTTGTTTTTGGTGCTCTGTCGAGTGTCTCATTTTATTCAAATACAACTTCAAGATCACTTCGTAATGGTACCACGGGAGCAATCTACAGCATGTGGATATAACTTCAATACAAGCATCTATTAACGTGTTCTTATCCGAATAATTGTCGTCACATATGTACATAGATGCCAAAGGTAATATGAAATTAGTGAGAGTCCTGGGTGTTGGACATTTTGTTATTTTTCTTGCTACTTTACAGAACTTTAGAAGCGCACGCACACGTCTATGCAACTGAAGATGGCAAGAGTTTTCAAAGAAGTCAACTTCCATATCTTCTTTGCTAGCTAAAGGAGCTAAATCGGATAGTACTACATCTGCATCAGGACATTCCCGTACTAATTCTCCCAATATCGTGAGACTCTCATTTCGCAAAATATCATTTTTCTTATCGCGAATACCAGTCGATATAAGTGAGAGCACGGTGTCTCGAACAAAAAATTGTCCTTCATTAGTTGATCTGTACTTCATTAACAATTTCGGGAGTATTTTCTTTAAGCATAATCCTGCACTATCGCGTAAACCGATGTCTTTCTCAGTGCGGATGAAGAAGAAACAATTGTTAACGATTAAAATAGCCAGATCAATATCAATCTCATTATTATCCAACATTTGATAAATTGTCTTGTATGCATCTATTCTTTTGTCGAAATCAGGTTGGTCTATCCATCTTTTATTGAAAGCGTTCATTTCACTTACAACATTAGCTATTTTCGTTAACGCTTCTTTATTAGCAGATTCATTTTTACACATTGAAAACAACAGTTTAATCAATAACTTCCTAACTTCAACTAAAGTAATCTTATTAAAGAGAACAGCAATATTCTTCATGTATAGCTGTGGATTAGAACTATGTCCAAGAAGGTTTATAATAGTATTTACTGCATGTTCCATGTTTTCTTCAGCCATATTCATGCAAACTTTTTTCACAAGTATAGGAAGTAAGAGATTCAATAAATCGTCGCACATCTCAGGTGTCGTAACCATTTCCGTAACACGTGAAAGTATTAAAAGATCTCGTTTATTCACAGTATTCGATTTTGCTGAATTTGCAACTCTTCTCTTCATGACTTCCAAAATACTGGGCAAGTGAGGTATTAAAATTTTACTGCCAAAATTGATATCAGTTCTATCAGATTTTACTTCTAAAACATTAAACGATTCTAAATCTGGATTTTCTTTTTCTTCATCTTCGGTTAAGGTCAATAATTTTTCGACCATATCAAGTATCATGTTAACAACACCGGGCGTAGTTTTTGGTGCTAGCAAAAGTTTAAATATTTCAGGTAAAGGACTTAGGGAAGTATCTTTTTCGGAACATGTTATTAGTAAAATATAGTATCTTGGATTGAGGCACCATGTATTGAATAGCTTTAGAAGAACTGTTGGACTGTAAATACCCTCAATGTGCAATCTAGGAAGTACAGGCCATATTAAAGTTTCATATATGACATACAATTCATCCTTACTCCACGCATATTTGTCAAACTGATCAAAAACTTTTCCCAGTATTGACAGAGCAATGGTCCTAAGATTTTTCATTACTTTCACATAACTCACGTGCACTTTTTCAACACGAGATAGAACGGCGGCTACGTGTGAACAGACAGCATAAAATATTTTCATAAAGTGAGATAGTAAGCTATCTTTCATACATCCTCCAAAATATTCCCTTACTACATCAAATAAGTTTAATACACTATGTATTTTTCCAGGACTCGTAACTGCTTTTAAGTCTATATTATTAGTTATATTATGCAATATTTCCTTTGGTTCTAATTTCATATTGTCCTTGAAGTATGTGAATGCCATTTCAATGAATATTTTCAATTCATTTTCTTTACAACCACTCAAATATCTCATCACTAAAGATCGTCTAGTTTGCCCTCCTCCTTTTTTGTCCGCTCCAAGTTTTGAAGTCATTTTTCCATATAAAATTCTTAGGATTATAGGAACAACATGTTCCCTGTCTTCAACATGAATAGCCTCTGAATCTTCAGTTATTTTAAATTGTGCAAGTTCATCCTTAAACTTGTTTTCATCAACTAGATTGTGTAGATTTGTTTTGTATGCAACCACACTTTTATTTTTATAATTCAAAACACAATCCAATGCATATTTCTGGAGACCAGGATTTTTATGTTTTAAAAACTCCATATAGAGCTCCCAGAAAACTGGTTCCTTATGGAGTGCTCTTGGGTTTTTAAACTGTGACAGAACTTGCATTATATTTATTAGTGTTTTAAATATTATTTTTCCTGATACAGTATCTTTTTCTTGTTCTTCAGGAATTTCAAGGTTATCAACATTCTGTTCTGGATTATCAACTTCCATTGCATTATTAGCTTCGTTATCATGTTTTTCGACATCTATTGTCAGTGCATTCATATTACTATTTTGCCGATACTCTTCGTCTATGAATTTCAGGAAAAGAGTAACAACATCCCTATTTTTAGCCTCACAAACATGAATACAAAATGTCATTATTTTTAAGATCAAATTTCTGTAATTGAAAAGATCAGGCCTTTCTGGTATATTATTATATTCAGCATATAAATCTTTAAGGAGTGCACTATTTCCTTCAATTTCGTTATCATATTTGAAATTTTTGATGTTGCACTTGGCGTTTGTGAAAGAATTTTCTAGAGCCTTATAGAAGGTTGGCCAAAAGACATCAATTACGAGACCATTGCCATAACCTGCTATAAATTCTATAACTGGTTCCCAGAGTAGTTTGAAATTGGCATATAAAATACCTAACATATAATGCAGAGCATAGAGATGAAAATCTGTGTCTTTTGCTAATTCATACTGTGTTGTGTTGAATGCCATTTTTTGCAAAGTACTTATTTGAGCCCTATATTCTTGTATAGAAGGAGTAATGGATTCCACTGTGTAACATTTACTGAAAATTGAAAATCTTTCAACTTCCCCTCCCACTTGTAGTGTTTTATTTAATTCTTCGACATTTTCGAATAATTTGTATATGTGTGTTGTTAATAATCTCACCTGCAACAACGAAATATAAATAAAATAAATAATGTAAATAAAAATCCTATTATAATAAACTGAAACAGTAACATAACAATCATTTTGCTCCATCCCAGGTGACAGCAGACAAAATCGAAAAAAAAATTATGTTAATTCCTACAGTTCCCAAAATAAATGTGAAAAATACTTACAATATGAAATGGAGAAGACACATTAGATCTCAAATAAGAATCAATCAATGACAAAAATGGATATGTCAGGCTGTTCTCATACTCATAAGCTGTTAGATACAAGTCAAGTAATTGTAACGCTACTAAATAGTTTGGGTCTGCTGCACAAGGAACTATAACTGGTAACAGAACATCTATATCACATATTTCCTTCAATCGTTTACAGCTGGATATATGTATCGCACATTCCAATGTAGTAGCAAGTATGAACATTATTTTTCTTGCACATATTGATAATGCAGTTGTATCACAGATATATTTATTTTCATTTTGATGTTCCAGATTATACATGGATAGTGTGTTCAGAAGTTTCTTAGTTAATTCGCGAAGCAATTCAATGCACATGTCAACATCAAGTCGCTCAATATGAGGCATACAAAACAGTACATTCATTAACTTAGATGGATTTTCAACTATCTCCTCCAAATCTTCACTTAAAACATTTTTAAAGTGTTCCATTATTAAAGGCAAACCTTTTCCGAAATCTAGCGGATATTTCACCCATTCAAAAAGTTTCAAACCGTTCTTGGATAAAGGCGATTTTCTCAAACATATTTTTGTTAATGTCGACATAGCTTCGTTATCAAAATCGGATTGAATTACGAAGTTAAGAAAATGGGGCAATATATGCATATCGAATTGTGAATAACTGATGACATTTTGTACGAAATCAATTAGGATATTTGGAAAAGGTAAAGGCAGTAGTACTTTAACAAGAATGCCAGCATGTTCTTGTGACAGTGTAATATTTGAGGATAGAAGTAATAATGCTCCAATTTGAGCACAAACTTCTAGAACAGTCTCCGAAGATTGTTCACAGATAACCTTCACCAACAAAACAGTATATTGCTGTGGATTGGACAGATATTTTCCATGTTGATGTTCAATGACTTGTCCTGATAATCTGAGTATATACTCCAGTCCTTTATTTCCGTCTTCTTTAGCTATTTCTTCTGTATATTTCACAATGTTATCCCAAAAGAATGTGAACTCTTTATGCGATATTCCTTGTAAGCTGTCTTCGACTGTCTGCGTAAGTACTTTGAATAGAATTTCTTGGTGCGTCTTGTTCTCTTTGAGTTGATCAAATAACAGAGGCAGGAAGGTGTCAATACAGCTGTGGAATTTATTGCTCACACCTCTTAATATCTCAAAGAGCAAATGACCACATCCTGTGATAGCCTGTAAAGAAAAGAAAACAAAAATAAATAAAGCATAATTTTCTTTTTCATGGTCAATAAATTAACAACTCATCATTCTTGTAATAACCAAAGTTCAAGATTTTTAATTACAAAAATAAAAGTCTGTTTAACAATAAATCTTTTGATTTCTTTTGTATAATTAAATAAATACCATTGAAATTACTTGGAGTAAAAAAAATATTCCATAAACTTCGCATATGTATAAAACAAGCACTTACATCATCATTTTCTTTTAAATAACTAAGAAGAGATTCCACAAACTTCTTCTTATCCCTTATATCCCTGGCCACAAAGGCAAAACTTTCAGCTGCGAAATTATTTATATACTGCGGTTTATTTTCACTCAAAAAAGGTATTATTCTCGGTAGGACCACACCAAGATCCTTCTTTAAATATGGCTTTAATATTTTGAATAGAAAAGCCAAACATATAAGTGTCCATTCCAGTCTCTCTGCATCTTTTGTGTCCAATAACTTTATTAGTATATCCAGGAATTTAGGAAAGTGTGGGTAGAAATCATTTCTTAAATCCTTGGCTACTGACACTAGTATTCTGTAAAAGAGATTGATGTATGAATAAAAAATTAGAAATAATAATTTAAAAACAGTAAAACTCTCTTTGGGATTGCAGAGTAATTTAATTGATTTACAGATTTCATTTATGGACACTGGTGAGTAATGACTATAACTTTTTTGATATGCCTCCAGGTTTGCTAACCACTACACTATTAAGACAATTGATTAAAGTACCAGTCACATATGAGATAAATTTGTTTGTTGATATCAAATACAGAAATTTTCTTCTTCCAACGATCATGTTACTTACTCTAATAATGGTTGTAGGCACAACTGGTCTTCCAATTTCAAAAACTTTTCCAACAAATCAAGTACTTCCTCCTTTTTATGAATCAACTGTGCCACAGTCACAACGCCAAAGACTTCTTTCTTAAATTTCTTGAAATTTTCCGTCAAATTGAGCGCATGCCATTTCTGGATAGCTACATGGAAATGTGTGTCATTCTCTCCCGGTTGACTGGAGTATGAATGCTCAATGTGGTAGAGAGCAGCATGCCGAATGTCGATGCCATTTATTCGCTCCGCAAATGGCACAAACTGCAATATTGAGTGGATGATTAGAACTTTAGAAGATTTTTATAACGTCAAAATTCTTCGATATTTCTAATTGTATACGTATTTCAAAATACATATACTAGGTAATGTTAGTATACATACAATTCAAGTTGAATTTAAAATAGTAATTGATTATTATGTCTCTAAAATAACACATTTTACGATCGTGAGTAGGTAACCTCAAAACAATTATTATAAAGCTCATAGCATATTATTTAATAATTATACGTACCCGAAATGTGTTCGTAGTTTTATGTTTTACTGGTTTGCTCTTCATTGTGAATTATATGAGTTTATAATTGTGAATATCAAAAACATCACGGCCTGTCGTACAGGGCTTGTTTACGTTTTTGTGCACAGCAGTCAGCACATGTGTTTGACAGTTCATAATTTCATATCAGAAATTGACAGCCGACGACAGATCTCAGAATTGTCGCTATAAAAATATTTTTGGATTCATACTGTACGTAACCTTCACGCAACTATTTAAAATATTTTTAAATAATATTCAGGTACATACCTATCGTAAATTAATATAAATGTTTACAGAATTGGGGGTGTAATCATTACCTACAAAGAGTATGCGCCAAGAAAGAAGTCCTACGGCGAAGCAATGAACTAAATTTGACATGTCGGCCATTTTGTAGAAAAAAGTTACGAGTAGCCACTAAAACTTGAACCTTATTGAAAATTTAATAATATGGACTATAATTTACGATGAAACGAAGGATTGCTTCGAAATAATTAAGTAGATGTGTGCAGATCACTTCATATACTACCAATTACCAACTGGATAATGTGTCTTAAATAATTGATAGAAAACCTTCATAATTTATGTTATAGAATCTTGCATTAAATAAATCATATAAACATCTATACTCAACGCAAGCAATGAATATGAATAATATTTATAGCGCCCTTCTCATTTATTTTTCCCAATTCTGCGGGTATTTGAATATAATAATATGGCAATATTATGTCAGCCGCCGACAGCGCCACATCTGCGGGACTTTTTTCGTGACTCTGAAGTCTGAACCACAGGTCTGAACACTTGAGTTTTGCTGGTTTTGTGATTTGTCATTCAAATGTCATAGAAGAAAAACAAATGTTGATAAGATTTCACACTACTTCACAAATCTTTATTCTTCTGTTTAATGCGCAAATTTAACAGCACAATAGGTACAATATTTATTCAATTTAATAATAAAGCATAGTTTTAACCTGTTAACTGTGAGACTGATTTTTTATTTTTTGTTCAATGCTTGCTAGGGTCGTTAATTCGTTGCCATTCGGGCTTTCTCAACGAATAACTAGACTTTACTTTCAGGGTGAGTTATTATAATTTTCAAATATATCAGTGTTTTTCACAATAAACAATTTAATTTTAAATTTAATTTTAAATGTTTAGCTTTGGTCTGGAATCAACGCACAAGTCACAGTAAACCGGAATTCCATCAATTTAAAAACATGGATGTTAAAATTCTGCCTGCTTTGAAAGACAATTACATGTACTTAATTGTGGATAAAGCAACGAAAGAAGCGGCTATAGTGGATCCAGTGGAACCAAATACTGTTTTGAAAGCTGTAGAGGAGCAGGGTGTCACCTTAACTAAAGTACTCACTACTCATCACCATTGGTATATTAATAATGTTAAATAAACTACTAACTGCTTTAAATTAACCTTTCGTAATTAACATTTCTTGTAACTAACGTTTGCTAATGTTTATTTCGGTATTCCTTGTTATATTTACTGTAATTTTAAATAAAGAAATAACCTATCATAATATAGTTACGATTTAAAGGGACCATGCAGGAGGGAATGAGGACCTAGTGAAAATGCACCCTGGCTTAGAAGTATATGGGGGTGATGATCGTATTGGTGCATTGACCAACAAGGTTGTACATAACTCCAAATTTAACATTGGGAATTTGAGTGTGCTCTGTCTTTTCACTCCTTGCCACACATCTGGTCACATTTGTTATTTTGTAACTTCCCCTGAGGAAGGTGGAGAACAAGCTGTTTTCACAGGTTTGTTGCTATATGGATAAAAATGTTATTGCTATGCATAATATACATTTAAAATACAAAGTTTAAATTAAATTGAACACAAAACATAATATTTAGAAATTAAAATAACATGCACATTCTTACTTTTAGTTTTGTAATCTGTAATTTTTTTTAATCTTTAATTTACATTGTTTTTTTAATAAACCTATATGTTATTATATTTGGTTGTGTTTTTCAATAGGTGACACACTCTTCCTAGGTGGTTGTGGAAGATTCTTCGAAGGTACAGCAGAACAAATGCACAAAGCTCTGATAGATATACTGGGCAATCTACCTGAACAAACTAAAGTGTTTTGCGGCCACGAGTATTCCATACAAAACCTGAAGTTTGCTGCTCATGTTGAACCGGAAAATGAAGATGTTAAGAATAAAATCACATGGTCTCTCCAAAAGAGACAAGAGGGAAAGCCTACTGTAAGTTCTTATGTTATATTTATTATTACATTTTATTTTTGACAAATTTTCCATTGCTATTCTTCAAAAATTGTTTTAAACACTAACAGATTAGGTGATGAAATTGTTAAATCCTGTAAAACTTGACAAAATTCGTAAATATTTGAACTTGAATTAAAATGGAATTTGTATGCTGTACAAATATATTGTAGTAGTCTTATAAAGATAAGACTAGTTTATCACAATATTTATATAAGTAAATTGAAGCATTGATAGCATTACATAACTAATATAAGTAACAATAACAATATGAATTCTAGGTACCATCAACAATACTGGAAGAAAAACTATACAATCCCTTTATGAGAGTAACACAAGGACCGGTGATGAAACATGTCAACAAAGCAAACCCAATTGAAACTATGAAAGCTATCCGTCTGGAAAAAGACAATTTTAAATCCTAAATAGTAAAGATTTTCATCAATATGTTGTTTTCCATTATTTATAGTTGTTGTTTTTAATTTGTAATTTTTTATCAATGAATACACTTTTGTATTTTATACTTGGTGTCTTATTTCAACCTATGTTTCAGAATCAGTAGGTTATTTTTCAATTATACCTCAATCATATTTTTATACTAATCTATACTAATATTATAAAGCTGAAGAGTTTGTTTGTTTGAACGTGCTAATCTCGGGAACTACTGGTCCGATTTGAAAAATTATTTCAGTGTTAGATAGTTCATTTATCGAGGAAGGCTATAGGCTATATATCATCATGCTACGACCAACAGGAGTGGAGCCACGGGGGTGAAACCGCGCAGAGCAGCTAGTACCTGAATAAATTGGTAGGTAAGGAAATATTGCAGTACAATTTACTATTCTAGGCTTAAAAGAAACAAATGTTTGTAAATTAAAATTGTATTTAAATAATAACTTAAAGCTTAAGATCACAAGGGGATTAACTGCTAAGTGGTTTAACTGCTGAATACTATTGCTCCTTTTTAATGTATGCTGACATTTCCTCTGCATATTTTTCCTTTGATCTCTCAAACATTGCTACATATACCTGGAAAATAGATTTGATAAAAATTATAAGATGTGAAGTAGACAAAGACTTAATAGTGAATTGTTATCATTTCAAACCTATAAAAAACTGCTACACATATGAACAAAGAAAAATTATTATACTAAACATTTTCCTAGATCAATACTATTGGATAAACTAAATCTGATTCCTGTGTAAGTTATTGTAATCTGAAAGACATAAAAAATAATATTTTATTTTTTACCCTTTTCTCTTCATTTGTGAGGGCTCTCCACCGTGACGCTAATTGCCGTGTGACTTCTTGTTTCGAGGGCTCTGAGCCCATTTCTGTTGCTGTTTCTGCTACTACCACTGGTCTTTGTTCTTGGCAAAATTGGAAGAAGGCATTACAAGGTTTCTTCGGAGCGTTGGGGTCTTTCTCTGGCTATTAATAAGATTATTTAATTAATACATTTGAAGATTAACAAGGGCTTATACTGTTAATTCACAACAACAGTCATTCAATATAATAACACAATAAAGCATAAACAGTATATGAATAGTAAATAAGTAGCACCTTATCTGCTTTGCTTTTTCTTTTGGGCGCAGGTTTCTTTCCACCTGTCGCATTTTGTTTATCTATCTGCCGTAAGGGCGTTTGTGGTTTATTGCCTTTAACAGTCTTCGTGAATACTTCTGGTTTGACTTCGGTTTCAATGGGTATGTTCCTGAATGCATCGCCATGTTTATCCAGTCTTTCCACTAATAACTTTATGTCCTTTTTATAGCGTTTTGTTATTTTCTTTACCTCGTGTATCCTAAAAAGATAGGTCAATATATACCAATTGTAAATAAGCTTCATACAACGAAATTCTTAAGAAAATGCAAACCTATTCACTATTCGTTCATTATCCTGTTGCAACACTTCACATCTTTCAAGTAACAATTGATATTTTCGCCTATAAATTTCTTCCTCGGATGGTAAACTAACCATATCATCTGAGTCGTCAGAAATATTCGAGTTTAGTTGCTGGACTGTCATTTTAAATTATTTCACGGCTTCAAAGTTCAACACAAACAAATTCCTTTCTTTGTCGCTTGTCAGTTGCTATACATTATTCCTCTATGGTCAGTTGTCAGTGGTCGTTGCTCATGTTGGTATGCCCGTCTATTTGGATAATCGGACTAACATAAAGTATATTCATTTGTGTGCTCTTGATAATTTAAATCTTTCAGATTCTTTAAAAAAGGGTAGCTAAAGTCAATCTTTCCATAAGTGATAAAATGTATATTAGAATAGTATTAATAAACGCAACAAATATTATTAAAAAATTGTACCATAGATACCAATTTGTTTTATTCAGAAAGCCAAAGTTTAGGCTTAATATGGCCTTGGGCACTTTTGGTTTAGGAGCGGGAAAATTAAATGCTATGCTATGTCTATACGTATACTTGTACGAATTTAAAATATTTTCAGCGATGTTTCCATTATCAATTTATTTATTTTTGGCAAGGAGCCATACATGAATTCATGAATATCTTGTTCATTCATAAAATAAATATTTCGCGACTGCGCACTGCTAATAATACAAATGTATCGCATTGCGGGGTGCGGGTTGTTTAATTATAGCGTGTTTTGTAAAAAGAAATAAAGAGTAGCGTTAAATCGAATGATGATGTTTATTTATATTACTAGATAGTCGGTTTCAATTATTGTAGATTAAATAAAGTGTCACAAATGCCTTCCAAAAGCAGCAATGAGATGGATACCACTTTCTTCCAAACGAACTACGTTTATATATTTCACATTATTATTTCTATTATATTTATTATATGTGTTGAATACTTCCTTAGTTGATGAACGTAAGGTAAGTATCAATTATTTTCTATAATACTACCATTAATATTGTATTGAATTAATGAAACTGTAAAACTTTATTCAAATTTCAGGTCTCAGTCAGGCTTTCTTGGAACCACATTTCAAAATATAAAGACGCTGCATTTAAATTTGCTACGTTTTTGGGATTGAACTTAGATGGAGGTTACGAGTATCGCAGATTGCATAAATCCAACCAAGTACCCATTAAAAAACTTCCAGATGCTCTCATTATAGGCGTAAAGAAATGTGGTACACGTGCGTTATTAGAATTTTTAAGGTAATGATTATTCTTATTCTTGTAAATAATGATGTTTATAATCATAAAAAAGGTTTCCAAATATTTAATAAAAGTTTATATAAAAATATTCAGTTATTATTTTAAATATAGGCTGCATCCAGACGTGCGAGCCGCAGGATCAGAAGTTCATTTCTTTGACAAGTACTATCACAAAGGTTTTGAATGGTACAGGTACGTACTTAGTTACGCATTATTATTATTTCAATAATATTTTTATATTATTTTATCATTTCTTTCCATTATCTATAATGATCAATACAATTTTTTTTGCAGAGATAAAATGCCGCCAACGCTAGAAGGGCAGATTACAATGGAAAAGACACCTTCGTATTGGGTGACGAAATCCGCCCCTAAACGAGTATTTGCTATGAACCCTCTTGTAAAACTGCTAGCTGTTGTTAGAGA
Source organism: Colias behrii (assembly GCA_029959065.1). Classification (NCBI taxonomy): domain Eukaryota; kingdom Metazoa; phylum Arthropoda; class Insecta; order Lepidoptera; family Pieridae; genus Colias; species Colias behrii. Next base: position 9,540,779 of record JARWMC010000010.1, read on the forward strand.
TCCCGTAACGCGAGCAATAAGCGATTATACTCAGTCTGCTAGGTAAGGTAAATGTACCAAATACAGGGTGTTAGAAAATTTTCAAATTTTCAAATACCTATAGTAGGCAATAGACATTGAGTGTTTGTGTTTTTAATTAACGGAGGACGGTTTAACTTTGTTCTTCTCTTCTATGTAACTTATGTCGTTTACTTTTACATAATATACCTACCTATTCGTTTTTTCGTGCAGCATGAGTTGTAGAGCTGTCTTTTTTATTGCAAAGTTAATATATATATTGAGTAGTTGCTAAATATTTATTTTATACAGCAAACGACCAGGATTACCTCGCTTCGAAGACTTCGCCCTCATAAACAGCACTTTACAATGGGGCGGTGCTTGGGCCATAGATGCATCATGGCCACCAGTAAGATTGGGGATATATGCGCGACCATATCGTAGATGGCTGCGTAGGTTTCCTAAATCTAGACTTTTATTGATAAATGGTGAGAGACTTGTTGCTGATCCAGCTGCTGAAATGGCGAGAGTGCAGGTGGGTCCCAATTTAAACTTTATTTCATTTGTATAATAAGAGAGTCGCTACACAGGAAACGAATATCTACGTTTGGCACAAGTAAACCTGACTTGAAAATGTGTGGGTTCGATTTCCATTGTATTGTATTGTATTGTATCAGCCTGTCGCGTCCCAATGCTGAGCAAAGGCCTCTCCAAGTCGCTTCCATGAATCGCGGTCTTGTCCTAATGAAAACCAGTCATTTTTAAATTGGTCAAGTTCATCTCGCCATCTCTTCTTCGGCCTGCCGCGACGTCTTCTATCTGTTCCTGGGCTCCACAAAGTCGTTATCTTGGCCCACAGTTCGTCCGTTGGGAAATATTTTATGACGAACATTATACTATTTAATTGTGTCTAGCCGTAGATTTTAATATGTAAGTTTTCTCTATACACGTGGCGTTACGCTGTCTTGATTGGATTTGACCAAGGATTTGACTAAAGATTCTAATACGAAACTTTTTTTATTAATAATTTTAAGCTAGTTTTCTTATCGCCAGTGAAGTTAATATTACATAATTTTTCAGGATTTCCTCGGTCTCAAACGAGTCATCACGGACAAGCATTTTTATTTCAACTCAACGAAGGGCTTCCCATGTCTTCTTAAGTCTGAAACAAAGTCAATTCCACACTGTTTGGGTAAAACCAAGGGCAGAAATCATCCCCATATAGAGCAAGCTGTATTAGATCGTCTGAAAGAATTTTATAAACCGCACAATGAAAAGTTTTACGAACTATCTGGCATTAATTTTAAATGGCCGTGAGATGGGCTCAAAAATGATTAATTTACACGCTACCTTCTATTTTTTCAATCAATATTGTAAACCTACACCAGGGCCAAAATCCCTTCCAAAATGATAAAAAACTAAAAAAAAATAGTAGGATGAAACCCATTAGAAAAGGAGGGGAATGTGATAAAAATTAAAGGAAAAATAAATTACAGACAATCTGAGTTCGGGAAGTGGGAGCTTTTAAGGCTAAAAAATGGTTTCTCTTAAATTCCGACAAAACTACAAGTCCTATGGAAAAAAGTTCAATGGCAAAGTTGTAGGTAATAAAATGATCTACAACTTTTGTATTAACAATTTTTTCACATAACCTCAAAATTTAGGTGAAAAATTCAAAAAACCAAGTTTTTGGTTTTTTATTTATCTTTTTCAAAAAAAAAATTTTCTACGATATTTGGTGAAAACTTACCTTATTATGTCCCAAATACACTGTAATTTATTTGATTGAAAATATTTATTTTTTCGCCCTATTTCAACTTAATACCAAAAAAACAACCTAATTTTCAATCGAAAATTCTGACGTCAAAATATCAGCTTTTTTCAAAAATTTTGGGGGCTTTTTGTTCGTTGAAATATCTACTTTCTGATGGTGTAAATTATAATATACATTACCTTAGGAAATTTAGTCAGAAAATGCATACAAACAGTGTGATAATGAGCTTTCACTAAGTCAGGCAAATTTCTCAAACGACCTGAAATGTTTTTATCGACATCATTTTGTTTATGAACATGCTGTCGAATGTTAGCTGTGGTATCGTTACTTTGATCAGATGAATTTTTTTTTTCAAATGTTACCGAAAAGCCGATACAAGAGAAAATATAGAGTTCGAGAACTGTGCCTGATTTAGTAAAAGCTTATTATCACACTGTTTGTATGCATTTTCTGAGTAAATTTACTATGGTAATGTATATTATATTTTACACTATCAGAAACTAGTTATTTCAACGAACAAAAAGCCCCCAAACTTTTTGAAAAAAGCTGATATTTTGACGTCAGAATTTTCGATTAAAAATTAGGTTGTTTTTTTGTATTAAGTTAAAATAAGGCGAAAAAATAAATATTTTCAATCAAATAAATTACAGTGTATTTGGGACATAATAAGGTAAGTTTTCACCAAATATCGTAGAAAAATTTTTTTTTTTGAAAAAGATATAAATAAAAAACCAAAAACTTGGTTTTTTGAATTTTTCACCTAAATTTTGAGGTTATGTGAAAAAATTGTTAATACAAAAGTTGTAGATCTTTTTATTACCTACAACTTTGCCATTGAACTTTTTTCCATAGGACTTGTAGTTTTGTCGGAATTTAAGAGAAACCATTTTTTAGCCTTAAAAGCTCCCCCCCTCCCACTTCCCGAACTCGGATTGTCTGTAATTTATTTTTCCTTTAATTTTTATCACATTCCCCTCCTTTTCTAATGGGTTTCATCCTGCTACTATTTTTTTTTGTTTCAAAAATTATCGACCCTGGTCTAACTAGGATTTCATAGAATATGACGAACTATAAAATTTGCTTTAGACATTTTCTGTGGAACTGAATTATTGCTCAGCGTCGGTTCAGTTTTTAAGTGCATCTGTTACAATTTTATTTGTGTAGTAATTTATGATACCTGTCACAGAGCAAGTAATATAGTAATACCTATATGTACTCCGTAGGTACGCAGTAGGTACTCTAGTAACTTCTTTAGTCTTTTGTGTATGTAGAATGCAGTTAACTGTATAGTATATAACATGTTTAGACGTCCACATTTGCTTTTGACTGTGATCCAAGTATTATAGGATTTATAGAATATAGGTGTACCTTTAGGCCCCTTCCCAGTGGCACTATCGTCAACGCGAGCGTGATCGAAAAGCTTGTTGTTTCATCCAGCGCAATGTCAGATAAAGAGGTAATGCGAAAAGACAGAGAAAGAGCGCCTGAGCGCTAGGTTAGCATTCGGTAACTTACGCCGCGGCCGCGGCTGGTCACTCGCGGTCGCGTACGAGCACGGTCTGCTGCTTACGATTCATTCATGAAAATGATCCGTCGATCGTGAGTAAACAGTAAAACGAGACTCAATAGATGTCTATTGTTCTATGAGTCGCTGTTTCATGTTTGGGCTCTTTGGACCGGTTGTTTGGGCGCTTAGTGGATATCGTACCACATGAGTAGAAAGTATCGTACCGCGCGCTATATGATATAGTTATTTAGCTATCTATATTTTCGTAGGTACATTACTCTGAAATGCTGGAGCTTATCAACATAATTTGTTGTTATTTATTTTTAGCACTGGAGGTACTTACCGTACGTGAGCTATTTTTACAACACGGAAAATATTCACACCATACACATACCATACATTACCTTTTTCGTATTTTATGCAAGTAGGTACCTATCTCATGAACGAACAAAGAAATTCAGACAGATTTTCGAAAAATATTTGTAATAAAAAACTGCGTAGGTAGGTACCCCACAAAGAGTCTGCCACTTCGCTGTAAATTCACTCAAGTTTCACTTGGCTTAGCTTTTTATATATACGGCATGAAAAGAAAATAATAGAAACCTAATTAGTCCGTCAGTTAGATAATTTTATTTTTCTTTTGTATATAAACCAATATACATGTGACGTCACAATTTTGTACGATTTGTACAAAACCTTGACTCCACACAAGCCGGTACAGCAATTTTATATATACCTACACGAACCATTTTTAAAACGAAAAGGACTAAAATTTACGAAAAAACCTAATATGAACCTTTATAAGATCAACCTTGCAACGGTGTAATAATAATCTGCTCTAACGTGTAGGTAGGTTTGTGATATTCACAAAACTCATGAAATGTACTCAATAATACTTATACCTATATAGGTAGTTTGATCTAACGTAATAAAGTAATAGTGCAATCTTCGGTCGTTTTCTGTATATATATATACCTACCTTCCTAATACTGTTACAATATGATGTTATACGGCATGAAAAGAAAATAATAGAAACCTAAGTAGTCCGTCAGTTAGATATTTTTTTTTCTTTTGTATATAAACCAATATAGTTACATGTTTATATTGTAAAAAAACTAAGATAGATTTTATGTAAATTAATTTCGTGCATCCTGTTTGCAACAATCTAAAATAGAAAATTACCTGCGTGAGTACTTAGAGTAGGTTCCTTCGAGCCGAGAGACGTAAACGCTTTTTATTACCTTTACGGTAATTTGGCTGAGTGTTATCTGTAAAAATCAGTAGATAAGTAGGTATTTTAGGTAACATCGATCTATTGTTGTTTGAAAAATGTGTCTGTGATCTGTCCCACACACATACAATACGATACAGATAGAAGGCAAGCTAATAGGTACATAACTATCTAATGTATGTTACTGTGTAAGTAGTTGGTATATTTATATTTAGCTATGTCCCTACTTGGGTCTTGTATAATTATGTGAAAAAATCGACTTACCCATTTTTCAAAACGATGTTTCGTTTTTCACAATACAAGTCTATAATCTATATACGTATATATTATACTAACAGTCTGTCCCGGCTTCGCCCGTGGTAGGTACATATTTACGTTTTCACCACATAAGAACCATCCTCGTACTTCAAGGAATATAATAAAAAAAGATTTATCGAGATCGGTTCAGCCGTTCACACGTGATGCCGTGACAACGCGAAACGGGTTTCATTTTTATATAATACTAGCTGCTCCGCGCGGTTTCACCCCCGTGGCTTCACTCCTGTGGGTCGTAGCGTGATGATGCCTATAACCTTCCTCGATAAATGGGCTATCTAACACCGAAATAATTTTTCAAATCGGACCAGTAGTTCCCGAGATTAGCGCGTTCAAACAAACAAACAAACTCTTCAGCTTTATAATATTAGTATAGATAAAAATGAAACCCGTTTCGCGTTGTCACGGCATCACGCGTGAACGGGTGGACCAATTTCGATAATTCTTTTTTTATTATATTCTTTGAAGTACGAGGATGGTTCTTATGTAGAGAAAACGTAAACATGTTGTATGCCACGGGCGAAGCCGGGGCGGACCGCTAGTAGGTAATAAGTTAACTCGCCGTCTATTTCCTTATCACAAGAAAATCGGTGTCCGTATTCACTAGTGCCAGGTTCGTTTCAGAATATAAATCAATTATCCTTTCGAGAGCAAAATCAGTGTCCGGTGTGCAAAATAAAATCGTTCGTACCTAGTAAGTAAAACAGAATTCACTAAAAATAACACGCAACTGCACAATTTACGTACCTATGCACATTCAACAAACTCAATACCTACTAACAATTCCCGAAGAACGAGCCGAACGCCTTTCAACTCCTGCGTCTCACCCTGCACGGCTCGTCCCCCGCATACTTCTTACCGCTACGCAACAAGCAGTTGAGAGCGCGATAACATTGAATGTTATATAGTGTGCGGAAATTTTATAAAACTTGTTTCAAGAAAAACGTGATTATTAGTAAGCCTTACAAGTTTGTTAAAAAAATGTTTGACATTTAGAATCTCCATTACATTTGCAAGGTTTAAAACCAAATAATTTTTTTACTGGTACAATTAATAAGTACAATAAAAACGCCTGAAATTCAGATAAAATTCGTGCAAAAAGCAGATTTTTGGCGGCTTATACTGCATCTGTTTTTCCAAATTTTGAGTTCGCGTTTTATTATAAACCTAGGTATAGTTCAGAGGATACCATTTAGTGAAAAAAAATTCAAAGAAAGATCCTAAACAACGCCATAATCACGTAAGAGCGTTTGTATGGAGAGATGGACGGGTTGGCCGCTCTTAAGTCATATAAGTACATAATATCTATAATGAGCGGTGAGCCTAGTCTGTAGGTAAGTTAAAGTCCTTGCCAAACTTTATACAAATTGAACCCTTGATATTCGATTCTACAATTAAATATTACTTTAATTAATATAATTAACAGATGAAGGTTCTTAATTCGATACGAATTTCATAATGGTTACCGTACCTTCTTAACGACTATATAAAATTTGGCGCGGACTTTAAAAAAATACTAATTAGTAGTTAGGTACTTACTACGCTTGTAACATATCTATTACGTTGTGACTTTATTTAGGAAAAAAATGTTTACAAAACAATATGATACCCGCTGTAGTTTACTATTACGTATTATTAATAATTATTATTCCAAAAATTATTAAAGTAACTAAGCTTACGTTGTGAATTAGGGAAAAAAGTAAAGGTATACTTAAGTTATATTCATTAAAAAATAGTTTAACTGTGATAGCGAGATTGTGGTCAAGCTCTTCCCTATTTTGAATAAAAAAAAAGCCGTAAGCGAAAAACATTTCACACTATCAGACTAAATTGCCAACAACAATTAAAATTACATTTTTAATAGGGAAAACGTAACTAATTCGAACTGATTTCATAATTTTCATTGTTATACCTATAAAACAAAAATAGGTACTTAATTAAAAGTTAAAAATAAAGATCATAGACATTTTTGTTTGTGTGCATGTCTTCATTGATTTTCCTAAACTTTTTTCACAATCCAACCTTCTAGTTCCTAAATAAATTATCACCTTATTCTATCATCTAAAGTTCCTAATGCACTTCACTGTACATTCCTATGCCAATTCTATTATACTTTTACCAAATTTTATATCACATACGTAAGTGGAAAAATCGATAATTAATCATGGAATGGAATATTGTTGAATGGATAATTTTTTATTTAATATAGCAATAATTAGCTGCTATAAGTCAAGAAGCTTATATCTAATACCACAGAACAGTCTTATACACTGGAGATTGCACTATGACCATTAACTTGTAACAAGAAAATATGACGTTGAATGACGCCTGTATGTTTTTTTATCCCTTTCACACCAACTTGCCAAGTTAGGTGTGAAAGGGATAAAAAAACATACAGGCGTCATTCAACGTCATAAAATAATAATAATAATAAAAGTGAACAAAGCTACAAAACATAGTGACTGGTCTCGTAAACCTCTTCATGGAAGACACTATCACGATCTGAACCTACAGCATGTTGACAAACTAGCGTCAAACGAATGGCTCAGAAGAGGAGAACTCTTCCCAGAGACGGAGGGGTTTATGATAGCTATCCAAGATCAAGTGATAGAAACACGCAACTACCGAAAGCATATAATGAAAATACCAACTACACAAGATGCCGATGAATATTTGCCGAAAATGCCACAACTCCACAGAAACCATCCAGCATATCACAGGTGCATGCAGTGCAATAGTTCAAACAGATTATAAGCATCGACATGACCAGATTGCAAATATAATACACCAAAAACTCGCTATAAAACACAACCTTATAGACAAAACACCAGTGCCATATTACAAATATATCCCCGAGACAATTTTAGAAAACTGTAATCACAAACTGTATTTTGATAGAGCCATACTTACAGACAGAACAGTACATTATAATAGACCGGATATCACCCTGATTGACAAAGTAAATAAAGTAGCATACCTAATAGACATAGCCATCCCTAACACACACAACATCCAATCAACTATATCACACAAAATTAATAAATATCTAGAGCTAAAAGATGAGATTACACGTATGTGGAATCTTCGTAAAGTCTCAATCATCCCCATAGTCCTATCTACGACTGGAATAGTACCAACTCAACTTCATCAAGCCGTAAAATCACTCGATCTCCTAAAATCTTTATTCATTTTACTACAAAAAGCCGTCATATTAAACACTTGCAGGATAACGAGAAAATTTCTACAAACGGACCAATTCAGTACACCGATACACAACACATATAGTAGACGAAAATGATGCTCACTTGGCCTAGGCCCGTGCAGGCGCGGTCCTAGCCTGACTTTTTGGGGGGGGTCCCGCGGCTGGAAAAGTAGCAACCCCCCCCATCATACTCGTAAAAAAAAATTGGTTGTCTGTAAAGTCGGTTTACTGACGATAGTTGAACGTGACAACGTCCGATTGTGCTTCTTTGTCGCTCGTTCCGCGCTCTCGCTCGCACTTCAAGCCTTACATGGAACGCCTCAGATGAGTCAGAGCGAGGTAACGCCGCATAAGTCATGTTTTTTCGTGCGTGCAGCCGGCTTTATCGAATTATAAGACGTTGTCACGTCAAAAATCGTATTCAATACAAGTTACTTACGTATATGTACAATACAATACAAATATGTATAATACATAGTTAGGTACATATTTTTATATATATTTTTGTAATTTGTTATATTTAACGAAAATTTTCAGCATTTACGGCTGTATTTCCTGATTGCATTGACATAGAAGTTTGATTTTATTACAGCTTAAAGATATTATAGACTTGAGTTTTTGAGGTGAATATTTAGAGGAGGCTCCCTAACATAATTTCTGGCACTGAGAGACCGGTTAGACCGCTATGGTGGTAGAGTCTAGACGCTAACACAGCCGTAATAAAGTTGAATATCGCGTGCGCTCTATGATCGCGTTCGAGCTCGAAACAAAATCTCGTAAGTCTCATTTCTTATTTCGTTTATAACTAAAGTAATAATTGATCTAGAGAAAAAATATCTTGGGATTGGATAGTAAACTATATTTTCTTACTGTTAACATTTATTTTAGACATAAAGTCCAAGTAAATCTTTAAAAAAATGTAATAATCCTTAAAAAAGGCATAATTTTTGAATAAAAAATGAATCGAGCGAAAATGTTACAATTACGTAACTGTCTTGTACATGGAAAGAAAAAGACCCATTAAATCATATACTAAAATTCCATTTTGATTGTATGTGCGACTGTTTCACTTTTCAGAATATTCACATAAAATTTAAGCGCGTCACACACGATGAAGATACTATAATATTTTATCTTAAGATACTGTTATATTTTATATTACAGTATCTTAAGGTATCCGGTATCAGCGTTCTGACCATCATTTTTCTTTTTGTCATTGCGTACTAAGACCCCTGTAGAACCGCCATCCTGTTACAAATGACCCGAAACACTAACACAAAATTTCGGGTCATTTGTAACAGGATGGCGGTTCTACAGGGGTCTTAGTACGCAATGACAAAAAGAATAACAAAAAAACCGGCCAAGTGCGAGTCGGGCTCGCGCACAAAGGGTTCCGTAGCAGCAAATATAATAAATTACAGTTAAATCAACCTATCTCAAAAACTATAAGAGATACTTTGATCAAACCAAAAATCGTTGAAAGAGTTAATTAGCATGCATCACCTCTATTTTTTTTAGAATTTTATACCCCGTAGTTATAAAAATAGAGGGGGGGGGACATACTTTTTACGACTTTGAGAGCTGATATCTCAAAAACCGTTCACTTTAAGAAAAATGTTTTTTAGAAAACTTTATATCATTTTAAAAGACCTTTCCATTGATACCCCACACGGGTATGTACATCGAAAAAAAAAATTTCATCCCTCAGTTACATGTATGGGGGGCCCCACCCCCAATTCTTTTTTTTACTATTTAGTGTCATATTTTTGTAGCGGTTCATACAACACATATTCCCATCAAATTTCATCACTGTAGTACTTATAGTTTCCGAGTAAATCGGCTGTGACAGACGGACAGACGGACAGACGGACAGACGGACATGACGAAACTATAAGGGTTCCGTTTTTGCCATTTTGGCTACGGAACCCTAAAAATGATGGTCAGAACGCTGATACCGGATACCTTAAGATACTGTAATATAAAATATAACAGTATCTTAAGATAAAATATTATAGTATCTTCATCGTGTGTGACGCGCTTTAGGGAGCCTCCTCTTATTTTAATACATGTAAGCGTTCATGAGTAAAGGGGGTTGTAAGTTTAAAATTATTGAAAATATTTTTTTTTTATAATGTAATTAAAAATTCATATTTTTCGTAATCTTAATACTATTATAAAGGCGAAAGTTTGTAAGTATGGATGTATGGATGTATGGATGTTTGTTACTCTTTCACGTAAAAACTACTGAACCGATTACAATGAAATTTAGCACACATATAGAGGGTAACTTGGATTAACACATAGGATAGGTTTTATCCCGGAAATCCCACGGGAACGGGAACTATGCGGGTTTTCCTTTGAAAACGCGGGCGAAGCCGCGGGCGGAAATCTAGTTATTCCTATATCTGTGTTATAAGACGTTACTTTGTACTAATTTTTAAGACTCTGTGTTCATAGGAAGCACCCTGTAGGTTTTGATTCCCTTGCGAATGTCGAAATTTGCGAAAATTTTCAGCATTTACGGCTGTATCTTTTGATTGTGTTTGCTTATAAGGTTGATGTTTTCACAGAATTTAGGGACCGCAGACTTGAGTATTCGATATAAATTTCAGCTTGATACCTCCACGCGTTCCAGACAGATAAAATCAAACGTATAAGCCAACGCAATCAAAAGATACAGCCGTCAATGTATAAAATTTTTCGCAAATTTCGACATTCGCAAGGAATTCAAAACCTAGTGTAGTTTCCGTGTACACAGAATCATGAAATTTTTTACAATGTAACGTCCTAAAACACAAATATAGAAATACATAATTGCGAAATACAAGAATTTTAATTAGATTATATAAAAAATATTTTTAAAAACCAAACTTCTTGTTTATGCTGAAAATTTTCGCAAATTTCGACATTCGCAAGGGATTAAAAACAAGTTTAAACGGAAATTTAGGTGTGCGAGTGACTCCGATTCGCACTTGGCCATTTTTTTTTATATTTTGTACAGTATAAGAATTTTTTTCTATTTTATCAAGTACGATTTTGGGGGGGGTCATGTCCCCCGTGACCCCCCCCTGGGACCGCGCCTGGGCCCGTGAACACCATTAACCCCGGCGACAATTGGAGCCGAGATCTTTAAACAGAAAGATAAATAAAATAATAATAAAATCTTTATTAGCAAGCAGGCCAGGTACATTAAAAATTAACAATCTATGTACTTACAAACTAATTACTAAAACCTACTAGCTAAAAGGAATGCCGCTCAGCATTTTACAGTGGAAGCATAGACTTTCACTGCAGAGCTGATTTTCAGCGACACCTTATTTATATATCTAATTTTAAAAAGATTTACTTAATGTTAATATTCAATATAGGTACCTAATAAATATCATCATAGTCATATTTTTTTGTTACAAGTTAATGGTCATAGTGCAATCTCCAGTGTATTAGATATTATAAGCTTCTTGCTATAAGTTAATGCCATAAATTAAATTAGCGATAGCTTTATTAAAAAAAAAACAATGGTTGTGTATGTAAACGAATATACGAGTACGAGTATTGTGTATTGTAACTATTGGATTTAAATAGACTAATAAAATGTTTAATATAAAATTGTTTTTCTTTTATTTAATTACTAGCTTTCCGCCAGCGGATTCGCACGCGTCTGTGGTCCGCGTAGTCAAAGATAAAGCCGCTTAGTTCCTGTTCTTGTGGGATTTTCGGGATAAAACCTATCCTATGTCCTTTCTCAAATCTCAAGCTATCTCTATACCAAAATCCATACATCATATAAAAAATATATTCGAAATATATACGTAGTATATTATTATTAGTCTGTGGAAATATCTATATGTATTTTATTGTATTTTAAAATTAAATTCTGAATGCTTGGAAGTCGACAGATAAAAATATTATTGAAATTCCCGAGTATCGACTTTTTTATTTACCTTTTATGTGAAAAAGACTAGATACTTATTAAAAACAGTACTGAAACCCACTAGTAGCCTTTTTCTTATATGTAAAATACATAGTAAACATAATAATATGTATTATCATAGTATGATAGTATACACACAGCCTGCCCCCAGTTAAAGGTATGAAATAAAAGAGGTAAGTAAATATATGTTTTTATTTATTAACAAAACAACTTAATAGAACATTCTTGTAATTCAAGAAGGAAGTTGCATGAAAACAATCCCTGACGTCGTTGATACAATGCTAAGTATAAAAAAAGGAAATTTAAAATTATGAAGAAAAAAAACCAAACAAAACGAAAATAAAATTTGAATTATCCTTAAATCAATGATGTCTAAAAAAGATATACAATACAATGTTGTATTTTAAAAAGGCAACGGCCCTTTAAAAATTGTAAGTCGCGGAAATTTTAAATAAATACTTAGATTGGTTACCTATTGTATATTATGTTACATCAATGTTTTTGTACGTGTTTAGTACGCGTGTATAATATTTGTAGTCTTTTTATGTCTATTAGTAGTAAAATGGTATTTAATATTATAGGTTACTGTATAATATAATACATATCTACAAATTTTGTATATTCCATGTACCTAGCAAATTATTTTTTGCAACAATTTTGCTTTCACTACTTTCAGATATGATAATACATTTTGAAAATATATAATATTGTTGTGAATATAATATATTGAAGAGCAGTTTCATCTATCCTTTATCTTATTTCGTAAAAATGTATGAAATTAAAAATGTATGTATTTGTACATGATATACTGTATAATATACAATAATAGGTGTCTTACTAAATTCACCCATAACATAAAGATGTTATCGATAGTTATCACTCGGAGTATGTACAGGTATTTCCATAGGTTTTACTTGTAAGTATGATACTGAGCTCACACTGACTAGAGCGAACACTATTGGGACATTGTCTGTGTATTTTGAGTGGAGTGCTTCGATTTCTGACGCTGTTGGTAGTGATGAGGATTCCCTGAAAATTAAGTTTATTAATATTATCAACTCATACAATATTAATATACAATCCATTTTTTTATTAAATGCAGTTTTCCGACAGAAATAACAGAAACAGAATACAACTTTTTATGAGAGTTACAAGTATATTTATCTAAATAAAAGATAGCTAATTTATTTATATAATTTATAAAAAAAATACATAAACATGACTACATCCAAGTGTTTATAATAAATTGAACCAGACTATGATAATATGCTATGACTTTTACATATAAAACAATTATTCTGGTTTCAGTGTAATTTTAGAAGCAATTTTAAATTATAATTATAAGTGGTTATTATACTCACTCTAGGCAAATAATTCGGAAATGAGGTGTCGGAGGGTCAGTTTTCTTAAAATTCTCGACATCTCTATTGTAAACATCAAAATCAATATTCAGTGTTGAATAAGCAGTAATTTCTTTGTTCGATTTTATAATTCTTAATTTCTGTAGTACAGATTGTGTATCGCTACAATCTTCAGGCTTAACTAAGCAATCTACATCAAAATGACTTTGGAACATAGAAATGTCTTGGAATTCTGTAATACTTTCCTTGAGACTTTCTAAGAAAGCTATTTTCAATCCTAACCAGTTTTCAAACGCATTTGATTTAAATTTGGCAAAATCATACAGGAGTTTTGTCTTTGATAGCAATGGATCTATGCCATATTCATCACATAGTTCTACTCTGCCAAAATCGTTCTCACTAGGAAGCCACTTGCCTTTTATAGTTTCTTTAATAGCATCAGTATATTTCTTATCCTTAATTTCTACACATTCGTCATGCGTTGAGATATTAGCGTCATTAGCAATATCTTGCTTTTCAGATAACCGTTTGAGGATATTAAAGGGATTCCTTAATTTTTTACTCTTTTTACATTTCTGTGCAGGTGCTTTAGTTGTTTCTTCTTGTATTACACAGTCTGTATCGGATGAGGAATCGAGAATAATTTGTCTCCGATTAATAACATCATGGACAGAATTTAAATAATAATCACAATTGTAACATCTATTGAATGTTTTTAGTAATTTCGAAAATGTTCTCCTATGCCTTGGTGTTGCTTTGCCACTAATTTCCAGAGCTTTTAATTCTAGCGCCATTATTTTAATTGATTTAAGGTTATCCTCGAGAGAATCGTCATCCGTTTTTCGCTTTTTATTTTGTGGTTCTTCATCATCCATGTCTAAGTCAATAGTTTCTATTGCATCAGCAGTGACAATGTCGAAATATGGGCCTAGCCTTAGATTTGTTTTGTATCTTGAATTGTAGGTATTGAGGAGTCTTTGTAAGGACTGAGTGTTATCTTGATTAACATTACCCCTTGCTACAAGTTGCTTCAACTTTTGGGCCAAAGCTTTTATCCTCTGTAAGTAAGCTTCTTGATTGCTTACATTATTCTGTGCTACATAATTATTCCCTCTGCTATTAAAGTAATTAAAGTTGTTAAGAGGTAGCCTTTGAAATATCTGTGATCTCTGATAAAACTGAGGCCTTTGAAAGAACAGGGAACCTCGGGATTGGAAAGGTGACGGAAAGAATATTTGTTGAATAAAGGGTCTGTGGAATAGCATGTTAATATTAAAGTAATTGAAGTTAGATTGGGGTCTTAAATAGGAGAACTGCCTAAAATGATTATTGTGGTACATTTGTGTTGAATGTGGTCTATTAGAATTTGATGGGCCACTGGTGGATGCAGTCCTTAATCTTTTTATGTGACTTCCACTTGCTTCATCACTAGAACTATAAGATAAACTAGACGATCTTGCACACTTTTTGGGCACATTCCTTAAGTTAATTGTATAGGATTCCTCAAGAACCATGTCATTTGGAACATATTTAGCTTCTGGCACCTTTAAAGTCACAGTACGCTTTTCTAATAAATCTGGAATAGTACTGAATATATCATTTGTTGTAGTTGCGCAACATTGTTTAAGTTTCCTATTCTTTAATCTCGATAACTTGTTGTGGTAACTTTTATAAACAGAGTTATATGATTGTACACTCATTGTTTCACTTGCGTGATCTTTTTCTGGCTCTATATGCTCATTATTATCATTTTCACTACTGGGAACTTTTGTTTCTTTAGTGCCATTAGAAGTACAGGCTGTATCACCTTCTAGTGTACTTTCATTTGTTTTATCTTCATTATTTGTAACAATTTCATTGAGTTGGGATTCACTCAAAGGTATGCTTGTATTTTCATCAAGGTTTTCATGTTTCTGTTCTGTTTTCAATCTATTAATAACAAGAGCTCCTTCTAGTGTACTTTCATTTGTTTTATCTTCATTATTTGTAACATTTTCATTGAGTTGGGATTCACTCAAAGGTATGCTTGTATTTTCATCAAGTTTCTCAATTTTCTGTTCTGATTTTAATCTGTTATTAACAAGAGCTCTGTGTTTATAAACTTTGTAACCTATCCTACTTAATGAAGCATATACTTTGTATTTTAATAAGTTTATATCTCCTCGCAGTAGTAAGGTATAGGCTTGTTGTAGTGATACTGTTACTCCACTATATTTAAGTAGCAGACAATTCTGGAATCAAGTTAATAATATTTTATACTGTACTCAAATGTATGAAATATTAAAATTCTAAACAATGTGTTTGTAATCAAATGTTACAAAAATATTAAAATCTGACATTCAAATTTTAAAATAAAAAAGTCTAATGGACTACAATTAAACAACTTTCAGAAATTTATACTAATTTATCAACAATAAAGCGAAAAAAATGAACAAACCAGTTCCATCAACAGCAGCGCTTCCTCAGGTCTCAAATAAAGAATTCTCCCAACATTGTGACCTAAGTATTGCCAGTAACCGCCACACTTCTGCGTTACTTCAGCTAACATGAGCTCATCTTTCCATTCTGCATGACTGAGTTGACCTCTGTAATAGATATTATAAAAATATGTAGATTTTACATGAAATACTGTGGTTGCATACCTGCATATATGAAATATTTAAATTAAAGTTGTATTGATCATAACTTCAGGTCTAATGTAATGTACTTATGTTTAAAAATGTAGATAAAACTAGTTTGTGAATTGTTTATACAGGTACTTTACAATTTAAAATAGATTACCTTTTTTCGATACGTTCAACTTCTATGAGACACTTCTTGGCTTCCAGTGATGCTTGAATTTGTTTTTGTTCTAACCAAGAACCATTTGAGACTACATCTTTTAATCCTAATTCAGGTAAATTTGCCTCGAGTCTAGTTACACCTTTTTTCACAATCTCATCACCGCTAAAATATAACAAACATTTTTGAGACACGATAAAAAATAACACAATTTACAGAGGCAAGAAAGAATTCTTACGATAATATCTTTATATTGTTCATGATTGTATTCAAACGCATTAATTGGAATTGATGGTAAGTTGAATTATATATCAACTTTTGATAGAATTAAAGACCGTTTTTAGCATATCTTTTTGTTAAAAAATAAAAAAGTGAAGTGTGAACGTGAAACTATAGTCACGAAAATTAAAATTATAAACTGTCAAGTGTCAATGTCGTCCAAGATGACAGCGCCAGTCGCCACCAGGCCATTGTATTGCTATTATAAATAAATAAAAACTGAGTGGTAGGCTTGGTGGTAGGCTTAGGTCTAGGCTTCATAAACCAACACGTTGGTTTAAAATGCTCTGGGACTAGGTCATAGGTTTTAAGTTATATTCATGACCCATGAGCAAACGCCAAACTGTATATTGTAATTTGTAGGTAAATCAAATCATTCGTCGATATTTGCTAATGATTAGGTATATAAAGTTGGTAAACCTCGAAGATATATACATTTATTTCCACACACAAGACAATGAATAGACTATGATTAAAGTTTTAGGAAAGATCTAAGAGATATGACAAGAGATTGTACTCTTTTATCTACACTCCATATAGCTACTTTGTAAGTTTTGTTTGTACCAGAATCCAGATGTACTTATTACATTAAATTACAATTTTCTGTTCACCTCGTTTGCGCAAAGGCTTATGTTCTCCAACTTGCTTTTTTGTGAAATTTCCTATTACATATATTTTTTCATTAAAACTTACTACAACAACGAACACATAGAAAAGACGTTTGGAAGTAATATGCGTATTCATTGTAATTTAAAAAATGACAAATAAAGTAATGTGTAATAATAGGACGTAGGTAAATAGGTATTTTTTACAAAGTTTTCTGTAATATGAATTTATGAAATGAATTTTATAAAACTTTTTAATTAGTAAAAAAATTGCAGGCAACAAATGGCAACATTGATATCTAATTAAAAAACTTTGTGCTTTGGCGGGATGGGGATCGACGTTCATAGATTTTTAATTTTTATTTTATCATTAACTAATAAGTTTTAACTCAGATCAAATATGCAAATGTTTAAAAGGTGTGAAATTAAGAGATTCACCTGATTTGGCATTATATAAAACAGGTATGTACTTTTTTTATAAGAATTACGTAGATATATGGTAAAATGTAATAATTTTGTAATGTTTTGTCCTTAGGTTTTGTCATATAGAATTTAAGTTTAAAAATGTATTGAAAACTGACTATTTTTCCATTCTATATTATTTTTTTAAGCATAGTACTTACATAAGACTAATAAAACGAAGTTATACGAATCAAAACGGGTGGTTACGTGGAAAATCCTATACACCTTCTAATTACTATACCTACCTACATAAGTTATAATATTATGTAAGTACTGCTTACACATAACATAGCGCGCCTAATGTAGGAAGTTTGTACCTATTCAGATTTCTGAGTAGGGTTGCCAGATGGCCGGGATTTCCGGGATTGTCCCGGAATTTTGCGTGCTGTCCCGTGTCCAGTAATTTTACTTTGCTGTCCCGGAATGAAAAAATATTCGTTTTTTACAAAGTTACTACGGCTGCAAAAATCAAACCAAACATAACGTACTAGCGAGGGTGAGCGGCTCGCTTCGCGTCGGTTGACGAGTCGCCACCCGCACTCCGTTAGTTTTTTTTTTTATATTAGATAATAAATGACGTTTATTAATTATCTACCAAAGTTTTAGTAATCGTTAGCAAGTGCTCAATATTTGTTCTATATTTTTTTATTTAAACTGTATGTTACAAAATACCTGATGTTGATTTTCTAACATAGTTTAATTGATATGTTATAGTCAAACCCCGAAGCTCGGGCACTCATAGCCGTCATAGGTTGAACTGGTAAATCCTCATGTCGGACATAATGACTTGGTCAAAGCCCAAATAAATTTCAGCCTTTTACTAAACAATTTTCGTCAAACCTGGGAGAGACTAATTTGGTCAGGCAAACGTCAAAACACTATTTTATTAAATCGGGGATTGACCATTCAAACTTGAATTAGGTATAAAATGTCTTATTTCCGTATATTTGAAAAAAAAAATATCATTTTAGTAGCTTCAGTTCTGATACCTGATTAGTCAGATTACGTGATTTTGCTTTGGAATATACGGAGGTTAGTTTGTAAGATTAGGTATGAATAAAAATAACTACGTTAAAAAAAACCGACTTCAAAAACGGAAAAGTAAAAAATAAAAAAGATTTGATATTATTAATTAGATATTACTAGTTACATATTATTTAGATGTGCTATTTACTAAAAAGATCAAACCTTTTTACTTTTGTCGGTGCACGGGCTTAATACTAAGTACTTAGTGCTTTAGTTTGAAGTCGGTTGTTTTTAACGTAGTTATTTTTATTTAAAACTTTTTAGTGTATTTTTCAACACGAATCAAACGAGCCTATATAATAATTAATATATAATATAAATATCAATAATTATCAATATCAATTATAATTATCAATCTATACTCGATAAAGTTGAGTCAATATATTACTAAGTTCCTATGGCCACCTTCCGATTCCATCATCAAATCAGCTTTATGTCCTGATTATATACGTATACAACATTTCAGCTCAATCGGTTATCGGGAAGTGAATTACAGTTACTTGCTACATTTCAATTAAGTCATCGAGATCAGACAAAAATGCTCGTAAAATAAAAACTACTGGCTCTATCCGAATAAAATTTCCAATTCGACACTATTCTGCATCAAACAAAAAAAGAATCACGTAAATTGGTTCAGAAACCTCGGAGTAATCGGTGTAAATACATAAAAAAATATACCGGCCGAATTGATAACCTCCTTCTTTTTTTTTGAAGTTGGTTAAAAAATAGGTAATATTTTTAAATCTTATTGTTTGTTTAAATAATTTATTAAGTAATTTAAAATGAAAAATATAATTTTTCTGACAAGATGAGGTATTGATTTTAATGTTTATTGTTTAAATACAAAATTAGTTCTACGATTGACCGAGTTCTGAAGTCGCTTCTAGAATTGACCAGGCCAAAACCAAAACAGAACAATTTACGTTCGACGTTTGAAAGTTAGGAGCTCCTAGGTAATATAGGTTTGAGTAAAAATACTTCAGTCAAAGGGCGAAATTCAAATATATTTCAAGAATTGCCCGATGGCTTTGCCAAACCTAAGATAAACCAATCCTTCCACGAAGAAATTGTGTGTTTTTAAAAAATTTTGATGTTGATGTTCCAATTTTAATATTTAGGCCTTAAAAGTTACTTAGAAAAGTTTAATTACAATTTTTGTATATAACAGTTTAAGAAAGTACCTAATTAAATTTTTTTTCCAAAAAAAGTTTTTTTTTTTCATCAACCAATAGTTCTAGGTAATTCCTACTTAGTTTAGCCTCGGAACAAAGACCAAAACTCTAATTCCGTTCGGGGCCCCAGAAATGTCCCGGAAATGATCAGCCTGGATCTGCCAACCCTATTTCTGAGTGACAACATAAAATAGTAAAACTCGTGGCATGAGTCTCATGCGCACCAGCAAATGAGTGAAAATTAAATGATTCGTTTTAATTTTCTGAGATTACTTTTAAAATTACCTACCTAACATTTTTGTGAATATTCTTTCCGTGTTTATGAAACTATTATAATATAATATGCTTACGGCACCTACCTACCTATTTTTTATGAAAAAAAAAATTATGTAGGTAGGTAGTTATCTAAATAAATATTATCAATTAAAAAATGTTCCAGAATGGTACATAACTACCATTTTGAGTGAAGATGTAACGGATAATCCCTGTGGATAATCCTTTTCACAACATCAAAATCGACATTTTCGAGCTTTTTATTTGTCGCATTTGAGCAGGCGTCCTTAACAATTTGAAAGGAAAGTACCTAACAACCAAGTTAAAAAAAAACAAGTGCATAATTGCTTTAATCATAAAGGTTAATTTTTATAAATAAAATAGGTACGGCCCTGGGTTCACAACGGTCTAATTGTTTGATTATTATGACATTCCTACGTTCGCGGGTAGAGCCAGTTCTCTAGCCAGTGTCGTGGACTAGTGGTCATTCTAGAATCTAGATGTTTCACTCCGGGTCGTTTGGTTAGAGGCGCCAAAATGCACACGGTCTTCAGCATAACGCGAAATATACACCTAGTCTTTTGATTGAACAAGGTACACATCGGATAAGTTATGAAATTGAGATCACTAGCAATAAATGTTATTTTTGATCGGTCATATAAAAGCGAAAGGGTACCATTAGAAGTTTGGATTTAACTTTTAATGCGAGCGAGGGCTGGCGCAGGCGCGCAGCTGATACATTTTAGTTCGAAGTTCTCGGCGAGACAAAACCAAAAGTAGTGGACAATGGGCTTAATTCGGGGATAAGAAATGATGGTCATGAGAATATCTTTTAGTCCTTAGATTAAGAGCATCTAATTTAATATTTTTTATACAGAAATGCGGTATTTTTTTAAGCTATTGCATAGCTTCTATCGCGGGCCTTGAGCGCGGGGACCGAATCCAGAAATTCCGTAATGAAAAAAACCTCACGCTCCCCACTCCGACGGGCACGGAGGTGTGGCTTGAAGGCATGCTATGCAATAGCTTCACCGCGGCAGTCCCCGAGTGCCACACGTTTTTTTTTTGAAGTGAAAACTTCTTTAGCGGCGTTGAGCACTTTTTCTGTAATGGGTATGAAATCTTAAACTCGCGTCAGGACACGTGACCTGATCGAAAAAGCGTAAGACGGATACCATTCCAAAATATCAAACATGCTCAACGTTAATAATCAAGTTTTCACTTCTGCCGGCACTCCCGGAGTGCAACCCGTCTTTTTTTTCATTATAAAATTCTGTCTATGTTGTATTGTATTTATTTTTATTTATTAAGCTATTTATATAATATGTTAGTATGTATATACATATAATTTGAGAATGATGTACGTTTTATAAGGAACATTAGTTATCTGTTATTTTATATAACTTGCATACATTTGCCAAGTCTCGAGTAAAATAAAACAATAATTTATATATTTATACATAAAAAGCTTATAAGTATGTTTTGTTAATTGCATACAGAACAAACTTATTAGGTTGCAGGTAGCTGCTGCAGTTATAAATAATATAGTAGCACAATACTGTAACTTATAATTCGACTAACCAGGCTTTATTACAGTGTGTTCTTGCAACAACTTCAATACAATGAAACAATTAAACATGTTATACCAAATAGAGAGACTGCTACGCCAGTTGAAATTGGCTTTTCGATTTCGACGTGTAGTAATTGTAGTAAGCTACGTTTGTGAATTCGTAGTAGGTATAACGTAGCGTAGCAAGTTGGAAGCATGCCTGACTATCGATTAGTCGCGCGGTCTAATCCGAGAGGGCGCGACGCTGTACGACTGTACCCGAGGTCGATTCACGTCCACAAATAGCGGAAGTAATGAAATGTACAGAAAGATATGAAGCGGAAAAATTGTCGCTTTCCTTTTTCTTCGCGTCACGTCTTAACGTCTAAAAAGGCTTCCTACGTTTGGTTGGCTTACTGGTATGATAAAATGAATTATACGTAATCATTAAGCATAAAGTTACTTTTGTAAATAATACATCTCGTATTTTTTTGGCTATAATTTAGCCTTTAGTAGCCTTTCAAATATATCCAATAATTATTATAAATAGGAGATTCTTACATGCGCAATTATTCGGACTTAATTGCAAAGAAGTTTAAAACGTATTGATGGGTTAATAGGTACCTACTCCTTTTTCCAGTTTGAATAAGTTTTGCGCTCCGACTGTAGTATAAGAGGACTGGAGACGATTTAGCGTATTGTAATACGGGTTTTATAAGAGGCGCCGCCCCCTCTGCTCAGTGCCGCCAACGATAGCTCAAAGAATACGATAGTCGTCCGTTAACGCACGCTAAAGCCGGCCGGCATCGATTTAATCGTTGGGGACTCTTGAAATTTCAATTTTCGATTCAAAGTATCATTTCTGTTGACGCCGACATGGATCGAAAACGGGGGATGGGGTGGAACACCCCGTTGTACGGTTTTATTTATGGTATATTTTGACGTGCGCTCTCGTTGCTAACTTCAAGGCGTGTAGATAATGGGGTGATGGATAGTGTTATCGGTCGCTATTCACCGTGAACTGTGTCCCAAACGCTTTATATTGTTGCAGTACGTTGTGGAAAACCCATGAACACTGTAAATGATGCGCTATAGATGAACTTAATGCTAAGTATTGCAATCAACCGGCGTTTCAGACTGTTTCATGTAAAATACAAATTTACTGTGTTTGATTTATCTGTCCGTTCTAATTTTATTATAAAGTGAAGAGATATTCAAGCTGAAACTGTGTGCTACAAATGCTGGAAAATTGAGGAAAACTCGATCGCATTAATTGTAAGCTTCTCAGGTAAGTACGATAAATAAGTATATTATTTCATGTCAGAGGCAATTATTGTTTATCGAAACTTTCAATGAATATGGTCGTTTAAATTAAAACAGTGAGTTTTGCATTTATAGCTTATCTGATATATAAATAAATATAGATAGGTATAGAAGATACGATATATTGTAATGCGGCATGTAAACAAGAAAATGCATATTGTGAATAACGCCATCTATAGGCCGGTTATGGTTGTAACAATAGTTTGTTACAAGCGCCGCACTATACAGCGCCAAAGTGTCAGCCGGCGACACGCCTGCAGTGAGCAGTCACGCGGCGTTGATGCGCGTCGCAACATGGTTGCGTGGGTGTAGATCGTAGCGTGATAAACTATCCTAGTGTTTTCTTCACTATAAACACAATGGAAACGTCGTTTTAACTTATAAACAAATGCGCTGTGTAAGGAAAATCATTTTATGAGGTTTAAACTAAGTGTAAAGTGGAATAAGTGCTGAGTCTATGTGTGTTTTGTTGTTGACGCGACCCACCGGGGACAGGATTTTGGCGGTGCAGTAGAGGTCTAGTACCGGCATGAGAAAAATAAACGGTCTGTATGCACTTACGTGTAGCAGCATGTCCTTTATATTATTTAATTTATAATATTTAAATAAATGAAGCAGTTTCAACTTAAAACTTGTTTACTTTTTGATAAGAATTCGTGTGAAAAACTGACCGGGTCGTGGTTTTTAGATAAGAAATTCAAGAATGCTCGTGCAAAGATCGATCGTATATGGATGTGAATAAAATTTATATTGATTATAATATTATGTTAAGTGGTTGATATCTCGTTGGTCGCACATATTGCAAACGTGTTTTTGTTGGAACAAACACAATAATATGACTACAATCTACATAGGTTATGCTATGTGAATATAATTCATGCACAATCGTATTAGAAGTTCGAGGTCCAAGGAAAATAAAATCATATTGCATACTCGAGTAATAATTATTGATAACATGTTGTCTTCATAATTTATTTAATTGGCATTCTGATAACATAATTAACAAATACTTAAGATTAAAATATAACGTGGTGAAAAATAAGTCTTAGGGCCGATTTTTCAATGCTTGGTTAAAACTTATCCGTCCAATAAAGTATTACACGATAATATTAAAATGTCACAAATGGTAGTTTTATACATTATTCGACGAATAAGTTTTAACCAAGAATTGAAAAACCAGACCTTAGTAAAATCTAATTTTAATTAACGAACGAATGTAAAAAATAAGAACTCGAGGAACAGGTTTGAAGTTTTTAGCGTAAAACATAAAACAAATGATACTACACTGAACAAAAAATTTAATCGGAACTCGCCACCGTCGTAACGAACTTTCGAACATTTATACACACAATAGCAATGGGCTCCAATAAAAAAGTTATTATCTTCGTCTCGAAATAGAGTTGCCTGAGCGAGAAGCGGCCGAAATCATTAACCGTAGCAGATCACATACAAATGGTCTATAAACGAAATCCGACAATGTTCGATGGGACGAGCTGAAATGACTTGTTACGAAACCAACAGCCCGATTCCAGGTCGACGATTGAGGCAATGTTAATGACAATAGCCTTCCCTGTTACGTTAATAATGTAACACAACAACATAACAAGAATATACGCTAACTGTCATAAAAGCTTTGATAAGGAATTCACAGAGTCCCTTGATATTATCTGCGCAATTATAACTCACGGTCAACATACATTCACTATGCAAGTACGACGCTCGTACGCGAATAATTATGTGAAGTACTCTTGCAGTAGCTGATGAGATCTTCCCATATTTTTCTTGTGGTAGAACACGTTGGGAGGTCGTCAACGATAAAAACAGTTGATTTAAACGATTACGACATAAGGAAGCTTAGAAACTTCAGAATTATTGGTAGTTGGATCTCTGTTTTGTTTTTAAAATATAATATTATGTGCGAACGAGAACGTACGAAGAGTCAAACGTAAAGTTGAGCTTTCAATGTCTATGTTATAACAATGTATCTGCATCCTAATTACTTAGAAGTTTAAGTACCTACGGTGTAGCAACATAATGCGATGCCATTCTTGCGTGTAACAACGTAGAGGCAGGAATTTAACAAGTTGTGGAAATGTTCAGGCTGCAAAGTTCAATGGTCGAGCTTAGTTAATATGCCAGTACGTAGCGGCAGAAAATCAAATAAACAGTCGCTTTCATCTCCGGTTTATCGGCGATGCACTTCGTATCCTTGCACTTTACCGTGTATGTTCTACACAAGTGTTCATTCGCAAGCATTATGCAGTTAATATCGATTTCGCCTTTGATAAAAAATGTCAGCGGATACAAAGTACGCTCGACGTATTAATTAGCTTCTCCAATTTAAATTGAATTTAAATCAAGTAGTTTTAAAAATTTATGAAGATCGTCAATTTTCATAATTACCATTTTCCCACGTAAATGCAACTGAATTTAAAATAAAATGCATTAATCATGTAGCTTTTGATGCAAATTATTCAATTATATCAATGCAATGTTTAAATTTTGATCCTGAAATATGTTCACTGTACAAAGCCTACCTCTTCAATTCGGGATACTGAACAATAGTCATCTAGTAACTCGTGTTCAAATTGTGCACTAATTCTTTGTTAACTTTATTACATAGAAAGGATAATAAATATATCAGATAATGTCTATTGATTTTGCCAGTGGTTCAGAATACTCCAATATTGACAATGAGCGGTAGTTTAGATGCTCCTACGTGCTCGGGGAATGGATGAGGATACTACGTGACTTCAGTTCATTGCTCTAGTTTTTTTGCCACTTGATCTTTTGAATGAGCTTGTGGTCCTGAGATGTTTTTAGCGGATGGATTTATTAATTCTCTTTACGGTACCATGAATTTTAATGTGCGAATAAGATTCCATGGTAACAAAATAAACTGTTTTGATGTGTTAGTTTAACAAAGTGCTCGAAGATGTTGGAATGAATTTTAAAAGGTTTTTATTTTAGTAGCTATAAGGAGAATGGACTAAATTATTTATTGATTTTACATAATTAATCACAAATAGGTTCGTCATGATCCAAACCAGTTTTTGTTAAATCCAATGTTGAAGATTGAAAGACTTATTATTTATTAGGATTCCTTTTGATATTAAATATCATTACTCCATGGAATCAGTAACACCGAAGAGAAAAATACATTGATCGACTTTAACTTAAAATGTTCTGAATGAAAATTGACAGTATTGAGAATTTATTTTTATTGCGATTCAAAACCAAGGACTAAACCTAAGAGCCTAACCTAAGAACAGAAAGAAACATCTTCATTACTTGCTTGCCTTAATAATATGGTAAAATATAAGAAAAAAATTCAAATTGACTTATATTTCATAATCAGTAAGTTTGTCCGCTACTCATAATTTACGCGAAAATCAAAAGATTTTGCAAGTGATGGAAAGGATAGGATGAAGATAGTACTGAAGTACCCATCAAACTCGTATTGGTGTGGCTAACACATAATATTTTAGTGTATGTATTTTATCATACCATATCACACACATATTACACACAACATCATCACCGCACTCAGTTCCGACTCACTGTGAACTAGCGGCTTCCTGTTCCGACTCACTGGAACATACCTGGCACTGGCGAGGCAACTCGTACTACGACCTCCGGTCTCGGAGGGGAGTCCTGTAGCGACACCTCGCTCTGAATCGCGCAAGCGAAATGTTTTCGCTACAGAGCTATATATACAACTTTCCGACATCATCCATTGGGGCCTTCACGGCCGGCCAGTCGAGTAGACTGGTCGAGGATCCTCCCTTTTTCGATGGAGGAATTCCACCTTCCTTCCTCCACAGTGGTGACCCCTGACAGTTCACAACTCCTTCTGTCCATCCATGATGTCCATGCTCACCTATCCCTTCCCCGCCTACGATCACCGCCCGCCAGCCAGCGCACTCGGCTTCAAATGGAGTCCTGTCCACTACCATGTGCGATCGCGCATGCTTGGTCAGCTCCACAGCCACCCTCACTGCACACTCCGACTCACTGGAGCATTACACGCAGCATCATCACCGCACTCAGTTCCGACTCA
The DNA here is from genome assembly GCA_029959065.1 of Colias behrii. NCBI lineage: Eukaryota > Metazoa > Arthropoda > Insecta > Lepidoptera > Pieridae > Colias > Colias behrii. The sequence goes on from JARWMC010000010.1 coordinate 9,567,627, forward strand.
CTGTGAACTAGCGGCTTCCTGTTCCGACTCACTGGAACATACCTGGCACTGGCGAGGCAACTCGTACTACGACCTCCGGTCTCGGAGGGGAGTCCTGTAGCGACACCTCGCTCTGAATCGCGCAAGCGAAATGTTTTCGCTACAGAGCTATATATACAACTTTCCGACATCATCCATTGGGGCCTTCACGGCCGGCCAGTCGAGTAGACTGGTCGAGGATCCTCCCTTTTTCGATGGAGGAATTCCACCTTCCTTCCTCCACAAAATTGTGAAAAAAAAAAAAAAAAAAAAAAAAAAATATTTATCTACAAAGATTTAGCCACATGTAGTCACGTATTCCTTAGGGAAGACGCACTGCGTGGCTCTTTACAACCCGCATATACAGGACCACATGAGGTCATTTCAAGAGATCACAAATTCTTCAAAATTAAACTGAAAGGGAAGTCAACGACGGTAAGCATAGACCGCCTGAAGCCAGCCTATTTACTGTCGTCTTCTCCCGAAATCCTTCCTTCTCCCGCTCTTCCACCTCCCAGTCCTCCCCTACCTCTTCCCAGTGCTCCCGTGGCATATACCACTCGCTCTGGGAGGAGAGTTCACTTTCCAGACTTTTATCGCCCTTAACCCGGTCTCTGGAGGGGAGTGATGTGGCTAACACATAATATTTTAGTGTATGTATTTTATCATACCATATCACACACATATTACACACAACAAGTATTTAAATATTTTATTTCATGTTTATATTCGTATTTAATTATAACACTAAACATTCATTACACAAAACACAAAAAATACAGACATACATTACACTCATACAAAATAATTATAATATTTATTATTTTATAGCATAGTCGCGGTATTTGCGTAGTATGCGTGCCGCGACTAAATTATCACGATACCAGCGGGTAGATCGGAATATTTCATCGAGTTTCTACACAATTTATAATTAACTACCAGTTCGATCTTAGCTATTGAATACGCTCATTGTCAGTTTCTTTAATTTAGTGTCTTTTAATGTTCGAAGTGTTGTTTCTCGTACATAGTAATTATTATATACATATAGAATCCTCTCTCCTTCTGTGTGGACTGTGGAGTAATAAACGATAAAATTGTGAGTGTGTGTATAATTTGTGCATAACCCAAAAGGTACTGTGTCTACATATTCATTTACACGCACCCCACATTGGGATCGGTTTTGAGTATAGAATGAATAGAGTGCGGTCGCTTTGTAATTTAATTAATTCGAGCGATTCGCGAATTTGATAAAGACATTTCTTTGATGTTACCAAGTTCCGTGAGAAATCAATGAGTGTAACAATGCGCGTGAAGGTGCCGACGATGTTCTGAATGCTGATATTCAATATACATTATCTGTATGTGGCGCCGCGCGTGATTGCCATGTTGATTTAGATAGCGCGTCTGCTACAAATTGTTGCTCTAAATTGCACGTGACAGCAATATATTCCATCCTCCCAATTTGCGTGTAATGAGTTGTTCCTTGATTTTGGCAAGGAATTATCCAATTGTGTGCTGTTTATTTCGAAACGTCTATTCTTCTTGGTCACACGTTGATGTATTTTATATGCGTTTGCTACTTGCAAATCCATAGGTATCTATAAAATTTTTATAACCTGCAGGAATAGAAAACAAAATTGGCACAGAAAGCTATTTTACACACAATAGCCGCTACAAAATCGCGTTCCCACACTTGCTACACAGGAATCGATATAGGTAATTGGTTTCTGTTAATCACCCTTATTCGCAGTTGTTTTGGGGCTTAATTAAGATAAAGTCATTTAACTCGCGATCTACATCGCAGGTAAGCAAATCTACAGGGTTATTCGCTCGTTTGCCTCCTGAGGGTGGTGTGATATATTCAGGGCCCATTTAAATATTCCCAGGGGTGATGAGGGGAAGGGATGCGTGCCGGTTAATCAAGTAACGTGATCCATTTATCTGGAGCGCACTTGATATGGCTTGAGCTTGAGAATATTGTGTGCTCGTTTGGGGCTCAGATTGGAAGCGACAAAGGAGATATTTAGCGGTCGCGTCATTTGCTGCTTACGTAAAGCACCGTTATTCGAGAGCTGCAACCAATTTGTAGGTATACAATGTAGCACATCTTGATTAAATATTGATTAAATATTGATTTAAGGATTATTATTAACAACGTAACTTATAGGAGTATTAAAACCTGGTTCCACATGAATAGTTTCCGTCACAGTATCTAAACCTTGAATGAGCGCTCGCAGGAAAATAAAAAGTAGATAGGTATTTGTCAAGATCTCTAACTTGTAGTCATTAATTATATGATAAAAAGTTGTTCAGAAGTACCTAACTAGTTTATGAATAAGTTTAAGTGCCTGGTTTGTAAGTAAAGTCCGTATATCCACGTTATAGAGGTTTGCACGGTAAATATGTTATGTCGCTTTATATAAAGCTTATTAAATTAAGGTTTTAAATATAACCATACTTACTGTAAAATTATCCAGATTCTTCTTTCATAAAAAAGATATAAGAGAGATATAAGAGTTATATTTAAGGCTTACCTAGTTATGCTTTTCAAAATTTAGGATAATATAATGGTTAAAGACTACAGAGAATTTTATTTTTCAATAAAATATCTCCTGTGCTTATTACACACAATTTTCACCATCTTAAAAGTCAGTAACTTTACAATTATTAACTATGTAATAGAAATAATTTATTCCATTGCAGGGACTATCTCAGTATATTTAGCAATAATGCAAATAACGTAATAGGTATTAGAATGAAAACGTTATTTTGTAAATGTTTCCTCATTAATTCAAAACTTCTAACCTCGACCTAGGAACTAGAAGTAAAATATAGTGAACCTCATGGGAGCTAGGTGAATTAAATAAATATGAATATATCTCGTCCTACTTAAAAATATCTGTCGTTATTTAATTAAAAAATCATTTAAGCTGAAATATAAATGAAGAATACAGCAGCGTGCATACAAAAAATAATATGAAAAATCTCGTTGCTCGTCAACTTTCTGCATTGCAGTAAAATTATATATTCGAAACTCGAGTATTAATTGAAGAGGCATATCATTTTTTTCAAGCTAGCCATTATTTGTGATGAATTTTCAATGAACTTTGGTTTCTTATAGTTGGCTCCAGGAATTAGATCGATCGCGATGCAGTAAAATAGGAGCCAAGTGGTGTAGCTGGTGGCGCATTTTGCGTTTTACTGCATTCGATCTATTTATGTGTTTATGTATGAATATTAAACCAGGAATGTAGAGGAACAGGTGTTGCTTTGTTGTTGGAAACGAGTATGAAATTACTTATTGGAATTATACTAAACTAGGTTTCCGCCCGCGGCTTCGCCCGCGCAGTCAAAGAAAAACCCGCATAGTTCCCGTTCCCGTGGGATTTCCGGGATTGCGTGATTTTCCCGGGATAAAAAGTAGCCTATGTCCTTTCTCGGGTATCAAAATATCTCCATACCAAATTTCATGAAAATTGGTTCAGTAGTTTAGGCGTGATTGAGTAACAGACAGACAGACAGAGTTACTTTCGCATTTATATAATATTCGTAATAAGTACCAAAAATGACAATTTGAAACAATTTCCGTGAAAATTACACTGGGTGATTTTTTTTATCAGTACACAAAATTTGCGAATACGTTCTATTGATATCTTCAACTTCATGTTTATATAACTGATCAACTTTTACAAAGAAATTTGGACGAAATATAAAAAAAAATAAGCTTTCCATACAAAATGCATAACTCTATACATTTATTTCGACCTAAGTTTCTTAGTGAAAGTTGTTCAGTTTCACTAATAAAACGGATAAACAAATTTTGTATATAATAAAAAAAAATGTAATGTTTGTGTAAAAAATTATAAAATAGAAAAACACGCAAATGAAAACAAAAGATATTTATTTCTGACTAGCTTCCGCCCGCGACTCCGTCCGCGCGGATGTCGGTCTTCGCGTGGATGGTTTATTTCTCCATTTTGAACTGGGAAGACGTTTCTCACTAAATTAATATTAGACGATCACTCTCGCTCGCCACACTGGACACGTCCGCTCGCATCAAAATTCATAAATTATATGCATCGCGCGGAACGCCGTCCTTATATAGGAGTCGAGGAGGCGTGGTGTCGTGCGGCCCGCGTGTGCCGCAAACGGTTCAAGCCAAATCCGACTTTTAGCGCTACAGGTTACATCGCTGAATCCACTGCGGGTAACGCAACGTGTGTTCACGGTTCTACAGAACAACGTCTATGGATAAAACTGAAAAATTAAGATTTATTTTTTTTCTTCGTATTTTTCCAGGATAAAAAGTATTCCATTTTATGCCAGGATAATAAGGTATAATTATACCAAGTTTCATCGAAATCGAACCATTAGTTTTCACGTGATGCCTTCACATACAGACAGACAGACAGACAAAAAATTTTTTTTATCACATATTTGTGTTTGGTATCGATCCAGTAACACTGCTATTTATTTTTTAAATATTTTCAAAGTACAGAATTGACCCTCCTACAGATTTATTATATTATGTATAATATATAGATTTATATTGATAAACCTAATAAATCTTTTGCTAGCATTCTGATGCATTATCGGTTGCACTGGATTTTTCTCTTTTTTTTTTTCAATCGCTTGAATGATATAGGATGGATCCTTGATGGGCATCGAATGCTGAAGTCTCGAATCAATCAATTCTGACAGTAGGCAATTTATGTAAAATCTTGATAATGGTCCATCATTTTATTTTGCCTAAACGTTACATACTTTTTTATATATTCTATTTTTAACGAATGATTCACTCCAGTCCAAACAGCAAATAAGCAGACTTCTGCTTCTGCAACGTTTAGTTGTCCCTGTATTTGGAAAAAATAGTCATGATTTCTTTTCTATGACAAAAGTGTTATTTTTTTGCATTGTATTTCAAATAATAATTTTTTTATTTTTAACCGCATATTCCGCATTCATGTCTTTTGCCGGAATTAGACATTTAACTTCTACTAGTCCCATTTTCCCTTCTTGATATGGGAGTGTATAAAGTAAATTTTTTAGATATTTCTCGTTATACTTTTAAAAAGTTATTATTGTCATTTTGCTCATTAGGTAAAGTAATTTCGATATCAGTTTTAAGTTTTTTGATACCTGCAATAATAACGTCATAATTGCACATACTTATCGATTACACCCTGTATACAATCCACCATCCACATTCATAATGTTTTCCTGTCCTCCTCTCCTTTACGCTGTTCACCGATACATTTTAAATGAGTAAATCTGCTACCACTGAAGGATGTTTCATTGTGATCAGCAAATTTTCACCACTGTTGTCGATTATTTGTTTTTAACGTGATAACGTTTTTAAAATCGTTTTAGTCCGGTGACATGTTCAGAAACTTGTGTCACACCAAAACCTCACGAGCGCGATCGCAGGTATAACGAGAGAGAGACGGACCGATCTCCCGTCTCATCTCGAGCGCTGCCACTGCATTATGTTATCACGTAAACATCTCGATCGTAAACCTACTTTACAAACAACCAATTTTTCATTTTTAATCAGCAATTGGGAATCATCAGTTTTGTTTTTTGCAGATTGGTGATGTACCCTAACAATACGTCGAAAAGGGAAAGCATCAACGAATTATCGTTTTCGTCCTCTTTTTTTATTCTGTGCGTCTCTGTTACTTGTGTTTGTTTAGTTCTCAACACCCATTGAATTTTCTATGTTATTGTGATCTTCCATTACATCTGAGTTTTGATGATGTGATGATAATCCATTCGTTTTAATATTGGTACTTAGAGTTGGTGGACTAAACTAGAAATGGTGGACTAAATTTGTCAGCGCGTCTGTAAGATCAGAATATAAAACCAACATCCTGTATTCAAGTTACAAAATTAATAATCAAACAACATGCCGCTACGTTCAAAATGACTAGAAGAAAAAATTAAAACACCTCGACATATTTGGAATTTTGGAGTAAACAAATCATTTTCCCCGTATGTCCCAAGTTCAAGTTCTCAATACAAGTTTTATTATATTTCGTATTTCTCAAACGAAAAATAAACATTTTTGGAACTTCAAAAAAAAAAAATTATATTATAAGAAAATTTATGAGCTTACTTTAGTTTTAAAGAAATATACATCCCTTTACTGACACCTCGTAAAATAACGAAATTGTTGCCAATCACCTTTGTAATCTATGTATTTGGTTTCATTAACTTTATGTTCGAAGATAATTTTTTTTTTCTAGTAGTTACACGCATATTTTTTTCGTTTATTTTCCATATCGAAATCAAATGTTTAAAAATACGAATATTTGCACAAAACTAAGATAAAAATAATCAATTAACAAAAATATTAAATTTAATGAAGTAGAGCAACTTTCTCTTCGGTATGATGGAAAATCGAGCGTAGAGCACACGTCAGAACGCTCCGGCCCAAGGAGCGCGACTAAAGAAATTCGCTAGGATTTTTCCTAATTATTTTAAATATTTTTTTAATATTTAAAGAATTATCAAAATTAAAAAAAAAAATTTTTAAAGGATTAATACTCATTGGTCTTCAACCAACTCGAATAAATTAATGGAAAAAATAACTTTTAGCAGTATTTATCAATAGTTTTTTGTAAGGCAAAAAATGGGAAATTTAATGAATTTATAACGTTCTAATTAGGAAAATCATAAGTTTTTCGGCAATTGTATTCAGCAGATTTGAATTACGACTATATAAGGATAATAATGCGCTGATCAAATCAAATTGTATAAATTGTAATCGGTTGCAACGTAGTGAGTGCACAAACTTAGCTCGAAATGTCTTTGGGGGAAAGAGACTTATCTTGAAGGCCTGATTAAGGTAACATAAAGTAACTTTATAAATGTGAAAAAATTCACGCGCATTGCGTATATAACACTAATTGATAAACAAGAAAAAAAAAAATCAGTTTATCATTTCAATAGCCGGGAAAAAATTGTCAAATAACTTGTTGAAAACGCAATTTTGCTAGACTGCAGCCTTAAGAATTATTTGATGTTGCATTCAAACATTTTATAATTCCATATATTTTACATAATGATGTTATCACATCGTGGTTTATATTAATGCTGTGTAGTATAACAAATAAAATGCAGCTCTACATTCTTTTACCCATTATAGACGGCAAAATGGAAGACAAGTTTATCTCATTTCTCAAACGTGGAACTTAACGCAATGACTACATCAGAAATTACTAAAGACTTTGACGTTGATAGAGAAAGTATTCGATATCTCAACTGCATAGTTTCGATATTGCAGCAGGAGGTCATGTTGGACAAATAAATAGGCGTTTGCGTCTTTCCTGGCTGATTAAACTCGGTTCGTGAGTCACGAGGTTGTCCAACTCTTCGGCCATCCCGCTACTGTGTAACAATGCAATGTTTTGTTTGGCCGCCGTTAACAATATGTGTTTGAAAGCCTGGACAGCTTAGCCATTTTAAATTCAGAGATAGGTCTCACAATGATGTGAATAACCATTATTGCACGCCTCATAAGCGAAGCGTTGAGGTGGGTACTACTGTCACTTCGCGCAAAACATCTGATTTTTCAAACTTAAAATGTCTTTATGTATCATACATTGCACTTGTAAGATAATACATACACACACATATTAAGAAAAAACACTATTTTTAACATTCATGATATTTTTGATGTCATTTTTGTTATTTAAACTAGTTAAAAAACAGTTTAAAAAAGTTCTGTCTTGGACGTCCGTGTGTCTGTATGTGCGGAGGATTTTCTTGTTAACACGATAGCGACCGAAATACTTTACTAATCGAGTCTTTTTTTTTCTCTTACGCTTGAGTATGCTCAGGAATAGAACCCTTTCATTTTTCAGGGTCTGATTCGATGTGGTTTAATTGTTATTAAATAAACAAAAATAATAATTAATAAATAATTATTAAAAAAAAATTATGAGGCGTGCACTTTTGGATTTTCCAATTTTCTATACTGCGATCCATTGAAATGTTTGTTATGCGATTATCTCTTTATGTCATCGTGCCATTGTTAATTGCCTTTACCTTATTATTTAATAGCGAATGTATTTGTGTTATGTTGCTAACCGAATGTAGGCTTAGAAGTATAGATACTAAGTTAATATATCGTGAAGTAGAATAATAGGCTTAGGTACATTTTCATTGTTAAATATAACTTTACACATTGTTCTAAAGATTCAGATAATCAGTTGCTATTATTCATGTCAAACCTTTGTGTAGTTTGTATTAAATGAATAATATCGCCATCGTTGGTTTCTTTCAAGAAAATATCTGGTGACTTTTATTTATTATGATTAATGATTATAGGTAGCGGTAAAGAAAATATTAATGTTTACCATATTTCCGAGTAATATCAAGTTGGGTTTCATAGAGTACCTACAAGGAGACAAAAGGCTGCCCTCGGTTCAAGATCACGACCGAAGACCGACCGCTTTGTACAACCCGTGTAGAACTTTCAGTATTAATAATATCTTGATATACATAAGTACGTTAATACGTACGATATAGTCGGATACAACCTTAATTTTCGAATTTATTTCTAATCCCTATAGGTAGGCAAAAGTTGTTACTAAAATAATTACCATTTGAGTTTTAAAGATGTAGAGAGTACTTACTTATAAATATGTATAATTCAATTCTTACAAAATTCCGTACACGTAGGAGTACCAACAGATTTATCTGAAGTCTGTGTTTAAGTTAAGTTTATTGTATTCGAAAAGGTACGCCGTCCAAATATAAAATAACACAGGGACGGATAAAAAGGAAATAATGGGTTACACAAAAATATCAGACAATAGGAACCCGTACAATGATGATAACATAGCATTTGTCTTAATAAAATAAAAACAACAAACGAGAAGTCTGCCCGCCATTACGACGATACGCGCGTTTATGGTGATGAGGTAGCGTGGATATTTTCAGTGTTGCCCATCGAGATAATATGTACTACGTGTTGCCTTCAATAAAAATGATGCCCATTTTCGGTATGTACCTGCTATGTAAAGTATAATTTTTACGGCAGTGAAAGATAAGACTTTTATTATTATGATCGTAAATACTTTTTAGAAAATATAATTGAAGATACCTATAGGTATTCAATAATTTCTTTTAAAAATCTTAATAGATTTAAAACACATTAAGTTATATCATTTTACTATTACTTAACGTAAGTATTGTTTGCATAACCGAGATCGTTAACTCTACAGAGTAACAATTGTCTATTTAACATGATAACAGTTCGCGTTTTGATCATATTTACGCTATTTTAGATCTTAACAGCTAAGATTTAAGGCCAATAAATGCGTACTGACAATTTATGACAGTAAAATGACCCCAGTGATAGGTACATAGTGTAACTATTCGTGAGTCACGAATTTGAAAGTGACAACGTTTTGTTTGATGATAACGTTTCAAAATGTATGAAAAAATCATCGTCATAAAAGCATTTGTTACATAGTCGTTTGAACCATTGGCACACCCCGGACACTCCATACAAAATTATCGTTTTGACAGTCACACTGTAGAGACTGCAAATGTGTGTGTTAACGCTTTATGGTTGGCACGTTTTTAACTAGCGTTAAAAAAAAATTCGCGTTTTTCTGATGAAATACATCCGTAAACAGCACAATATATAACCATTTTCTACGAAAAACGATAATCAGAAATCCAAAATAATAAAATTACTCTAAGTCAATTTGATTAATGTTGTCAATATTCGTTGCGTATCGTCCCTGTAGAAAAATGTGGACCATTTTTAGCCTGATCGTGCGGGGTGAGGTAAGTGTTTGATTTTGGCGGGAGGCGGAGAGTGTCCGTTCTGTAGCGTTTAGCTAAAGTCCGGTCGCGGAGCAGGAAGAATTTCGTACATTAACCTGTTATTACCTGTCACTGTCACTCCCTTGTAAAAATAATGTGTCTTGCTCGCACAGGTGCAATGACCGCCGTCCTTAGGGATTGTAAACCTTTAACCTGAGAGCGTAAGGTTTGTGTTTGCTTGATTGGTGTCAGGTGTTCAATTATGATTTTGTGAATTCAACATTTATAAGAATAAACCTCAAACTCTTTATGTCCAATCAAAATCCGTCTAAGTCGAAATCGCGTGTTAGACTTACGTATTTCTGTAATATTGTACCTACATAGTAAATTATTTTTTGAAAAATAAGGTCATAAAGAAGTTTCACTTCTTATGTGTGTACACGCACACTTTTTTTATATAATATATCGTGGTTATTGAAAAAGTTAAAATGTAACTAACTAATAAGTATTGTAAATGAATAAAGGACATTTATTTAATAAATTAGTAAAAAACATTTTCTCCTCCAAATATTTCATGTAAACTGCACTTCATTCAAAAATGTTTGTGACCACTGTCAGTAGGTAAAGAGGTCATTGTACGAAATTCTTTCTGCTCCGCGACCGGACTTTACTATTATGTATTCTGTGCCATTGGAATCGAGCTGCTACAAGTTTATTATATATTATGTACTTTAATAATTTTAAATTCGCACTACTTACATTTATAATAATATAATTGTGGACACAAATGTCGATAAAGCAAAATGTTTATTTCCACAGTGTAGTTTCATTAAATGATTTATATTTTAATTACATGTAAAGCTTTCTTCGATTTCACCGTGTAATATATGATACCGAATGATCGCATCGACGCATTCTTTAATTAATGCAAGGTGGAAGACTAAAGCAGGGTTTCTGAGAAATATCTTAGTGTCGTGTTCCGATTCGCGAACAGGACCTTCCGCATCTTGGTTCTTGCGTATTAAATAACAAAACAATACTTGATTGCTTTTGTACTTATTTTGGGGTTATACACACATGATGTACGGGTACGAAGGCAAAAGCTTTTTATTTTCAAGCCTATGCCCAAGTAGTGTTAGTAATAATTATTCACGCCGCCGGAACTAAATGATAGGCCCCACAGGCCCCTAACATAATTTTACCTCGATAATATTTGCAAAATGTAAAGAATCCAATAATACCTACGCAATCTAACTAAATAATTTGCTGAAATGGTGTTTGCTGAAACGACTTATCAAACTTTCTTAATCAGCACTTTTGCGAGTCGCCGAAAATAAGAGTTTTGCGTAAATAATTTCGATCTAAATTCTATGACTTTGTAATTTTGTGCTACACTATAAACCTTCTAATGATATCAGGAATAAGGCTCGATGTCCTGTAATGGGCCCAGAGTCCGTAAAGTACTTAATGTTTTCAATTCTCTATAATCGGTTTAGAATTTCCAGAGTTCCGCTTCGGTAATTGGATTGTGAGCTGCCAGCTTTCGGGGTGAATTTTTTACCATCACCCCAATGATTTACTACTAAGTTAAATGTTTTCTTTTAATTTAAGGAAATCTTACCTCTTTTGTTACACAACAATTCAGAATTGATTAAATTTGTTTTAACTGTTTTCTTTTTCTTATCAGTGAATGCCACACCATAATTAAATGCAATGTCAATATTCGTGTAAGTTTTTTTGGGTCAACGTAGAATTCAAATTATAAGGTGAGTTACAATTTTATTGAGAAGTAGGAATATTTAAACCAAAAAAATATATTTACAAGTTGGCAGGTCTTTACGAAGTTTATAGACACGCACCTCCCATAGAATATTATATCTTCGTATATTGAATGAGGGAGCAGATGTTGAAAATCTTTTGCCATCACCTACTCGACGTTTGGCGAGGGTTGCCGTAATGCAAGGGTTGCTTGAAATGTTGCTATAATTGCTCGCATTGGCAGAACATTTTTTGGGTTGTTTATTTATGGTATAGTGGGAGAACAGATAAACATTAGGGGCAAAAATACGCGTAACGGTAGGATCTGCCCATGTCGTACCCAAGCATGTAAGTTTGATTATTTAAAAGCTTTCTTCATTATTTTTTTGTTACGTTATGCATGTACTCATGTGTGGAGACAAAATAATGAGAACTTCATCTATGCTTACAAAATTGGGAGCATGATATGTATCCTACTAACTATTCACAATGCAGGTATGTATTCATTTGTTGTATTCTAATAGGAATACTTATGTTCTATTTCTATGAATTCCACAAGAAATATCTTATTCCTAAGCTTATATTTTGAAAAGGTTACATAGAAAACGATCCATTTCGTGTAATTGGGTAGGTGCACGTGGTCTACAAATACATCCGATTTGATGTTGTGCAAACTACATCAAATCTATATGGGAACAGGTCTGCGCCTGTCGAATCTGGCCCAAGATGGTCCCTCAAAACCCTGGACAGACACTTACTTGAACTGGCGTCTTTAGTTGGTGCGTGGTGTCCGAAACCGGACTCCATAAACGTTGACACAGAGGCGGAATGGTTTGCGGTAACAATGACCCACATATCAGACGCCGCAATGTCTAGAGTTAAACCATCTCGGCCACATAGTAAAGTTTATTGGTGGTCACCTGAACTTGCGCGGCTTCGTTCAGCCTGTGTTACCGCCAGACGCCGTTACACTAAATACAGACGTAAGAGGAGGCGGGCAGACTACTCCACTGTTGAGGAATCTGAGCGGTATGCCGTATACCAAGATGCTAAAAAGGCCCTTAGAGAGTCCATAGCGACTGCGAAGGAGAGGGCATGGGCCGAATTGCTGGAGACACTGAGCCTTGACCCCTGGGGGCGCCCCTACAGGCTGGTCATGAATAAATTAAGACCTTTTGCTCCACCAATAACAACTAGGTTGGAACCAGCACTTCTTAAAAAGGTTGTGTCTTCCCTCTTCCCAGGTCGAAATGCAGCGGAGCACTTGGACCGAGGCATTGATCAAGGAGATCTAGCCTGCACGAGACCTATTCCGGACGTGACCCTAACCGAATTGGATGCGGCGGTGCAACGCCTGAAAAGGAAAACTACCGCCCCGGGGCCCGATGGCGTGCATGGAAGAGTGTGGTCACTTGCCCTCTCACATGGACTGGCCCAACGTTTCTGCCAACTAATGACAGAATGTTTTAAGAACGGGAGGTTCCCAGAACGATGGAAGGTGGGTCGCCTTGTTCTACTTAAAAAGAGTGGCAAACCGGCCGATTCGCCATCAGCCTTTAGGCCAATTGTCCTGTTAGACGAAGCTGGCAAGCTCTTCGAGCGTATCATTTCCAGTCGTATACAAAAGCATCTTGCGCTAACAGGACCGGACCTCGATGAAGCCCAATATGGCTTTAGGCGTAGGAGGAGCACAGTAGACGCCATAGCCCGCTTACGAGATGTTAGTGAAGAGTGTGTTTCCCAGGGCGGGGTCGCACTGGCAGTATCTTTGGATATTTCCAATGCGTTTAACACCTTGCCTTGGGACAAAATTTTAGACGGCCTTGCTCAACACCATCTACCACCCTATCTCCGACGCATCATTCGTTCGTATCTTGGTGGACGCAAAGTTATCTTTCCAGAGCAACGTGGCTGGGGTAGCCATAGGGTTGCATGCGGCGTTCCACAGGGTTCTGTTCTGGGACCTCTCCTGTGGAACATCGGATACAACCACGTGTTACGAGGAGTGTTGCCGCAAGGCGTTAGTGCCATCTGTTACGCCGATGACACTCTGGTCGTGTCTACTGGCCGTGATTTCAGAGAGGCACGACTCCGAGCTACGGCTGGGGTGGCACAGGTGGTTGCTAAAATAAAAAGTCTGGGGCTTAAAGTAGCACTTGAGAAGTCGGAGGCCATATGGTTCCACGGCCATCGGAGGGCTCCACCAACTGGGGAAGAGATTGTGGTGAGCGGAGTGCCCATCCGAATTGGGCCCAGGCTGAAATACCTCGGCCTGGTGCTTGATCCGAGATGGACATTCCAAGCTCACTTCGCGGCACTGGCTACAAAGCTCAACACCACGGCAGCGGCTCTCTGCCGCATCATGCCGAATATTGGAGGGCCGAGAGGAGCATGTCGCCGACTCTTTGCTGGAGTTGTTCGCTCACAGGCGTTGTACGGATGCCCAATTTGGGCTGACAAGCTTTTAACCCGCAACACTATCGTGCTGAGGCGGTCGCAGCGAGTGATAGCCATAAGGGTTGCAAGGGCGTACCGCACCGTTTCGTACGATGCGGTGTGCGTTATAGCCGGGACTGCACCCTGGCACCTCGAAGCGGCCGCCTTGGCGGAAGTCTACTGGCGCAGAGCGGAGGCGAGAGGGAGGGACTTAGATATGCCTCCCGAAACACTCGAAGGCTGGAAGCGGGACGCTCGAGACGCGGTGTTCAGAAAATGGGCTCACGAACTCAATTCATCATGCGTGGGGGCCTGGACCCTTAGCGCGATTAGTCCAGTGCTTAAAGAGTGGGTAGAGAGAGGATGGGGGTCACTCAGCTACCGTCTGGTGCAGGTGCTGTCGGGGCATGGATGCTTTGGCAGCTACCTGCATAGGATAGGGCGTGAACCGGCCCCCTCCTGCCACCACTGCAGCAGCCAACTTGACACGGCTCAACACACGTTGGTCGAGTGTCCAGCATGGACAGCCGAAAGGAGGCCTCTCGAGGGCTTGCTGGGTACAAACAACGAGTTGAACCTGCCAACCCTCGTAAAAATGATGGTCGCTGATGACGCGAAATGGAGTATTGTCGCAGCCTTCTGCGAAACAATAATGAAGGCGAAGGAAGATGCAGAGGGGGCCCGGGAAAATGATCCAGCGGCGGACCCTCTGCGTCGGCGCAGACCTGGCAGACGCAGGCGTCTATACGTCCAGCGCCAGCCCTAAAACAAGAGCCAAAACAGGCACAGGGGGGAGGTTTACGTAGAGACGAGCATACTATAGTTATGCTCGCTGCAAGTAAACCGGCCCCCCCTGCGATGGAAGGCGGATAGCCCGATAATAGGGCGACGTTATCATTACACGATACCGTCGCCTATTGTCATGTATGGGCTTGGACGAGTCGCCAAGTCGCGGCAATCACCATGTAGGCGGTGGGGGTACAAGGCCTAGCTGTTAACCCCTGCCGCCGAAGGCGAACGGTGGCCACCGTTGGGTTTTAGTGGGTATGGCTTTTGCGAGTCCCACATACCCCCTCATACAGAAAAACTGTAGAGGGGGATGCGTAAGTGCATTTCCCAACGTAAAAAAAAAAAAAAAAAAAGGTGCACGTGGTCTGTTTCTTGATTAATTTATTTTCGTTTATTCTCTAACTGCTAACATGCGGTTAATGAACTTACTCTGCTTAATGAGTTTTGAGTTTCAATAGTTGAATTTAAATCGCACATTTATGGAAAACAGATGGCTAGATGAGGTTATATTCACACCGTGGACGGTAAATAGTTCAGGTGGCGTTTGTTTATAACGTTTTTCTAACGTTATGTTTTAATACGATTGGATTTTAAAGGTCCGTATGTCATGTGAGATTATAGGGCAATGATATTTTAATTAAATCTAACCTATACAAAAATTCGACAACTCTAAACCAAAGCAGATAAACTTTTATTTGCTGCTTTTTTATAATAAGAGCTCTCATGACCAATTTTTTGTAGTTGGCTTTTTAGGTGCGTTCAATTTTATATCACAAATCACAAAATGGTACAGCTTTTGGCCTCATTGATTACCCATTAAATTCGATACTTGTTGTTAATAGGTTTCGTAAAAGTTAATATACGTACTCTCTTATATCATATTTTGTCAATAAACTTTTTAAACTTGCGGAAGTTTAAAAAGTTTATTGTTACAGACGAAGTTTACCTGAATACTTCTATAAAACGCGTAATTTCCCGGTATTGTTTCGCATATCTTTTGGGTAATGAATCATTACAACGCGGACAGCATTCGTTAAGCTGTTCAAACATTGCTGATTAAAATGTGTTTGTTCTTAAATTGTCACTGTAATGAATGAGTACTCGGTGATGAAAAACATTTCGTCGCCTAGTACCCACAACACAAGCCTTAATTGAGCTTACTGTGGGACTAGGTCGATTTGTGTAATAATGTCCTATAATATTTATTTATATTTATTTATTTATTTATTATTTACATATTCCAACTGAAAACTTAAATGAAAACGTGTGACGAAGGCTATTTTCCTAGGTATATTGAAGATACGTTTATTTTATAAATGTGTAAGCTACGCTTACGCACATGTAGTGAAGAAATATTTGATAGATTATTCATAACTTCCTGCACTTAAAATGCAAAGCTAAAAATTTGGCCCAATTTTTTTTCTGTTACCTGATAAATATTTTATTGCGTTAATTAATACGTAGAATTGCATGCTTTCTTAATTTAAGTGGATTTTAATGGAGGACATAAAAACCGTTGAACCAGTGCTTGTTACATAAAAGGCCCGTTGTCAGAAATTGAGAATCTCCTAGAGGCACGCTTGAATATATATAAGAACTAGCGACCCGCCCCGGCTTCGCACGGGTGCAATGGCGGCCGGCCGGTACCGCCGCAAACGCTACGTCCCGCAATTTTTAAATCTGTAATATCTTCGAATATATTCACTTAAATCATACGGTGAACAGGGCCATATAGCTATATTAAATGAACAATGTATTCAAGGTACTTAATTGGTTAAGGATTAATGCTGTATTGGTTAAAATCGCTTCGAAAATTAGCTATAATTATTTGTCGTAAAAAGTAAATGACAAAAAAAAGTTATTGTGGGTTATCCATAAGAGATAGACATATACCATCACGGACTTTTCTGTAGACCTTTCAATGTGTACAATACTTAGTACATTATTTTGATAAAACTCGTAGGGTTCAGCCTGCGTTTGCAATGTAAGCGGAAAAAAATGTAATTATTTACGACATCACATTAGAAACCTCAAAAATAACAGTACTTCTCCACTATTTAATGGATGTTATTATACATATAGACCTTCCTCTTGAATCACTCTATCTATTAAAAAAAAACCGCATCAAAATCCGTTGCGTAGTTTCAAAGATTTAAGCGTACAAAGGGACATAGGGACAGAGAAAGCGACTTTGTTTTATACTATGTAGTGATAGTGATAGTGAAGAAGGCATTCTTTAGAGATTCGATGTCTTGTTCATTATGATACACGACTTGGTATTTGATTGTTTAAATGCTTATCGAATAAGCAATTTATAGTATTCACTAGATTGCGTTATTTACATTCAGCACCATGCCCAATTGATACATCGGCTGTAGCTACGGGGAGAGGAGAGTTGAAAGTTTATCGTAATATAATGAAATATCTCGCCCGCAGTTGGCTGTCACTTGCTCGCTCAGGCTGTCGCGAGCGGAAAATATTGTTATCGATTGGCCGAACCGGAAATGTAAAGCCTCTCTGAGTGACCGTGTAAGCTCGGTTCGCTAATGTTTGTTGTAGGTATTATAAGTTTATTTTAATTTTGTAGTTGCATTGAAAAGTAATAGATATATCTATTCAATTTTTTTAGTTGAGTTCATTACTCAATAGTCTTATACTCTATAGTCTATACCAACGAGGTCATAACACTATACCTATATTATAAGCTTAAAATGTATCCATTCAAAAGTCTATAACATCAAGTTTTCATCTTATCTTTACCAATAAGGTAAAATATTGTATCGTGTAGGTGTATTCAAAAGGCTCCTTGAAAATGTTGAAGAGGCCGAAGTCTACAAAATTTTTCTTTCATTTATCAACTTTAACATCCACAATATACTTCAGTACTACAAAATCCTACAGTTCATACCTGAGGTAGAGTGCCCGTTGTCAGAAATTGAGAGTCCCAGAGGCACGGTTGAATTATTCAGTATATTTCTGAAGTAACTCAACTTAATTAGGGCCGGTACTTTTGTGAAAGAAGAATTTATGTGGGAGCTCGCTCGTCACGCCCAAGTCATGGCCAACCCGGACGAAATGAATGGTAGGTGTAATGTAGGTAAAGGAATGGCAATAATCATCGTCCCTTCTTGACCGGATTGGATGCCGGCGCCATGCTGTCTAGTGTTGAACGCACCCGCTTATCGATTTTTCCCAATCCCCCTAATTTACGATTTCGGGACGAAATTTAACGCTACAGGTGCAATGGATTTGGATTATTTATGATATTGGCTTAATTAAGTTTTACTTGATTTTGCTATTATGTTAATTAAATGTTAGTCATTGTCAAACACTTGCTATCGTAATTAAAATTTTGTTGAATATAAAAAGACATTCTGTGAACAGTCTCTTTTTCAAAATAAAAAGCAATTCAAGTGTGTTATTAAAAAAAAAATAACTTATTTCGGGAACTCATTAATAAGATACGTGCTTTGTTAAGAAACGTCTACAATAATATTATTTTCTCATGACCGTTAGGTAGATTCTTTAATTAAACAGTTATGAAAATAGATAACCTACTCTATAAAACGCACTTCGGTGAGTACAAAAAATGCGAATGCCTGTGAAGCTCAGCGCAATCAGCGTGAAATTACTATGAATAGACATTTACAAGTTACAAGTAAGTAAAACAGAAATTGAAATCTAAGTTCAGAAGTTCCGTTTAGTAACTACTCAATACTTTCAACCTTTTTAAACCTTATCTACAAATCAAAACACGTCTAGTTACTTTCCAACAACAAACTGAACATCTCTAAACACTCGGATTTTAAGCTAAGTAGACGCTAAATACGTGTGATCAGTTACTACTCGGACAGTAAGCTGCTAAGTGGAAAGCAAAATAAACTGTACACAGGCGAATTGAGATTGTTTGCTCAAGACCGTCCAAAGAAATGTAACGTACGACTTTGTTTACGCCGTATTATAAATTGTGTTTACTTTATTAAACACTAGCGGTCCGCCCCGGCTTCGCCCGTGGTACATATTTCGCCATAAAAGGTAGCCTATGTTCTTTCTCAGGGTCTAAAGATTATCTGTGCCAAATTTCATCAAAATCGGTCCAGTAGTTTATGCGTGAAAACCATACATACATACATACAAACCTTTCCTCTTTATAATATTAGTATAGATATTGGCTTTGTATTTATTGTTCACATCCATGCGATAAATTGTTTGAAGGAATTTAATTTGTTTTGCGTTGTCTGTGAGTTCTGATGTTTATTTATGAAATGTTTCACTAAATAAATGAAACGTATGAATAATTGTACTTCGTGAAAATGGATACTTTTGTTGTTTTGAAAAGGAGTTTGAGTCGTTGAATAATTTAAAGTAAACTCAGTTCAAAAGACACGACAAATAAGTTGATGTCGCAGGTGTTTCATGAATTTAACCTCATCATCAACACGCGTGTTTTCTGCGAAATTTCGTTGAAACAGGTGTTACGTTTTCATAGAATGCTTCGAATTATTTATTCATAAGGAAATTGCTTTTAAATAAAATTACTTGAGTCTGTAATGCTAATGACATTTTCGTACATGAAATTCGCATAACCAAAGGTGGGTATTCTAAATAAAATATTCAAATTTTTATTTTAGATAAGCTAGGATACAAATGGACGTTATATTATCGAGCGATGTGAGTATGTGAACAAAATATTTTCAAATGACAAAAAAAGAAAAACGTGTCTTTGTTACTGCTGGTTTAAAAAGCAGACCAATTTATAGCCTAGGATAAAACTGCTCTTTGAAAAAAAGGGTGGAATTGCGTACATACGTCGATAAACAATTGCCGGCTATGTTGGTTTTGGATTAGCATATTTGAGTTTTAGTTCATTGAAAAGTTACATTTGGGGTTGCGTTTTTTAGAGGACGCAATTTTATTTTTTTGATGTGTAGGGGGGGTCAGTGTGAAGCTATCATCAAGTTTGTGGGGTCGCCACCCTTGTCCCACGGCCGCCATCTTGAAAATAGCGGTTGAAATGGTTTTTACGATATATCTCTTAAACTATTTATCTGATAATAAAACAATGTTAACATTATTTGTTGCAAATTAAATTCTCTACAACTTAGGTTCAGTAACTTTTTGTCGTAGAACTATAAACAAAAAAGTGATAAGCGAAAATGTTCAGAAATTAGAGATGTTTATATTTTTCAATAAAACTTTTTTTTATAAGTTTACGAAGAAATTATATTAGACATTTTTGTAGATTGTTTTTCGAAGAACAACTTTTATTTACAACATTTTTTCATTAAGTAAATAGCTAAGGTTTTACAGCCCTCCGAAGTGAGTACTATTTTAAGTACTCTTTACTATACAGAATACGATATATTATGTGTGTGTACTATAATAATTTGTCACCAGTATTTTTTTTTGTTATTATAATATTTTTAATAATTAATTTTACAATATTATTAATAATTTATTATTGAATCTTTTCCCCACCACCCAGGAGGTAGAGTCTGGAAGTGCGTTTTTTCTTACGTCGAAAAGCAGGGCTGAAATGTTCTGCAGTGTGCTTCCATTGTTGTGGAGTCTGGGAAAAGAGCCAATAGCCAATATATTATGTATAGTTACTACTGAAAAATAGTACTCACTTCTGAGCGCTGTAAAACCTTAGCTATTGACGTAATGAAAAAATGTTGTATATGAAAGTTGTTCCTCGAAAAACAATCTACAAAAATAGTCTTATATCATTTCTTCGTAAAATGATAAAAAAAAGTTTTATCGAAAAATATAAATAGCTCTAATTTCTGAACATTTTCGCTTATAACTTTTTTATTTATAGTTCTACGACAAAAAGTTACTGAATCAAAGTTGTAGAGAATTTAATTTGCAACAAATAATGTTAACATTGTTTTATTATCAGGTAAATAGTTTAAGAGATATATCGTTAAAACAATTTCAACAGCTATTTTCAAGATGGCGGCCATGGGACAAGGGTGGCGACCCCACAAACTTGGTTTTAGCTTCACACTGACCCCCCCTACACATAAAAAAAATAAAATTGCGTCCTCTAAAAAACGCAAGGTCAGGCCTAAAAAATGTAACATTTCAATGGAGTATTTCCCAAGCGCTAACGATGACATGTCGTTGGCCTTTGTTTCACCAAGCTTGTAAAGTGACGTTGAAAAGAAGGTCAATTAAAAGTAATGTTATTAATAGCTTTTCTCATATGTGGAAAATGCAATTAAAATTCGCAAATTTGGACATGTTTCGGGTAGCGATGAGTATTAGATAGCTTATATTAACAAAATAATAAGAAAAGGGAGGATTTACGCTGAATGATATATTTACGTTTTATGTTACACCTCCTTAAAATGTATATTGTATAGAATAGAAAAACAATCAACGTATCTTTTAAAATACGCATGAAAATGAGGTTACTGCGTAGGCAATTTTTTGTTGGACAAGCGCATTGCACTTGTTAAAATATGTATATATGTAAAATAAAAGCATACGTTAAAAATGCAAAATCCGGTGCTTTGCTTGTATTAGCTTGAGGCTACTGTTATACCTAACGCTTTCTCTTTCTAATTTCTATTTTACAATAGGTATTATCTATATCTCTGATGGAATTTCAGGGTTATTTGAGTCGCTTACTCAGATTATCATATACTAGCGACCCGCCCCGGCTTCGCACGGGTGCAATGCTGATACTAAATACACTACAGAAAATCTGTGAACGTTGTATATAAAAACATAGCGGCCCGCTCCGGCTTCGCACGGGTATAAAATTTATAGCCGGGCGGCCGGCCGGTACCGCCGCAAACGCTACGTCCCGCAATTTTTAAATCTGTAATATCTTCGAAAATATTCACTTAAACCATACGGTGTAAAGGGCCAAATAGATCTATATTAAATGAACAATGTATTTAAGGTATTTAATTGGTTAAGGATTAATGCTGTATTGGTTAAAATCGCTTCGAAAATTAGTCATTATTTGTCGTAAAAAGTAAATGACAAAAAAAAGTTATTGTGGGTTATCCATAAGAGATAGACATATACCATCGCGGACTTTTCTGTAGACCTTTTCAATGTGTATAATACTTAGTACATTATTTTGATAAAACTCGTAGGGTTCAGCCTGCGTTTGCAATGTAAGCGGAAAAAATGTAATTTTTTACGACATCACATTAGAAACCTCAAAAATAACAGTACTTCTCCACTATTTAATGGATGTTATAATACATATAAACCTTCCTCTTGAATCACTCTATCTATTAAAAAAAACCGCATCAAAATCCGTTGCGTAGTTTCAAAGATTTAAGCGTACAAAGGGACATAGGGACATAGGGAAATAGGGACAGAGAAAGCGACTTTGTTTTATACTATGTAGTGATATTGATTTTATCCAAACACTAATGTTGTGTTATGCTATTTAAAGATAAAGTAAATTTAACTATTCATAAAATCTGCTATTATTTGGAATTTATTGAAGGAAATGCTTGAAAGTCATGGAATACATACTTTACAACAGGCAAAGCAATAAAAACGGACTATGTCTTCCTACCTCACGGGATTCTTCATAGAATCGCCTTCCAAAAATGGCGATACAACTACAAGCGGCGGACGAGGTAGCGGCCAATAGTCCATTTTGTGTCAATCTGCCATGGTTTTTGCACGATGTCAGTTTTATTATATGCTACCCTATCTCCAATAAAATTATGGATATTCAGTTCATTGTATAAATAGCATGGAATGATCATCCGTCTTTTACAGTATTACTACCAAGTTGGGACGGTTGATATGAATGTTTTTATTTTAATACAGCAGGAAAGTTCTTGCTCTGGCTATTATAGTGCAATTCTGCTGTAAAAGATTGCAGATCCGTTACTCTATGTTAATCTTGAAATAGTAATGATTTTTCTGAGAGGCAAAAAAGCGAGTAGAATCAGTGCCTAATAAGAAAATAATGCTCTCAAGACCTTTAAAGGTATTGAGGAAAACTGTGGAATAGCAGGATTCGACGGATATCATGATACTAACAATTTAAAAGTAAACTTTGTGACAACCATTTTGTTGTCGGTCTCCTGTGACACATTTAGGTAATGTTATCATTTTTACTTTCAACTGGATTTGCTCTACAAGAAGCTCAGTGTAAAATAGCTAACTTTGCCATGATAATTTAGAATAAAATTTCCTTATCAAATTTATTGATAGTTTTTGTTTATTCAAACAAAATAGAAGTAAATATTTAGATTGGTCTCTAAATATATCTTGTACTTACATACATTTACAGTATACACTGCACAAAATAGCTTGTAAATCAGCAGCTATCTATCAACGGACATCAACTGACCTATTCCAAATAAATACAAATTACAGTCCATCAGATGGATGTTTAATCCCTAACAAGGGAGCGCAGTTCAATTCAACGTTTGTCGAATGTCAATATTCTGTGGCTTGGAACGCTGTCGCCACTTGCTGTGACAGCATGTAAACGGGCACATGTTTTTATTGTTGTCTGGCAACTCTCACGGAAATTAATCGAGGTGAATAAATTACAGCTTGGTTTCAATGTGCAACTTTTGATTGGTAATGACATTGAATAAGCATTGAATTAGCGGCATGAATGAATTTTTATTCGAGGAGTACAAGATAGATGTGTAGATAGCTATTAATATTTTATTTAGTTTGTATGTAATTTGGAATTGCAAAAGGTACGAATATAAAAATCTATTATTGGTTACAAAAATATTATATTATTTTAAAATCAGACATTCAATTATTATTATAGTATCTTCTCTGATTCTATCCATAAAACAGTTACAATCTTGTTATAAATTAAAATGACAATCATAATTAATAAAACCGCACGAAGCCATAGTTTCACAATAAAAACATAATACACCAATATCTCAAAAGAGATGAATAATATTATCAGTCTCCGAGCAGACGTCCTAATTAATTAAATTCCTCGGCAAACGCTCGTCTCTTCAACTTGTTCGAAATAGGTAAATTATTCATTAGCAGGCGGTGCACTATGGGACAGAACGGTATAAACCATCTCAAAAATCTATAACTTTTTAGTTTCTCGTAATTTTTACTTGAATTTTGGTATACGCATTCTTGAATAACTACGCTATAATAAACAAAGTCCATTTTTGTTTTGGTTATTTTATTTTTTGTTTAAAAACAAATACAAACAAACTTTCGTAAATTTTCTTACAAAAATCTTACATTATTTAATAATTTTCCTCTTATCTTTACAGAACAAACATTGTTTATGTATTAAAGAAAACATTTCAAGACTTTATACTTAAAAAAAAATTAAAACTTAGAAAATAATAAAATAATTATTGAGTTGAGTGCCTATATTTAAAATGTTACAATAAAACAACTGTTCCTTATTAAATACCAGAAGCTGTTTAGATTCTTCAAACAATTCTTTTGGAATTTTTGGTCTTTTTGAAATATGTTGTCTTTATATACTGGATATACCTATAGGGATCTGTCGTATACAGCAAGATGTTTCCTCCATTGCAGCTGAACGCGAACACTTTCGGACGTGATTTAGCCGATTTATAATGTATTAAATCACTGTATTCGTATCACCGCGACCGCTAATAGATGAAAATTTTCTAATAAATATTTTTCAAGTTCTCCAGAATTTTACCACTTATTTACAGTGGACATATATCGCGGCGAACACAAACACACCCATTTTTATATTTTTGGACTTTCAACAGTTAGGTTACTGTGAAGAAGTATAAATGCTGAAATTGTTGGGGTTATATAGAACCCGAGTTTAAATAACTTTTGCAAAACCAATGAGAATACTGATAAAAAAATTCCCATACAAATTATTTAACCTATAGGCAGATTACAATTAACGCAATGGATTCTAGAACAATATAATTATTAATTAACTAGCGGTCCGCCCCGGCATCGCCCGTGGTACATATTTCGCAATAAAAGGTAGCCTGTGTTCTTTCTCAGGGTCTAAAGATTATCTGTTCCAAATTTCATCAAAATCGGTCCAGTGGTTTATGCGTGAAAACCATACATACATACATACATACATACAAACCTTTCCTCTTTATAATATTAGTATAGAAGTATAGATTATGTTAATGTTGTTATCATAGGTGTGAAGGCTCGGTCAACCGCAAAAAAAAACTATTTTAAGTTATATATATCATTTAGAATTTTAATAACAAGTAGAAACGTTAAATTCGTTTACATAATTTTTTTCTCCCTCTCTTCACATTTCAGCATCTAGCTCGAAAAGGCGCAGTAATGACGCAGGTTTTTTTTACCTTTTTGGAATCTTGAATAACTAAAGAATCTATAAATCATAATAACTCAACTTCGGCAGCTTTCGGCAAAGACGAAAACTCAATTTGAAAATGAAAAAGACGATAAAATTCAATGATTCACAAAAAAATTAAAATTAAAATGTGGCAAAATATTTCGCATAAAATATTTACAAATTGATAAACTTCAGATTCTAGTCAATCCAAAAATGTATGATACATATTAATTTTAATGGAAAACTTAGAAATTATCATACGTTAAACTTCAGAAATAGATTACGTGCTATTAATTAAGAAAATATGACTACTCAGGTTTACTGTGAAATTTAATGAGATAAAACTGATTTAAATTTAATTTCATCTATATTCTATTTTATCAGATAGTTCGTTTATTCAGGAATGTAATGCCACCAAAAAATCATCTGTACAATTTTGACTCAAACCATTTTAGAGATGGTTTATACCGTTCTGTCCCATAGTGCGGTGCAGGTGTTTCAGTTATAAAGGAGATATCAATCTTGCAACTTGACTTGTTCAGAAAACAAGAATAAGCTCGGAAACTTTTGGAATTGTTCACTTGTTTACGTGTTATTTGATGTCAGGGGAAAGAATAATTCAAATCGTGCGTGTCGTTCTGCCAAAACAACAGCAAAACAACGTGTTCTTTGTATGATAAGTCACGTGAATGTCACGCAATGTTTTACCGCCAAAAATTCGTGCCTCTGAATTTTTCTTTTATTACCGGGGTGTATGAATTGCGTTGTTACTTGACAATCGAAAGTTTTAAAGTACATGCCAACGTTATTGTTCAATTCCTGTATAGGGTTTTTTGTGAAAAATTATAGAGGCTTCTTTTTGTTTTAATGTTTTATTATTGGTTAATTAGTGAACTAACTTGTAGGTTTATGAAATATAAAAAGTTAAGCAGTTCTAGTTTAAGGCTATCATAATTTAGTCCGTTTGTTTATTTAAAAGTAGTGCTAACAAACTTACTATAGCTGTTCAATACCATTTCCAATAATATCTTGTTACTAATTCGAATGTTTCAGTAGTTTTTAATAGCTAAAGGGGAAACAATGTTAATGAATATAACACCAGTTTTGCTTTTTATAGTTTGAACTAGTTGTGAACTTGATTTAAATGTACGTAGACATTATTAAAACAAGTAAGTACAAACAAATCATATAATGACAACATGGATAATTTAATAAACGTACATGGAAGCTTTAAAAGCTATTACGATAGCCGATTTATCGATGTAAACAATAATAGACAGGTGTTTATCGAGCAAACAGTTTTATTAACGAGTGGGTCACACACATGAATAACTAATAGCAAAACCCGAACAGCTATGGACGCTCCATGCATACTGCAGTAAAGAGTTTCCTAATGACACTTTATTATCGAACTAGGTAAAAAGCGTACGTACAAGTATTTTTACAATGCGATGCGATGTTAATAGCTGTACTTTTTGTAAAGCTTAGTTCCCACACGGTATTAGCTTGTGAGGTGTAGCGCTATGTATAATTCAAGACGCGATATAAGTGCCGCGTCTGAGCGCCAAGCGGCGGTCTGAATTTTAACTCCCTTGGGTAGAGTGGAGTTCTGAAGAGAATGGTGGTAATCATCTATTAAGGTCGTGAATCTGTTCAGCAACTTTTTGGATATGAATTATCCATTGATAATGTAGGGCTGTAAGTAATTAAATATTGGGGTGAATTGACTGAAACCGATACATTGTACAAAGTAGAGTTCATTCGCGAAACGAAGCGAAAGCGTCTTGAAGTATACCTACCATTTACCAACGCTAATATAAAGAAGGATTAGAAATTATATTTATATAGAATCATACACAGTTCTAATAATAATACTGAATTGAATGATGTAACTGCAGCAGTGTGAAAAATTATATAATAATCAGTAAGATATTTCCAAATACATTGTAGATGTGTTTAACCAGTATGTTGTAGAACTGATGACTTACAGGATTCTAATAACGTTAAGCTATATAGCTAGGAGAAGATCTTGAAATTCTGCTTTATTTATTATATTATTATTCAAGTTAAATTTATACACATTGCTTTAACGCGTAACATAGCATCATGAAAGATTAATGTTATTGCTAGTTATTACTGGCTAAGTTCAGACATTGCGTTTTTGTGAAGTAAATAGATTTTGTTCTTCGTGGAATATAAAAAGTATGAGATGCATAACTATATTTTCTTACAGCTCTTTTTTATATTATTTCCCTCTTATTGGAACCATGCTGAGGATATCTCAATTTGGCTATTAAGAACTGTGCTTATGTTTGCTTTCTACCGTTATTTTTAATGTCAACTTATTACTGTTTAACCATATTATATTCCGAAATAACCTACTATAAGTATTAGATAAATTATCTGTGACACAACATTATGAGGGTATACAGGATTGAGGTTTACAGCCTTTTTCCACGAACTGTGTGATCATTTGTTTTCCTATAGCGCAAGGAACAGGTAAACAGTCGGCATACGAATGGCAGATCAGATAAGTATGGTAAAGCCGATGCTAGTTAGCGTGCACTTGACCAATATGGTATTTGTCGTATTAGTGATAGACGATAGTACGTGATTTAACTTCCGCGCTTTTTATGCTCCTCTAGTACGGCAGGGAAGGAGGTTGTTATTTTATATCGTATTATTATGCTGATGTGCCTGACCATCTCGACTTATATTGATAGTAATGGAGTTTAATAGGATTACTTAGAAGTAATGAGACAAGAAAAATACCCTAGAATCTAGATGCAACTATGGCCTAGGCGTCTTAAGAAAGTTTCTATTTCGATCATACTTCCTAAAATGGTGTAGACGTAAAACAAAATATAAAGGTGACTTTAGTGGATTTATAAATCTTGATTTAAAAAAATTGGTTGTTTGTAAAGTAGGTTTACGATCGAGATGTTTACGTGATTTATTAACATAATGCAGTGGCAGCGCTCGAGATGAGACGGGAGATCGGTCCGTCTCTCTCTCGTTATACCTGCGATCGCGCTCGTGAGGTTTTGGTGTGACACAAGTTTCTGAACATGTCACCCGACTAAAACGATTTTAAAAACGTTATCACGTCAATAAATAAATTATTCTATGTCTTATTATTTCGGTTGGTTGTAAAACTTAAAATTAAATATGCACCTTTTTTATTAGTTTGGGTTATATTCACAAAAAAATATTTTTTATCTCTTATAGTAAAATCTCATTTTTCATCCTACCTACTAAAAAACAACAGAAATTTATTTCTTTAAAAACAAAAATCACTGCTTTATTATTTTTAATTTACAACAAACGCTTTGTATCAACTCACTTGTAAATCGAACATGATATGCAAGTGATTCAGATCGAACGAGTAATGATAGCTTCATCTGCCGTCAATCAATACTAATTCATGGCATATACAATAGCTCAATTTGTTGCTGACGGGTCTGCGGACGCGGTTCTACCGAATACCCGCGGCCCCGTCAATAAAGCGGCACGGCGGAACACAGTGGAGTTTAGTCGGTAGGACCCTGCACTCAGCAGGGTGAGTCCGACATAACCCAGGGCTCTTCCCCCGAGTGCCCTGGGTATGCCTAAATGCATTCTCCACTATAAAAATAAAAAAAAAAAAAAAAAAGCTCAATTTGTTCGGGATGTAAATCTGTACCACATTCATATGCTACACTGGACACACGTACAAACATTCTATTATTTCTCGACATGAATTTCAAACCAAATCTACACGAACGTATATATCAAACGATGTTTATTAAATTTGATACAGCTATAAATTATTAAACTGACTAACATGGCAATAACGCGTTATAAATAATGAATAAACCAGTGAAGCGCAAACATTATTATATCAGTTTTTTTATCAGGTAACATTGAATTCGCTTCTTACATCACAGCCGGTTTATAATCTGTGGATCTAACAGAGGTTTATTGTCTATCAACCATGACACATTTCCACGGCCCGCATTCACCAATTAGCAGCCAATAAAAGCCCATAGCTTGTGTATTTGAAACATTTAATCATCGTTCCTCATAAAACTTGAATAGATAACCTTGTTATCATGCGATTCGCCGAATCATAAAATCGTTACATCTCCGTCATAACAGTGCGTACTAATTAAATTAGCGCAGATTGGAATTTGCGAAACTAAATACTCACATTTATATTCGGCCATGAGAATGTAACACATAATAAATAGTATTAAGAAATTTCTAGAAAGAATGTTGTTAATTGTTGTACGTTGTTATTATGAATATTTTGGGATAGAATCTAGTCGAATTTCTCCCTTAATCCATCAGGCCCCGGAATCACAGACACAATAGAAAATCTATTGTGTCGCGGTCGGATCTGGCCGTTCGGGGCTCAATGGGTTAATAACATTTTTCGCGGAAGAGAAATTTGTAATAAGTAAGTAGGTATGTTGAAGATTTAATTATTATTAAAATTTCTCACAGTATGAGCAAAACATAATTTACTCGTCCTTTTTCCATATAGGCCACTATTTCTCCATCTACAATCGACATTTCTAGAACACAACTGAAAGAACGTCTCTGTTTCAAAGCACGTAATAATGTTTTCGTCGAGGGTGTAAAAGCCTTAAATCGCTGGAAGCAAGCGCTGAAACAGTGGAACAACAATTGGTGTCGACACAAGGCCTACAATTTTTTCACTCGGCGTAACAATCCATAAACGTGATTCCTGAACCACATTCAATTTTACTTTGGCGCAAAAACGTTTACACTCCAACCGATTTTTTGCTGAATTCAATTTAGTGAGGAACGCTCTCGGAAAATGAAGCTCCGATTCGTGGTTTAATTTAAAACGACTGTGATAACTTCATACTTCGTACAAAACTAAGAATAAACTTTGTTTTATTTAACGTACTGTTTATAATTTTTGTTTATTACGTGATTATAATATTTTAAATACGAAGTTCCTTTCTCTCCTTTATTCTCTTCACAAACACACTTTTACGTCAGAAATGCGTGAAAACCTATTTTCGCCTAGTTTTCTACGCTATTAAGTCTAGAGAATAGTTTTTAGGTTAACGTTACGAACAACGCAAGGAATTTTGTTTGTTTGATGAGAACGAAAACTTTTTCATTGCTTCATTGTAACTTCACTATACTATAAAAAGTATATAACGATGAGGCGCGAGAAAATATCATTTGCTGTGTAGCCAGTATAAAAAGAAATGTAGGCGCTGGCAAGAGTCAATTTGTGTAACAGAAAAAGTTCTGGACTTAATAAGATTCTAGACGCAAACTAAGATGAGGTGTGGGATTATCAAAAAGTTATTACTACAACTCGATATCTTACAAGAAACAAGTTGTTTTTGCTCATTTATTTATTTATTTATTTTACTCTTTAATACAACTAAACAGACTTACATACTAGAACATACAAAAATAAAAGCAAGGAGCAGTTTAGTGTATTTGGCGGCCTTATCACTTAGAAGTGATCTCTTCCAGGCAACCAGGGCAGAAGGTAATTAGCTCAATTAAGTTGTAAAGGTAGGTCGAGAGAAAAAAGAAAAAAAAAATAATAATGATAATGATGTAACTATAAACAAAATAAAAATATATGAAAATTAAAACACATAACAATTTATAAATTATATACTGTACATAAACATATACGACACTACAGTACATACAAAAATATACTTATATAATATTATACATATGTCTACTTATATTATACAAATATACCATAAATATATATACATATAATATATAATTATATAATACATAATATATATAATTATATACACTACTAATATAAAAATTTAAAACAATAAAAGTTACTATGCCGAGTTGAAAGCGGATGACAGAAAGTGACGACGAAGGAGGTTTTTAAAAGATGATAAATTCTTAGCTTGTCTGATTGGTAGTGGCAATGCATTCCAAAGATTAACAGCAGTTACCGTAAAAGATTTCCCAAAAAAGTTGGTACGTCGCACAGGGACACATAAGGTAAGTCTGTCAACCGAACGAAGGGTATAGTTTTCATTGCGCAAGAAGGAAAATTGGTTTCTAAGGTACGTAGGAGCGGAAGGGTCAAAAAGGATACGGAAAAGTAAATGCAACAAATGCAGATTCCGGCGAAAGCGGATGGGGAGCCACTTGAGCTTTTTTCTATAGAAAGAGACATGATCATATTTCCGAAGGCCGAAAATAAATCTTATGCAAAAATTTTGGAGCCGCTCAAGTTTTTCAGTAAGCTCAACTGATAAATCAGGATAACATGCATCAGCGTAATCAAGAATAGGAAGAAGAAGGGATTGCGCTAGCATAATCTTCGTGGGAATGGGCAAAAAGTTACGAAGCCGCCGGAGCGAAGATGAAGCAGCATAAACCCTGCGGCTTAATTCCTGGACATGATTGGACCAGGAGAGCGTTTGATCAAACAGCACGCCTAAGTTTTTGACTACCTTTTGGTAAGGCAAGACTACGCCACCGATTTTGATGCTTGGTAAAATACCCCAGTCGATTTCTGAAATCATATAAGGACTACCGATTATGATGATATTTCTTTTGGAAGGATTGATTTTTAGTCCAAATTCATTGCTCCATTTAAGTATTGTTGCCAATTCAAAGTTACAAAAGTCAATTGCCTTAGGTAAGTCAGCGAGAGTAGACTGGGTATAAATTTGTAAATCGTCTGCATACATATGGTACGGAGCCGTCAAACGGGAACATAAGGAGTTGATGAAAATGGAGAAGAGGAGAGGAGACAAGACGCCCCCTTGTGGAACACCAGCAGAGACTCCGCACCAAGACGAGTGTTTGGAACCCATCATGATACGCTGCCTCCGACAAGTAAGGTAGGAACGGAACCAGTCAGTTACCAAAGGAGAAAAATTAATAACACCTAGCAAACCCAGCAGTATATCGAAGTCGACAGTAGTAAAAGCATTACTGAAATCTAAAAGAGCCAGAACTGTGAGCTGCTTATTGTCAATACCAGCACGAATGTCGTCTGTCACCTTGATCAAAGCTGTAGTCGTACTATGACCAGGGCGGAAACCAGATTGGAAATCACTGAGGATATTATGTGTATTAAGGAAGGTAGTAAGTTGTAGATGAAGGAGACGTTCAAGGACTTTCGAAAGGAAAGGTAGTATGGAGATGGGACGGTAGTCGGTAAAAGAATTAGGATTAAGTTTTTTGGGCAAAGGAATAACTTGAGCATCTCTCCAAGCGCTTGGAAAAATGCCAGTTGAGATGGAGGTGTTGAAAATGTGAGTGATAATGGGAGCAATTATGTCAAGGATAGGAATGATCATATTACGGCTAACAAGGTCACAGCCAACTGCGTTTGATGATATTGACAATATGGTTTTATTAACGTCGCGATCGGTAACAAGACTGAAAAGGAAAGGAGGATAATTAGGAGAAGGGAGTGATGAGAGGTGGGCTAGAGTATGGTTTTTCACACTAGTTTCAAGGGAAGGAGACGACGTAAAGTGCACATTTAGCTGATCGATGTTTATATTGCTAGGAGTGTTATGCGTCACTTTACCAGCTCCTAAGCTTTTCAAAAATTTCCAATTTGAAACCGAATCACCGTTCTCAAGGGATTTATGGATGTGACGTCGTTGAGCGTCTCTGCACAATACGTTGCAGCGATTACGTATACTTTTGTACTTTGCCCGTGCTTCGTCCGTCTGAGCAGTCTTAAGTTTACATTTAGCTCGATTCCTTTTAGAAGATAAACTTTTAAGCTCTGGTGAAAGCCAAGGTGCCGGGGTGTGCTTCTTTTTAACGGGTCGTAGAGGTGCATGTTTGTCATACAAATCAATAAGCAAAGAGTTAAATAATGATACTTTCGTATCAATTGGCTCAGCGTCATACACCTCACTCCAACAAATATTCTGCGCATCACAGCGGAGTGCATTTCTGTCCATTCCCACAAAGTTACGAAGCAGAAGAGTGGAAGGTTTGAATTTAGGGGATTGGAGCTTATATGAAAGGTAAATGAGGTCGTGAAAGGAGAAGGCATCGGCAGAACACTGCCCATGCTTGGATATAAAGTTTGGTAAGGAAACAATCATAAGGTCTATAAGTGAAGGATTACAGCCAGGAAAGTAGTGAGTAGGATTTGAGGAAAGGGTGTGGAGATTGTGAGAGTTGAGGATGGAAAGCAGCTTATTAGCGCGGGTATCACCTCGGAGCAAACATGTGTTAAAATCACCCATAAAAATTAAATGCTCATATTGGGGAGACAGGTTACCAAGGAGGTTTTCAAAGGAGGAAAAGTAATCAATGGAGAGAGAAGGACTGTAGAAAACGCCAAGGAGGATTTTGGAATGCGGCAAATGGACTTCGATGAGGAGATGTTCGATGGAATTAGGAGGAGGGGGCTGAGGGGAAGAGCAAATTAATTTAAAGGGGATGTGAGACCGGAGGTAGATCGCCACGCCACCACCTCCCTTGCCAACACGATCGTTGCGTATGAGGTGAAAACCAGGAATCGAATAAGCAGCAGATGGATGACAAGGTTTGAGCCAGGATTCAGAGACAAGGATGGCATGGATATTTCTTGATGTAAACGATGAGAGCATGTCAGGAAAATGTGCCGGAATACTTTGTGCATTTATGTGGATGGCATTAAAATTTTTAGGGACATCGTTAAATAAGGTAGTAAGGGAAAAATCAAGAGGAGGTGGAATAGCACTATGAAAACTATCTTCGCTACAGAGCGATGATTCGGATAATAAATCGGCATTAATGTCAATGTTTATACTAACATCTGACATGAAATGATATAATATATATATATATATATATATATATATATATATATATATATATATATATATATATATATATATATATATATATATATATATATAAATAAATATCTATAAATAAAAAGAAAAAAAAATATATTATATACAAAATGCAAATAAATATAATAATAATAAATAAAAAACTAAAGTTAGAATTTATAACACAAAGGTATGCTCGATTACCCTGTACCCACCGCAACAGTAAATGTAACTTATGTAAGCACTAAATTATTAAATAAAAATTGACAGTTTGACAGTTTTAAAAGAGAAATTGAAAGATAATAAATAATTAATATTTAACAATAACATCACTTATTTTAAACATAAAAAAAAGAACATAATCTTAACAGAAATTATAACTGGCAATATGGCTCATCCTGGGGCTCTACGAAAAAGAGAGCATATCAACATTCAACATAAATAACGATATCAATGTTTTTCTTTATTGATCTTTTCCTTTTTAATTCTTATGCTAATGTTTAAGAAATTTCTACTAAGAAATGTAAAATTCAGAGGTAGGTGTAAGATATATCTATCTACTGTGGTAGGTATAGATTCTTTTCTTCAGATATTATTTCGCAATTCAAACGTGAATCCGTACAAACTCGAACTCTTTAGTTTTTCTAAACATGCTTCTACAAAGATAAATTATTTTATACTTAATTTATTATTGTATGGAATTTGTTGTTAAAAGAACGATTTTTGGGGCTGCTTTTGTACCGTATATTTACACGATTATGTTAAAATATTCTTATAAAAAATCAGGAAAGTTTAATTATCATTATAAAAACACAAACACAAAAAGGTTTGATAAAATTTTATCTGTTAACAGACCGGTGACATATGTTTTAAAATTCGTTATACGTGGTTTTTGAAATTAATTATTATATCGAAGGCAATTTCGATAAGAGTTCCATTTTAGAATTTTGTCGTTCGTTCGTTTTAATTTCTTTTTTTCCCGCTCCCGCGCGCTGTTCCGTAAAAAATACAGACTATAATTAAAAAAATGTTATCTGTAGTAACAGTTTATGTTGATACTAGTAAATTAATTCGACCTTTTCGCTGTACAAGGTCTGGCGGAGCGTCCGTGTAATGCGACAGGCGAGCAAGCGTTCAGCGGACAGACGGCCGTAACATTGAAATTTAGTAGTGCGAGATCATGTTTTGAGGATAAAAATGTGAACCAAGTTGAACATAGAACAGCAATTAACTATTTTTAAAGTGGCTTTAATTAAAATATTAAAAGCGAAGCAAGAAAAGTAGGAAAGTGTGTGTAGAGTTGTAATTATTTTTTTATATCAAAAATGTAATTAAAGAAGGAGATTAAACGCTCAACAGGTATTGTAAATCTTAACACATTTGTAATAAAATATGTCAAAAAAACAATCTCGCCTAAATAATTGAAAAGCATGTCTTATCTATTAAGGCAATGAATGTCCACGATATTAAAATTGTAATTATTATTTCATATAATTTAAATACAATTATGATCAATTAAAAATTCTAATAGCTTACATATTCAAATCACACTTGTTTATCATCTAAATGTAATAATATAATAATTATTAAGTGACAAGGTTCTCATATAACTGAATGCGGTTTCACATGTAGTGATGTGTTCAAAAATTCATTTTCGATTACACGTTAATGTGGTATGTAAATTGATATCATTGGATACCGCTTCACAGCTGTGAATATTATTTTTTATTACACGTGATTATACAGGAAATTAATTATACCTAATCTATATTCAAATTAAGTAGATAGGTTATAGGTAGTATTAGGTTAAGAAAATTTTCTGCGTATATTGAGCTGAAATTTTGTTACGTCAAACGATACACAATCCACTTAGACATAAAAGATTGTTATTATACCGCTGTTTTCTAATTTCTCGTCTATGCTATTATAATATGTTACAAGAACTTGTAAAATATTTGACCATATTATTAATAAAAGTAATTTCATTTGTTACAGGTTGGTACATCGGCAGGTCAGCGTATCCAAGATCCAGAACGATGAAATTTGGCCGTTATTTCAATGTTAAAAAGTTATCCGAGGCCAGATATTGTGTAATCGAATAATACAAGATTTGGGTACTGAAGCGTAAAGCAGTTTTTACTGTTGGTTTCTTCGATCGTCGATTGGGACACCCAGACGATCAGTAAAAACTGACAATTGACTTCAGGCGCTTTGTGTTTTTGTTAGAATCGCGTTTTCTTACAAAATTTGATCTAGTTCAGCTTTTTATAACAACAAAATGACTGAAATTTAACGTTTTCCTGATTTCAAATAAAGTTTTGAGATTAAATAAATAATAGTTTTGAATTTGAGTTTATCGGTAAGTGGTTTTCTAAATGCAAGTAAAAGTTGTTGATATTATGAAAATAAAATTATCACCTCAACTTACAAAGTGTTCAATAACACCGTAAAAAATCGAAGCTGACAATAAAATATGTTATAGTAAATAGAATGCGCTTGACAGCACATTGTAGTCCCTATAAAAATAAATTTCGGGCGTGATGTCGGCAGCACAGTGACAAATATGTCAATAATTGTAAAGCTTGATCGGGCGCGGACAAATCGTGTCAACCCTTGCCCGTGACGTCACTTCCTGAGAATTTATGGCGCATCCGAATTGCTTCTGAGATGGAATCGAAAGATGATCGCGATGATTTGATGCTATGGGTTTTAAGGGGTGAAATAAAATATGGTGTTTATTTAGTCTTGTAGAGTAGGGTAAACGCTAAAATGTTTATATTGAATTATTTATTTCAAGTGATTTAATTTTTTTTTATAATATTATGATGAAAATATGAAATATTGCGTAAAACGGGCCAATTGTTTTTTCTATCCTGATATTCGACGCTCAGGCGTTCGTTATAAATCTTTAAAATCTAATTAAAAGTATTTATACTTACTTCTATTTTTAATTTCCTGCAAACCGGACGTGAAAAAGTGTTATTCTATAAAAGTTTATAAAATTAATATTTATGCCCTTCGTCTTTTCCCCTCTGGTGTTGAAAGAAGATCTTTAATAAAGTATATCCACCTATTTTTTAAATTAATTCGATGTACGGACAACTAGGTGTTTTTAATTTCTAGTAAAATAATATCTTTGTTCAATGAATATCTAAAAAAATTAACCACTATAAATTTTCTTGTAACGTTTTTCTAGTAATAATGCCATGTAAGATCAACCCAAATTCTATCATCCATAACTACAGCATTGTTCTCGCTTTTATCAAGTTACGGATGTGTCAAAAATGTAGGGTCTGGTCCCACGATTACGAGCCAATCTGCCTTTTTGTGTTCCCTTTTTATACCTCATATTTTAGATTATCTCGGAAGATCATGTTTTATCGCGTTAACTCCTATTCAATGAGTCGCTGGTATTCATCTGGTTTCGTCTTCACTGATGAATAAATAATTATGGTCTATGGATGATAAAAAATACCGCGCTATTGGCTTCACAAATAAAATATTTTTGGTTCATTACGGCTATTTGCATTTATTTACGTTTAATTCAGTAAATATTAATAAATAAGTAGTAAATAAGCTTCGCTTTTATCGTGAACTTTTCACTGGCTATTTATAAATGTTTATGCAGGAAATTTCTTAGTAGGTAGGTAAAGTAGGTTTATTATATTGGGCGAAATTTAAATGGCGCCGTAAAGCATTGCAATTTATATGCTACGAAATCGTACCTCGTGTCTCAAGTGGTCTAGACTTTTAGTGCAACACATGAGAAATAATTAGTATAGTAAAGTTGGGGATTTTACACATACTACAATTATAGGGAGTAAGGGTGGTATTTATTTCTAAAACGGCAAACTTTACAATGCATAACAATGTGAAACTTTGGATATAAGATCTAGATCTATAAAATAAGTAGGAACTATCAATACTGTTATTTATTTTAATGCATGCAAAGCGAGAATGTTTATTTATTTAGAAATAAATAATTAATAATAACTTCAGTGAGTTTAAACTAGTTTTTGAACAAGATAAAGGGCTAAATATGTTATGTTGCTTCTTTATTATAATAGAAGCAACATACAGCTACATACACCTACGTCCTACATAGGGTTGCCAACACTTCATCATCAAAATATAGTATTTTCCAAAATAAGGTGTAAAAAATATAGTACATTTAAAAACAATATAGTATTTTATGGGAAAAACAAAAAAAATAGACAAATATATATTTATTTTTATAAAAAACTATATTTTTTGCACTTCTTGCACTGTGTAACAGCTTTTTGTTTAAAATAAAAGTGTCAAGCTTTGTCACATTCAATTTTTAAATTAATATAAATCAAAAGCTCATTTTTTATTAATGATACACTACTTCTGTTTCTTTCATCTCGCCACTGGTATATGCGCAATAGGTTATATGACTTAGCCATCTTCAATAATAAGGCGCGTTCTTATTTTTTTTTAATGAAGGATTTGTTTGTAACATTTGTCGGTGTTGAAAATATAGTATTTTTGCGTACTATATATGTTTTCAACAGTATATAGTACGCAGACCCGAAATATAGTACAATACTATATATTATAGTACGGTTGGCAACCCTAGTCCTACACCTCACACTATGTGCCCATTTGTAACTGAATACGCACGGTCTTCATTTCAAAGCGTAGATACATTCAACGCTGTACTTAAGGGTGCGTATAAAGCAAAATTACCAATCTTCTATTAGATGATACGTGTAATATTCAAGACCAAATCTAAAAAATAAAATATATATCAAACTAGATGATATGTTCAACGATTCTGTTCAATCAAAAACATAAAATATTAAAATTGACTCGATAAAAAAAAAATCACCAAGTTAGCTCTAATTTTCACACTTTTACGTTTTCTACTTGACATGGTAATACTTATTATGATTTTTTTTTCATAAACAATTATATTAAAACATTTGCAAGATATTTGTCAGAGCATTTTGTGTAATTACTTTTAGTTTTGGTTTTATCTGCGATAAACCACTTTTATCGTGACAAAACCAAACGTTTATCTCGAGAAAAAAAGAGCGCCAAAAGTGGTTTATCGCAGATAAAACCAAAACTAAAAGTAATTACACAAAATGCTCTGACAAATATCTTGCAAATGTTTTAATATAATTGTTTATGAAAAAAAAATCATAATAAGTATTACCATGTCAAGTAGAAAACGTAAAAGTGTGAAAATTAGAGCTAACTTGGTGATTTTTTTTTATCGAGTAAATTTTAATATTTTATGTTTTTGATTAAACAGAATCGTTGAACATATCATC
The DNA here is from genome assembly GCA_029959065.1 of Colias behrii. Classification (NCBI taxonomy): domain Eukaryota; kingdom Metazoa; phylum Arthropoda; class Insecta; order Lepidoptera; family Pieridae; genus Colias; species Colias behrii. The sequence goes on from JARWMC010000010.1 coordinate 9,606,800, forward strand.
TAGTTTGATATACCTCTATATTTTATTTTTTAGATTTGGTCTTGAATATTACACGTATCATCTAATAGAAGATTGGTAATTTTGCTTTATACGCACCCTTAAGACGCAATGCATTACGATCTATTGAGCCCACATAAACAGACCCGTATCATTCAACAGGCTTGTGTGTAATTGATCCCTTTATAGTTTATATCATTCCTCTTGCAAGCCTCAATAGTCAATTGCCACATGACACAAACGATGCAAGAAATACAAACACTTTTTGCATTTGGTAATAAGGAATAGTTTAGTTTGCGAGCTGCATTCGCATTTTTAAAGATCTTGTGTCCTACGTACCTACCACATTCTTGTGTTCATGTACTAATTTTAATGGTCTCAGTTAATTAGTTTTTAAGGCCGGTTGCACAACATATGCAGTTGGTAATTATTGTGCATAATTAATATTGGACAATTTTTATCTTAAACTGCTACAGAGTTATTTAATGTAATGATATTAATTATAAATGTTAGGTAATGTAATAAATATTAATAATGCTTACTAATACTATTTATTTTGTTCATTTAAACAAGAATAAAGTTAAAGGTTAAATAAACAATTTTTAAAAGGCACACGTATTTTTTAGTTAGATAAATATTCAACAATTGATACTTGTCGCTAAGAAGAATAAAACTTAGTAAGTGACACAAAAACACAAAGTTTCAATTTCATACATAAATTATATAAGGTATATTAAACATTTCCTCAATTATAGTAATCGTAAACCTACGAAATAGCTATACAGTTTTACAGTTAACGGTTTCAATTTGAATAAAATCCCATTAACACGTTGTATTGAATAAAGCCTATAAATACGTCGTTGGGAACAAAAAGACGCAATAAAATGATGATGTCTATAAAATAGATACTTTGCCGGGAAATAATTTCTGTTGAATATTCTTGTCAACATTGTAGACGACTCTATATTTTATATAATCTATTATATTTTTGTAAGCGACTTTTTTGAACTGTAATATCTATAGTATTGTATTATCCGTGGTAATAATATATTTTTTATGTGACGCCGTCTGAAATGTAATAAATTAGTCGCATATATATTCCCTGTGGTATAGATAGACGTCGAATTATTCTAATCAATACAGGGCAGGGTTCTTTTTTATTCTAGAGCAGGGTATTTTGCTATTTGATACTAATATTGAAAGCTTACACTATAACTGATTGCAAGGAACAATATAAAATTTTTACCCCTGTGTACAATGTTTAAATAGTAGTTAATATCTATCGTTTAGATATATTATATCTCCTTCGAACACTTAACAAACAATAAGTTACTACTACTAACTGATAATTATATTTATGATTGCAAAATTAAATTATTCCGTTTGTAAACGTACGTGTATTGCTTACATAAAATGGAATATTAGTTACTAAGTGTCTACTTTGTTCTATATATCTATCCATCTCGTTTTGTTAAGGAGATAAAATTGAGATAGCAATATGCTTAGAATCGAATGCATGCATACAATGGCCGAATGAATACCATCTCTAAGAAAATATTGAATTTTATTACAATAACTTTCTGTGACGGATATAATAACAGTCTCCTTGATTTAAAGACAAACATCAAACATTGTTACATCCCGGTGAAAATCTGTGACGATATCTACCTATACCGAACGCTAAAATCAGTTAAGTAATATCTGTGTCTTACAACCCAAGAAATATTTATTCGTGTAGAAAAATTCCACCCCGTCGTTGGATACTTCCGAAAATATAGTTCCTACAACTTGGTTTCAAATGATTAAATACTGCATAATAAGTAAACAAAACATAGGAAATAAGTTATTGTCTAATGATTAAAATAGTTAGGAATCTTGCGAACGAATACCAATCTACAGCTACAGGCTACTGTTTTAAATTTAAGTGGGTAAACAAGGTTAGGTTCTAAAATCTAACCCGAATGTTAAAAAATAGTTACGTCATATAAAACATACAAAAAGTGTTGAAAGGAATAAATACCCCATTCCTTCTCTTAAGCATCAGAAAGTTGGTGACCATTTATTACGATTCTGGCAAACTGCCACACCACCTGACACTTGCACTGTTACACAAGCGGGAAGAACGGTATGCTTTTACTAGTTTTGATAGATTGTATGTGGAAAACTTTTTAAAATGATTCCGAAAAATATAGATTATAAATGGCAACTGTGACAGATGCGTTCGGATGTTTGAAAGTTATAGATTCTGCAGTTAGTTACAATTTTGTTTTTAGTTTTCTTTTTAGATTTTGAGATACTTACATATTATATCAAAGTCCTTATGGATTAAACATCCGACTAATTTTAAAGACTGATGATAAGTTTGTCGTCGCTCCTTGTCTAATGTTCGATCGCAGTCGATGTAAAGTTTTCGATACGACATGTTCATTCATTAAATGCTATTTAAATCAATGAATTTAATTTAAATTACAAGCGCAAATCGATTAATTTTAAACGATGTATAAATAATATTAAGTATTAACTTTATTAGCGATTTAGTAAATAAACACGAAGCAATTACAAAGTGACTATAAAATTGCTTTAAATGCCTATTAAAGTAATAATGACAATGATTGACAGTGTAATACCATTGTTAACTTATTTACGATAATATTAGTCAGTACATGTAGTAATTACCGTATTGGCTATTAATGTTAAACGAGCAAGTAAATCACTAACAAAATTCTTCATCAGGTTGTGTTTTTAATAATTTCTTTATTTAAGTTCATTTTTTTAAATTGTTATTGTTAAATAGGTAAACTTTTGTAGTACAAATCAAATCATTGAACAGATTCCTCCATTCATGTGATGGAACTCAGTGGACATTCCCTAGGAAATTTCGTATTCGCCCACCGGACGAACCTAGTATTAATAAACAAGGCAATAGAAATGATATCCGTTTCTCGTACATTTTCCCACCGATTAATTCTAGCCCATAACTTGCGCCAAGAGCCAGATTGATCTGGAAAAGTAAGGATAATTTGCAATTTGCTTCGCATAGCACGTCACGTTACTTTCACTGCAGCTGACATCTGATCGTCTAGAAATCGTGATTTGTAACATTATCGCAGATCTGAATGCTATGCAAGGAATCTTTCAATGAAAATTTATTATGTGCAGTTCGCTGTGTACCGTGCTGTTTTCTTCGATTTAATTGAACCGGGTGGAGTGGATTTTAAAAGTTATAGGTACATTAAGATTAATGTGAGGTTTGGAGTCAAATTAAGATTTTGCTATTGATACTAGCTAAGAGGTACTGGCTCGACAGAGAAGTCACCTATGACTATCCGTTAAACTCCAAACGAAAAAATTGCAAATTAAAACTTTTCTTTTCAAATGGAGTAGTTGCATAAGGAACTTAAGACGTTAAAAACGGAGCGAAAAATGAAATAAAATATTACCTTGCAGCTCGTAAGCAAGATAAAAAAAGTATGAACAAGTAGAACAGCGGATGCAAGTAAATAAAAGAGCAAGTGTAAAGCAAATTAAACGTTCCACGCAATGAGATGTTCAATCTCCATCGCAACGTTGGTACTTGTGGATAAATTATGATGTCAAACGGCAGACGCTGATAAGTGGTTATTATGTCAGGCCCTGACAAGAAGCTGAACATCGTACATGAGTGTAATGTACTGTGTGAGTGGCCTAGGGTTATAGGCAGTTTAGGTTGCGTGGTCTTTAGAAAAGGAATGGTAAAAATGTATACCTCAGAAACGCGGCAGTTGATTGCAAGATATGGCACAAGTACCTAATATGCATATTACAACAGTTTAGTACAGATTTCGTATGATTTTTATGATCGATGAAGAGGAATATCATCATACTATACAATAACTTCGCGAACGATAGACTGGACTGACAGCTGTTGATTCTATCAGTTATCACAGATCAAATTGCTTGGCGAAAACGTACCTACTGTTAAACTTGAAACATTTTTTATAAATATTACTGGATACCTATCATATTAAAAGCTCTCTCTGTCTCTTCTGTTACTTTTAAATCTTTTTTCAATCTTTTATAAAATGTGTCATACAAGACGGTCTAAGTTAAAGTAAATTAGGGAGAGAATAACCATAAAAGGTACATCATTCTTAATAAAACGAGATTGTATCCATCTTGTTGAACTAACTGCCACAAAACGAGAAAGACGGCGTAACATATAATTTGTTAGGGCTACAGATCAGCTGTACAGAAGATAAGTCTCAATAAAACTGTTTACAAACATTATGTACCGTTTATGTGCGACCCCGGGTCAGTGGTAATGCATTGCGATAATTAACATTCGACCGCCGGGGCATGAAGCGGTACTCGTTTTAATCCATACCGATGCTTTCTTGTACAAGCTCTCAAATGAATTATTACAATTTGAGGTACGTTTGCAAAGTCTTTGATAGTGAGTGGACTGTCGAATGCTACGCAGAGTAAGTACTCTATCTGATCAGGCGCGGTCCCAGGGGGGGGGGTCACGGGGGACATGACCCCCCCAAAATCGTACTCGATAAAATAGAAAAAAAATTCTTATACATACTGTACAAAATATAAAAAAACTAGCGACCCGCCCCGGCTTCGCACGGGTGCAATGCTGATACTAAAATACACTACAGAAAAACTGTGAACGTTGTATATAAAAACATAGCGGCCCGGCCGGCCGGTACCGCCGCAAACGCTACGTCCCGCAATTTTTAAATCTGTAATATCTTCGAAAATATTCACTTAAATCATACGGTGTAAAGGGCCATATAGATCTATATTAAATGAACAATGTATTCAAGGTATTTAATTGGTTAAGGATTAATGCTGTATTGGTTAAAATCGCTTCGAAAAGTAGCCATTATTTGTCGTAAAAAGTAAATGACAAAAAAAAGTTATTGTGGGTTATCCATAAGAGATAGACATAATATACCACCGCGGACTTTTCTGTAGACCTTTTCAATGTGTATAATACTTAGTACATTATTTTGATAAAACTCGTAGGGTTCAGCCTGCGTTTGCAATGTAAGCGGAAAAAATGTAATTTTTTACGACATCACATTAGAAACCTCAAAAATAACAGTACTTGTCCACTATTTGATGGATGTTATTATACATATAAACCTTCCTCTTGAATCACTCTATCTATTAAAAAAAACCGCATCAAAATCCGTTGCGTAGTTTCAAAGATTTAAGCGTACAAAGGGACATAGGGACATAGGGACATAGGGAAAGAGAAAGCGACTTTGTTTTATACTATGTAGTGATGGCCAAGTGCGAATCGGAGTCACTCGCACAAATAAATTTCCGTTTAAACTTGTTTTTAATCCCTTGCGAATTTCGAAATTTGCGAAAATTTTCAGCATAAACAAGAAGTTTGATTTTTTGAAATATTTTTTACATAATCTAATTAAAATTCATGTATTTCGCAATTATTCCTATATCTGTATTTTAGGACGTTACATTGTAACAAGTTCCATGATTCTGTGTACATACATACATAGGCCGGGAGATACTGACACAAAATTTTAGGTCATTTGTAACATGATGGCGGTTCTACAGGGGTCTTAGTACGCAATGACAAAAAGAAAAATGATGATCAGAACGCTGGTACCGACGGACTAGTCGCGTGGGCATAAGTCGAACTCGTCGGATAAATAGCGAAAGTCAAACGATTTGTAACACAAAAATTTTAGAATTTACCTATAGCCCATAAAAAGATGTAGGCGGTAGTGACATGCCATACTTTTCCGGTGTGACTTACAGCCCGCCATACCTACCGACGCGAATGCGTTGATTTAAAAAAAAAACAATTCAACCATTTGTACCAGGCTAACTTTTGCACAGGTAACCATCTAATCGTCGTGCAGCAATTTACGAAAATCGCCATGCCATACTTTTCGGACGATTCCAAATGGTCCCCATACCGCCGAAAATTGCAATTTTTTTTTCTACAACTCCTGAATGATTATAAATAGAAGTGTGATAATGCCATACCTGTGGGAGGTGGCGAATGTGTATAAGATTTTGATTTTTTTATTGTAAGATTTTATTCGTATTTTGAATGATTTGTAGCAGTATGACACTAATTTTTCCCTCTATTAAAAGTATGGCAAATATAATAATGGTCACGTTGCATAACTCCAAATGCCATACTGGTACAAATCGCCAATTCTTTTCATTTTTGACGTGACAACGTCTTATAATTCGATAGAGCCGGCTGCACGCACGAAAAAACATGACTCATGCGGCGTTACCTCGGTCTGAGGCGTTCCATGTAAGGTTTGAAGTGCAAGCGAGAGCGCGGAACGACCGACAAAGAAGCACAATCGGACGTTGTCACGTTCAACTATCGTCAGTAAACCGACTTTACAGACAACCAATTTTTTTTTACGTCTTGGCTTAAGTCTTACAATCGTCCACCCCATGTTTGCAATCTGCGATATTTTTTTCTAGGTAGAATTGTATACAAACAAACAGAATATAATGATCCCATACTGTAAAAAATTATTTTACGTATTGTACAGTCGTATTTTTGAAACGTGACGAATAAATTAATTTTTCAAGTATGGCAGCACTTTTTCCCCCTACTAGAAGTATGGCAAATATAATAATGGTCACATTTTATCAAATACTCTCCAAAAATCCAAATGCAATACTGGTACAAATCGTTACGCGAAAAAAAAATTTTTGCAGATTTTCGGCGGTATGGCGACCATTTGGAATCGTCCGAAAAGTATGGCATGGTGTTTTTGGTAAATAGCTGCACGATGATGATTACCTGTGCAAAAGTTAGCCTAGTACAAATGGCTGAATTGTTTTTTTTTAAATGAACGCATTCACGTCGGTATTGTGGGCTGTAAATCACACCGGAAAAGTATGGCATGACACTACCGCCTACTTCTTTTTTATGGGCTATCGGTAAATCCTAAAATTTTTGTGTTACAAATCGTTTGACTTCCGTAATTTATCCGACCAGTTCGACTAACGCCCACGCGACTAGTCCGCCGGTACCACTGTTCTGACCATCATATTTCTTTTTGTCATTGCGTACTAAGACCCCTGTAGAACCACCATCCTGTTACAAATGACCCGAAATTTTGTGTCAGTATCTCCCGGCCTAACACGGGAACTACACTAGGTTTTGAATTCCTTACGAATGTCGAAATTTGCGAAAAAATGAAAAAAAAATTGACGGCTGTATCTTTTGATTTCGTTGGCTTATACGTTTGGTTTTATCTGTCTGGAACGCGTAGAGGTAACAAGCTAAAAGTTATATCGAATACTCAAGTCTACGGCCCCTAAATGCTGTGAAGAAATCAACCTTATAAGCCAACGCAATCAAAAGATACAGACGTAAATGCTGAAAATTTTCGCAAATTTCGACATTTCGACAATTCAACATTCGCAAGGGAATCAAAACCTACAGGGTGCTTCCTATAAACACAGTCTTGAAATTTGGTACAAAGTAACGTCTTATAACACAGATATAGGAATAATTACGAAAAATATTATGAATTTTTAATTACATTATATATAAAAAAAAAAATATTTTCAATCATTTTAAACTTTAAAAGGGGGTTGCCCTTTACTCATGAACGCTTACATGTATTAAATTAACTCAAATCTATAATATCTATAAGCTGTAATAAAATCAAACTTCTATGTCAATACAGCCGTAAACGCTGAAAATTTTCGTAAAATATATAAAAAAAATATGTATGTATTATAACTTGTATTGACTACGATTTTTGACGAGTATGATTTGGAGGGGGGGGGCTTTGCTACATTTTCAGCCGCGTGACCCCCCTCAAAATGTCAGGCTAGGACCGCGCCTGTATTTGATATTGTAGTAGGAATCTAGGCAACGCTATATCTTAGGACTTGATAAGTTGATAGTGATGGGGTATAATATAAGCAACGCAATGATCTTAAGTAGATAATTTTCATATTGAAAAATTATAACTAAATATGTAAGTAATTACGTAGATAACAAAATTGATCATGACCTAACCAGCTAATGTAGTAAATAGATACATGGTTATCGCTGATTCATTTCGCGTAAAACTTATTAACTTTATCAAGGTTCAAGTGCGAAATTTAAAAATACTATACGATAAGAGATCTGATACCTATTAAAAACAATTCGGCTATCGCGTTTATCAGAGCCTTATCAAGGGGAGTGGCGATGTATTGATCTCAATTCGTCATTTAAAGTGCTGCTGGCGGATATCGGGGGATGCGCACATGGCTATTATCACGTAGGCAAATTATTTGAAACTAGATCACACTAGTGGTAAATTCAATGATCACATTACATATTATGTTTTGAAGTGAAACTTCTTTAAGCGCGTTGAGAGTAAAATTTCAAGGTCGCGTCATGGCAATACCGTCACGTCATAGAATAAGGCGACGATTTTGGTATATTTGAATCTTGCCAAAAAGTTTCACTTATGACATGTGTTCTCGGCACACACGCTCTTTTTTAAGTAAATGTAATGTAAGTGGTTACCAGTACCACCTCCCAAAATCGTTATCAACACCTAATAAATTTGATGAATTTTTGGTACAGGCACAGAATAATAACTAGTAGCTAGCTAGTACAGGGAAGGGCCAAGGTTCCTATTATGTTCAGAAAAATATGGAGAGCATGAAAATTTATATGATAAATTCATGTTCAATTGAACTCCTTATGATTGAATAGGTACACGTGCGTAAAGTAAGTCGTGTGTAAAATACAATTATGTATTAAGTTTATTTATAGAAACATTGAAGGAAAGATTAATTTAGGTTTTCCTTGATTAAATATTTTTATGTGTAACCAATAATAAATCCATTCTTCATACCTTTGTGTGAAAGATTGTATAAATGAAATGTCAATTTAGGAAAGAATATTAAAATTATCGCGTGAAACTTCTAGAAATCGAACAGGCTAGATTATAAAACTCAATAGATTCAACTAACCGTGGAAATTACTTCATAAACACTAAGTATTAATTAAATATAAGCTTAAGATTTAACGCTTACTTAATGTCTTATACGTAACAAATTATAGCATAATCTATAAAATATGAGAAGAGTAATAAAACAGCATGGTACCTACCCCGTGGTCTGGCGAAAGGAAAACCTTATAATTAATTGTCTAAGTATTTATTATGCAGTGTTTATAGATAATTTTGTGACACTTCGACACATTTATGTGGTTTATGACATATATTGTAATATTATTTTATAGTATTTTATGCAATCAATTCGACCCCGCTTCAATTTATGCTCTGTTTTATTTTACAAGTCTATCAAGTGACTTTCTTCATTTTTATTGAGATTAAAACATTTATCAAACATTTAAATAAAAGTTTACTGTACTTGTCAAATAAAATGCCACATCTAGGTTTCTATCAAAGTTCAATAAATAACAATTCCTTATAGCGATCGTGATAAAGGCATTACGAGTTTTCACATATAATTCTAATTACCAATTACCTTGTGATTTAAATTATTCGACACAGGCGGTGTGATTTAGTTATAAGGGAATGTGCTCGTCAAATAAAATGCCACATCTAACTATCCGTCAAAGATCAACAAATAACAATTCATTATCGTAATGTTTGCATCACGATCACTATCAATTTTATAACCTGAATTTACATATCCGATTCTATTTAGTAATTTGCCTCTAATTTAAATTATTCAACACAAGTAAAGCGGTTAGAGTTATTTATAAGGGAGTGTACTCGTCAAATAAAATGCCACATCTAACTATCCGTCAAAGATCAACAAACAAATCGTGATAGAGCGTGTGACGTCACTGCGGGTAATACGGCCAATCTATCGACATTGCAATATAATCATCTCTGGTTAGCGAACCGTAGTGGTGACTGAATGCCAATCACCTAATCCTATAACATTGTGGCGTGACTGTTATGTCACGGTACGAAATATTTGGTAAATCGGGTAATTTAGGTAAGGGTAGGATATTATGGAAACAATGGTATTAAAATAGAGTAACTACCAGTTGTTTATAATATGAATTGTTGAGAAATTCTCAAGTAATATAGGCGGTTGATTCGGCACATATACAGACAATTGCATAGTATATAGCATACAATCAAAATGTTTACCGGCGATATGAAAATATATTTTGGGAAAATAGCAAGTTGAGTTTTCCTGTCTCAAAAAATTCATATTGATTATCTAATTTTATACTCATTTAGAAAGAGAAAATAGAAAAACATCTGTTTCTTTCGTGCTTCTACACTAGAAGAAAATAAGAAGCAAGTTCATAGTTGTCTAGGATTAAATTCCCGTATTAACTTTGTATTGAGAACGCTTGGAGAAGCTTTTGGTCGATGAAAGAGCTGATGAAAGGAAAGATGCCTCTTTCACTAAAGCGTAGACTCATGGACATGTGCATCTTACCCATCCTCACCTACGGTGCACAGACTTGGTCATTAACTGATCGCCAAAAGTTCGCACTTGGGGTTTGCCAAAGATCGATGGAGCGCAGTATTTTGGGCGTAAAACTTACGGATCGCGTCCAAAATGAGATACTGCGCTCAAAAACACAGATAATCGATGTAGCTCATAAAGCTGCTGAGCTGAAATGGAACTGGGCTGGCCATGTTTGCCGAATGTCGGAGGAGTTGTGGGCAAAAATTACCACTTTGTGGATCCCCAACAAGGACAAAAGGCGGCGTGGCAGGCCCAGGACAAGATGGCGGGACGAGCTTGATTCCCATGTAGCAGATTGGAGCAAAATTGCTCAAAATAGGGAGAAATGGATTGAGGGAAGAGAGGCCTTTGCTCAGCAGTGGGACAGCCATGGCTCATAATAATAAAAATTAACTTTGACTAGACTTTTCTGTAAAGAAAAGGATTTCAGCGTTCTTTTAGTTCATCGCTCTTTTATTTTAGAGATTTTAGACGTATATATCTGTATTCTCTCTACATCTTATGTAAATAAAAATGTTTCATTTCAGTTAAAATATAATGTCTTTCATAAATTACTCGAGCATTTTACGAAGTGAGCAAATCTACAATATGGCCACCATACATCAACAACAAAAAGATATGCTGTATTAAAACAGTAAAATCTACGACACATAATGTACTAGTTTATCGTTTCTCCATTCCTGCCGCAATCGCGTGAACAAAAGCAAATCAGATCGGAACACCTTTACGCAACTTCAAATGGTTGGGACCGTCCCGGGGGACGGCGGTAAGTTGTGATCAAAGTGATGTGAGATTTATAGCGTATGCTTGTAGTGGTCTGGTCTGTCGGTGTGGAAGTATAGGGAAATTTGTTAAATCGATAGAGCAAAGAAAAAAAAAGTATGTAAGCAGTTATAGCGACTGCCTGTTGAGGATAACAGATGTACATTATTATTGGGTTTCATTATAAACTGTATGCAAAAAAGTACCAGCGTGACGACATAAAGCCTTAAAATTGAGATCCTTACCACGAGTGACGTATACTACATCTGTTGCATATTTTTTACTGATAAACACTGCTCTGCCATTTTTTCTTTAAGTCTAAACCGGGAACCGAGTTCTGATAAGCAACAAGCTTATTCTGTGGACACATAAAGCCACTTGCTAACTAGATAATTTCATAGCACGCCCACTTAAAGGTTTATACCTACGTGTATTATATTAATACCGCGATATTTTACCAAGTGTATGATAAACTAGGCATATTACGGTTTCGATCTAGCAAGATCCGTTAGTTTTAGTGAGTTTATCGCTCCGATAATTAAGATAACGTATCGCGAGTGCCTGCCACGGTTTGGAAAGTAAACGATCCTGAGGGCAACTGACAGTTCAGATATCAAACGGACAGCTCTAGTTTATGAAGAGTTGGAAGCTGTATCGAAATATGTGGATAATTGGGAGGATTATTGTATTAGAGGAAATGCCGTAAGTAGGCTTTAAAAGTATCTTCCCGCATACAAAAAAACGAGAACCAAGTTCCTTCTGTGGGGATTCCAAACGGTTACAATTTAGCCTTCTAGAAGAGACCGTGTATCTTGAAAACTGGCGAACAAATTCATAAAGAGGAAAAGAAGTTAAAGTATAAAGTACAATTTAATATAATAGGTAAAGTAACAGTCTTTTTATATATTTTCGATTTGAAAAGTAATCTAGGTTTGGCGTACTTTAAAAGTGTTTGCATTCTTAATAATCCCGCGATATTAAAGCAACAATGTGCTCAGCTTTAATATTGTGTTTTTCATTTCTTGGAAAGTACTTCGAGATATTTGTATTGTGTACATACTTTTACGTTATAATGCGTAGTGTTAATTTTGTTTCAGATGAAATCGAACATTCTTGCTATATAAAATATGGTTGGTAAAATTGAATGCAAAGCTTCAAATCGTTTCGAATTCACGGAAAAAGGTGTTGCCAACATCAATAACGCCGCCTTTCTAGAATACTCTACAAAGATGAATTTATGGGGTTCTTACTAAAATAGGGATCAGGTTAAACTGGGCCGACGGAGCTAAGAGCGCTCACACGTCCGTTGCTATAATCCGGCCAATAACATAAATTTTTCGGAGCGTTTCTTTATTGAGTTTACCGATGAGTCATCGACCCTAGCCTGATGGACGACCTTTGAAATAATTCAATTTTGCATCTTATTACTTAACATATGGTCGGCAATATTGCACCAATGTCGCATATGTATGCAATTTTAAGCATTTGAAGGTTGTAGAGAAACTAGTCTCTATCTCCTTGAAGTTACAATAATTTTAAATTTGTATAGAGATTAAAGATGGATAACATCAGATTGATAATTTTAATAGTTTATGCTGGAAGTACATAAAAAACTGAGCATATATTTCAACGATGTCAATGCTCACTAAGAAGATATTTCTCTTATTCTTACTATCAAGGAAGTGAAACAAAGCGAGCGAAACCTGAAAATGTTTATCATAAAGAGTTATGGGAATATTACAACCTGTGACCCGTAACACACATGGTACATAGTAACAATTACCATTACCTCTGGGGCCGTTTATCATAATTTGTCGTATGTGTCAAACTGACAAATCGTATGCAGTTGAAGGGAGCGTCGACGACAAACTCTTTCGCACTTAGCGGGGCTCGGAACAAATGTTCGAGCAAGAAACGAGAAACATTTTGTTTCAGTTCACGCCGGGTGAAGTTGTGACGACTTCGCAAGTAATGCCTTTGAGGAGCAAACTTCACAGACGGCTATGACGAATTTGCAATCAAAGTTTAAGTTTGCGTTATTATTACACCGGCTTTTGTCTACGGGCAATAGTTTTAAAATTAACTGCTATTCAGCGGTGCCGTCACTTGGAAAGTTCAATTTGTTAACGCCTTTATTGGAAGCGCATTAAGTAAATTACTCTCTTGAAAATAAAATCTCCGCGGTTCACAGTTCAGAGTCGGACCCGGCGGGTTGCCTTAAAAGGAGTGTCAGCATTTTTCTTGAAGGGAGAAAGTTTTTGTATGCAAGACGTAGTCTCGGACATCCCCGGGCTTTTAAATATTTGCATTTCTCTGCACAGTACGTGAGCACCGGACTTTTTCTTTGTACAATTCTTGCATTCCACCAGCATGCCGTTGACACGTTCGTACAATCCCAGGTCGACTGCTTTTCTGTTACGTCACAATATTTTGCAGTGCTTGTTTTGGTGGTGTGCCAGAATGTAGTGGGTAAAATATGTTTAGTCGAACATTTTTTATTAGTTTGTCGCGGTTTTGAATTATTTTCATACATTTTTAATAACAAATTCTTAACTCTCAACTCTGTAAGGGCTTAACATATTTTGTATCTATTTTATAAGGTTTCAAACAATTATAAGATAGTGCTTAATATTCGGATGTGTGGGGCTCTTTAAAAGCTCTCAGAGTAAATTAATTCTGTAGTAGCCCCACATTCATGGTGATGTAGTGTGACCCATATCAGAGGTTCATATATCTGACGGGTGTGATTAAAATTCATCCTATTATACTGGAAAGTGCTTCCTTGCTCTATTGTGTTCTTAATTTAAGCTTAATTAACGGAAAGGTGACAATATTATTGCGTGTTATTTGAGTTTTAAGGAATTGTGATTTTATTAATGTGTATAATATTTATAGGGTTTAATGTACCTAGTGTGGGGTTTAATAAATATCTAATATATATTTAGTAGACAAGTACTAAGTATTAAAAAAGTAAAAGTGCTTTCAATGAGAAGCTTGTAGAAAAAGTTTCTCGCATATTTGAATTATGAATCTATTTTTACATTTCGAGTAAAAACAAGGGTTTAAATTGCCTAATTACCTATACATATTTCGTTAACGGCACACAAACTCAATCAACGCGAATTTTCCGAACCATTAGAACGAGGGAAACGCTCTAAGTGAATTAACAATTTCTCACACGGCCAGAGAGATTAATGCAGACTTAACTACCGCATTGACCTTTGAACGGCTAATATTTCGTGATGCTGTAGACTAATGAACACATAGATTATTCACGGTAATCAATATCATCTTAGCACGTGCAGGCCACCGTTCTCGCGGCCTCTATTTGTTGTGTAGTCTGTACTCTACAGAGTACCGTAAATATGTTGAAGTGACTCGACGCAGATCCCTTGCGTCCATAAGTATTATTTTCACCTTTGCTTATATATATTTACTTACTCATTTATTTTACGAACAACGAGTTACTATATTTTTAATTTCTATTTCGAAATGTTTACATTGTTTTATTACGGAAATAAAGAGAGATGAATTTGTTAATAAAATTGCGTATTTTCTCATAAGTTTCGGGTTAAATAAAGTAATAAATCCATTGTAGCCTCTTGGAATTCTATTCGCAACCATTTTAATTACTAAACGTTTATTAATGAATCCTTTCCTTAATTCTCAATCATGTCGTATCTGGCATTTAAAACGAACCTTTTATTTGGACACAACCTTTACAGTACGTCCATGTTATTTTAATTAAGCTTTTTATTAACTGAAAACTCCAATTATAACTCAATGCATTTATGTACTACGTGAAGTTCATTGTACGAATGAAGTTCGCGCCATAACCGCATTACCATAGATAAAATATAGGTAATATATTTACATTCTGGATGTCAGTGTCATCGTCAGATATTAGTAATTACTAAGAGACCTGTTCCGGTAATTTACATTATGAAAAAGTAGTATTTGCAAACAGTAAAGTTATTTTTTCTGGTGATTTGTGAGGGTTTATAAATATTTGTTTTAACATAAGGCAACACATATTCAGATATTCAGAGTAGGTATATAAAATGTATTGATCCTGTTCGTGGTTACAGATAATAAATTATTAAGTTCTAACAGGTGCCCACGGCCACACGGCTTTGATTAGTTGGAAGTAGTTTGATTTCAACTTTAATTATTTACAATACTTGTCATCCGTTATATGCAGCATTGCAATTCGTATTGTGAGGGGTAAAATTAACTTGGCACCAAACCCCGAAAAAATGAAGATAATAATATTCAAAGCGGCCTCTATTATTTTTTGTAGGTATTAATTTAGCCTATGCTGTTCCCCTACTCGATAATGGACTCCCACAATTCCATGCTGGAGCTTTCTGTATCAATTTTTTTATTAATGTAAAATGTTTCTTCTTCATATACGGATTATTTTATATGTTTTGTCCTTTTATTTTTACAAACCACTAAAGTCTAACTACGCTCATGTAACAAAATAAGGCAAAATATTAAATAATAATGGCGATACCTTCATACATTACAGACGTATAAAACCAAATTAAAAAGACATTATTTATCGTTCAAAGAAAGCCAAGTCGAAAATATTCTCGCATAACATTATTGTCAGATGTACGTATAAATGTGATTTTCTTATTGTATTCTTTTGTGTAGCGGAGCGGATCCCTGCGTCAAACTGCCATCGATTTTCCCATCTGGCTACATTCCAATATTTTCTTTGCTTAATTTATTACTGAATAATGTCTAGAACTATGTTTTGTGAGGAAAATAACCTCGTGTCAGTTCCACGTCCTTCAATATCGACTGGAGATCGTTTTGTATGAGATATATTATTGTGGAAAAAGCTTTGTAAGGATTTCTATGATTTATAAGTATTTTTTCATGAAAGAACTTTATTCGATGGGTATATTTGTGCCCATTTTGTCGATAAGGTTAGAGGTGGTATAAGGTTAAAGGTTAGAGAGAATTAATATAAGATATCAAATTTCACGTGTTAAAAAAGCGGTTACCAAATTCCAGTTTTGTTGTATCGAATAAATTGAGGTAAAATAACAATCGGTGGTTTTATTTGTAGTTCTTGATAGCTTTAGATTAAGAAGTTTTGCGTGTAGAATCGTAAGTAACTAATATAAATAAGAATTTTCAATATAATATGTAGGTTATAGGTACGCATATTACCATTATACAGATAATATATAGGAAGGTGGATATGTAATATGAAGCGTACACGTATTCATGACAAGCGATATCATTCAAGGCATATATTAAGCGATGACACAGAATACTCGAGAATAAATTCCATCCAAAGGGGAAATGCGAAGATCACACACAATGGCGCGAGATACGCCGAAATAAGTAACACGCACGTTAAAAATTCCGAAGCGATTGTAAAAGATAATGTTAAGTCGAACAAGCGCGCTTCTTTCCGTTTCACAGTGTGGTACCAGATTAATTCGGACCGTCCTATGTCCAAGCCTTTTAGGGCTACTAACATGTATACGGACCACGGTCTTAAAAAAAAGAAAAAAATTGTCTATGGTTATATTTTATTTTTTATTGTCTGTATCTGTTCCATAGCTATTAATATTTTGCTTCTGTATATTGATTGTTTGATTTTTATTTTAGTTCTGTGTATTAATAATTGTATAAGGCATGTTTGCTTTCGAATATCGAACGTAACCTTAATTCGAGAGATGTTTTGTTTCATTCTGTTTCATTTGTTTAAATTAAAACGGTTATAGCGTAATATTTAACGGTTTCCAATTTATATATACGTGTAACTAATAATAATGATTATTTGCTAGATGCGTAACATTTGAACATACGATACTAGTACACTATTTAATTTAAGATTAATACACATAACAATCTTTAACTAATTAAGAATCAGTATCCATAATTTATTTCGTAGATCTGTGTCGGTGAGAGGTGCGAAGAGGCGTTTTATCTTATTACAAGCAGTAAAGGTTTATTACGAACTTTGCTACTGCTGCCAACCCTACGCCTTCTGTAATTATTGGAGCGTTCAATTAAATAAGACGCCTTTACTTCCAGTTATCTTTAAATTCTGCATTCCTGCAAGTTTAATGGATGTTTTCTTTTCACTTTCATAATATTTGATATTTGTAATTTATTATTGTTTGATCTTATTTAATAATTCTTGGGTTACTTATATTGTGTTTAAATCAATCCCAATTGATTTAGCAATTCGATTTATTTTCGAGTATCTATAATCACGAGTTATTTTTGTTAGAGGCTTTGATTTTTAAAGTTTACTTGAATTGGCTTTGAAATTGAATCTGCCAAAAAACTGTGCTAAGTATTTTTCGGAGCGCTTTTCAAAATTGTAATATTATTAAATTAAAAAGCTTTAATGGAAAATAGAAAAGGACGTATTTAATTTGAACAAAATTTAAAGGCCTACCTAGATTTTCCAATTGAAATTGAAATTGAAAAGGCATTTTTTATAAATGATTAAAAATATCCAATAATAAAAATTTATTTTTATCTTTGTTTCAGGTATGCAACATATTTGGTGGACGCATTGTGCTGGTGTTACATTATGCGTAAGAAATAGGTATTAGAAAACGTACTTTTTAGAACTTTAATACTCATACATATGACACATACATAATATAATATAAGAAGAACTAATAATTCTTCGTAATATTTGAAAATTCGTTAAAAATTGCCTATTTAAATCAAGTTTTTGATCCATCAATAACGTTTGTGCTGCTATAAAATAAATGCATGTATAAGAAAAATCAGATATAAAAATAATTATTCATTTCAAATGTCATTATCACGTACTTATTACATATAACACGCTCATTCATCCGCTATTCAAATGCACCACCATATCGTCCCATAGATCCATCCATTGCACTAAACAAATTACCCTCAAGCGATCTCCACAAACAAACTGAATTAATTCATGTAACAAACCCACTAAGGCTATATTCTCAAAGCAATGAACGATGGTTATTGCGTTTTAGAGCTAATTCATTTTACATTTCTTTATTGTATGCAAACGAGACGTCCACCGAGACGACTTCATTTAATAACTTCAAACTTAGCAGCTTTCTACGATTTATAGTTTCTTAGGAAACTCGTCCTGATTGTAGAATGTACGTACCTTATATATAACCGGGCACTTTATTAGCGTTAACAGTATCGTTATTTTATGGGCCCTTGGATATTCTTCGAATTTATTCATCCGTATACGAGTCACACTTTATCGTATAATCAGCATGACTCTATAACTTGGTTCTAGCGTATTCATTACCGCTTTAGTTACTCGCTCATTAATAACTTCTACACCATTAATTCCTGGTTCAATTGCGTCTTTCGTGTTGGTCATCTTTAGCGCGGGAACCTGATTAACTAGTGCGAGGCGTAATGGAAACATCTACGATCTATCGTCTAGTTGGGATTGGCTGGCGAGTGGCGGTTGCTATGTTGTACCTCCAAAAACGGTGCTTTCGCGTTAGTGGTTTGCGGTCGCATGGTCTCTGAACTTGGCACGAGTCGGTCGGCCTGACGGGGACGAATGCGGAAGGCTTACCGTTTAAGGGATTACGCGCGTCCTCGCATACTTTATGGCTGCGTATGTTCTGGCGAATCGGCGATAGGGAAATGATTGCGGACGTTTAGGCATGCTAATGCTATATGGCTCTCTGTGTTTTTACGTTTCCGATGTACCGACTTTAATGTCTGCGTTTGGTTAAAATATGTTAATTCTTTTTATCGCTTGATTAGCTTCTAATTACTGGCCCTTGCCTAGTTCAACAGGCAATTCCTGTCAACCACTACCGTCACAGGTAAGCCATAAAAATGGTTAACGTAAAAACGGTTAAATACTAAAATTTCGATGAACTTACTCGATTTAAAAATAAAAACATTTAAGTAGTCATGTTATGTTTCAGCCCTGTGTTTAGTTAAACAATTACGAACATCAATTAACACGAACACATTGTATGTTAATTGTACAGGTTCTTACATCACTAATTTGTCAGTGTGTTATGCAAATTATTGTAAAAAAGTAATCCGAGAAGCGAGCGCGGGATGGAAGCAAAAAGGGCATTAACTGTTTGTTCGCTTGCTTCAGGTTTGATTATCATTTTACATAACTAAATGGAATTATGTATGCAGTAACAGGGTAATCAGGTAGTGTCGAGAATGAAGTCGATGTGAATGTTTATGCTCTATTGATAGACCCTAAACTGGATTTGTAGATAGACCTGCCAACTTTGAGCACTAATAATTAATGTCGAGAAAAATTTTCTTTTGTAAAGAACAAATCTACAATCACTGTTTTTTTACAAAACTGATAAATGTCGAGAAAAATTTTCTTTTGTAAAGAAAAAATCTACAATCACTGAATTTTTACAAAATGGTAGAAATAATTTACATTTTACATAATTCGGATGTTCATGTTATAAAAGAGGTCATATTACTAAATTTCCTCTAAACTAAAACTTATTATTTCACGTTGCAGAAAGATACTTTTTTCAAGTTATCTAAAATGAATAAACTTTATATGTATGAATGTTACGATGTCTGGAACGAGTACGTATCCACATACGAAGTATTTACATTTAAATATCTGGTAATTTTTTTCTTTACTACGCAACTTTGAACTGTAAAGGGCGAATTGCGACACGCAACTTGACATTCAAGCGGTATCAATGACCGTAATCGATTCTTAAATTTTCTTTCTAGTATCGAATTTTAAACTTCAGGTATTTTAAAACGTTTCGTATAAAATTTCAATATTAATAGTGACGATTTGAGGGGATACGTCGTCGGGTTTGTGACCCCGAAGATGTTTATGGGCAAAGATCAAATGGAATCGCTTTCCATCAAGTAGACGTTCAGATCGCTTCCATTATTATTTATAGCCACGGTAGTAACAGTGAGTGTTGTCGTAACACTGATGAGTTCTCACGTTTGGCGCCATAACCTGGCTTAAAAGGCACATATACTAGATACCGATAGTGATACATAAATTTTGCTATTGTATAACCTATTTGTAATACATACGTTATCCGAAATTTCAATCAATCAATTGCAATAAGACTCATCACTACATAGTATCACAGATAATGTAATACTGTACAAAGTATAAAAAAGCTTTCCACCGTCTGTGTGTCTGTATGCTTAGATCTTGAAAATTACGCAGCACATTTTGATGGGGTCTTTAATAGATTTAGTGATTAAAGAGGAAGGTTTTTAAAGTGAAACTTTTATTACATCGTCTCAAACTTTTTGGTCTGTGTAGCGCATGTCGCGTGTATCGCGACCGACACGCGACATGCGCTACACAAAGCAGTGTTCGGAACCGTTCGAACAGTTTCACTTTTACCGTGGTTTCATAAAACCACACAACATTTTTTAGTATATAATTTGTTAAGTTTTGGACCAAGCGGGCGAAGCGACGGACGAAAAGCTAGTTCGATATAACTATCACTTATAAATAAGAAGTAAATAATTTCAGAACTACCTCTTTGAAAGCAAGACACATGATTACCTATAAGATTTCGTTACATATTAAAAGCTCTCGAAGGAGCTTAGTTAATCTTAATAACATCGTTAGTGTGTTAGAATAAGTGTTTTACCCAAGTGACAAAGAACAGTGCAAATCAAATGTTGAATTCAAATGTTAGTCCGGGATACATCGCCCATTTTTGCAAGTGATTACTATCAAGCTAATTTTTCGTGAGTAGCTTTATTTTGATGAGATGCCCAATAATTTCATGTACAAAACTATCGATTGTGGTAGCTACCAGAGGAAACAAGGATAAAATATTTTGATTTGATGGTTCTCAAATATTAATTACTAACTGAATGTTTTTTTTTGTTCAATCTCAAGATAATTATCTAAATTATTCGAAAAAATATTTGTCCTACAAAATCTATGGTTTGATCAAAGAGTCCCCCTTTCCAATGTGTATCGATAACGAAGTCATCATAAATGATTACTAACCAGCTGATTTTTTTATTTTCACTTGTTTAATACTTATATAATTCAACAGACATATTGTCCTACAAATTGCGTAATAAATATTTGAGAACCGTCAAATCAAAAATTTTTATCCTTGTTACCTCTGTAAGCTACCACAATCGAGAGTTTCGTACATGAAATTATTGGGCATCTCATCAAAATAAAGCTACTCACGAAAAATTAGCTTGATAGTAATCACTTGCAAAAATGGGCGATGTATCCCGGACTATGTATATTTAGAAAGCACTTTATCCGAGCTCGTATAAAGCGATCTAACCATTCGAATGCAATAAAGACATCGACACATTCTATTGCGTCCTGACTGTTTTATCACACAATTATAGTGTTATCTTTTGAAGGAATTCTCTTTCGATCTTATTCAAACGTTACCAAAGGAAAAGCTTTATGGTGTATACTGTAGCAGAGATTGGTTAAGAGTTTAAAATGAAAACAATTTTATCAATGTGTAGTTAGTTTTCTTTAATAGTTTTCTCTTAATTTATAATGGAATTGTTATTTGCTGAATATTTCATTCCTAAAACCAGCTATAATAACATAAATTACCGTTTAATGTTAGAGAGAAAAACATGTTAGTATAATATTTTAATCTGCATACATTGAATGTAAAAAAAGGTTCCATTTGATCCTTGCTTTATATTCCCCAGATGAAGGTTTTATTGCAAAACGCACCGACCACTTGCTGGCTGAAAAGTTAAAAGATTCATTGAAACAGACATAAAAATCTCGACCACGTTTCGCTAGAATCCATTTTATTTAGATGGTAATTAGTTTGATGTATTCTTAATGTATTTTTTCATTAATTTCGGGTTATAAATAAGATTTTATTTGTAAACGGAGACGTAAAGGGACGTTATAGAAATAGTAATTCACTCACTAAATCTGTAATATAAAATCAACTAAAGAAGTTGTAATGAGTTTTTTCCGTCAAACGATATCGTATTTTAAATAAAAAAATACTTCAGAATTTTTTTTAAACTTGGTCTTAATAAGATTTCTTAAGTTGTTTGAAGAAGTCTTAAGACGGAGTTGAAAAATTCAATAAATAAGTCGTTTATTCCAAACTGCATAAAATTTCAAAGAATATGCCAATAGCATAAAATTAAAGCGTTGTTTATTAAACCGAAGGCAATAAAGAGAGCTGTAAACAGAGAAACACAGACGTTCAAGTCTAATAAGCCTTTATAAGGAAAGTTTAAAAGTTATTCAAAAGAATTGCGAGTGTCCGCTGGACGGAAAGCGATCAGAAGTTAATTGAATATCGCCCGATTGCCCAGATTTGTAATATATCTTGCTTTCATATCTATGTAAATAACCAGTTAACAAGCCCTTTCTCTTCTCCCCTAACTAATGAATATTCCTGTGTCATTTCTCATACAACTTGCGAGTACAGTACTCCCAAACTGATAATGCGCATAGAAAAATTCGTCACTGTTCGGCAATTGTCATATTCCCCGAGCCTCCGAAGATGATATGTATATAGAGTGGTTAAATGTATTTTCTTCATGCATAGTTTATTAGAATTATGAGTTTTATTGTGATTTTATGGTAAAAGAGATAAGTAACGAAATTTGTTTCGATAGTTCAATGTAAGTTAATAGCGAGGATAAGCCACACGATTGCGAATATATATTTGTTGTACTCGGAAAATTCTATACTTAGAACTATTAAAGTGTCTTACTGAAGCTGGCGTAATGATGGATGTATGGAAGGTTAAAATAAGACAAAGTTTATATTTAAAAAAAATGATTTTCAAACACTGGTTTAAATTTAAATTGTAGAAATCTAATCATTAAAATCTCAGTCCAAAGGATTTACAGAATCAGGGATTATCTCTATTTCTGATATCGTAGAATGATCAGAACTTTCATTATGCTCTTATTAATTTTTACTTTCCCCACTGCTATCTGCTACCTGTGTAAATAATCATTTTATCGGAAAATTCAACTTTGAAACAAAACTAAGAAGGGTATGTAACAGCAGCTCTATACAATTCCATACAGAGATAATACGTGCGGTCACCACCAATATATAAAGACGACTGACGGATTTTTAAATTTTTTGACTGACAGGCTACCGTCACCTATCGCCTGAATTGTTTTCGATTGTGTATGACTCTGAATTGACTCCTATTTCTTTTGAACAAGGTGCAAGATGCAAGTGCATTGTTTAGGGCACTTACGATTCAATGATTCGGGGTGATTCGGGTGTTTCTGGAAATACGATAATTAGCGAAGATCTGCATGCGCATTATTAATTTTGGAGTACTGTATGTCATGTTTGACGTTCTTTAGAAAAAATATATCGAAAATAGATAGAGCAGGCTCCAAGGAGATGTTCGTTTGCATAAATAGCGGACCTAAATCTGACTTCTGATATATATTGTATAGATCCCAGACATCCTATAGACAGATGTTGCCATCCAGTTTTGTGGTCCCCTTCCCCGCACCCCGGTAATTAAATATGGCATACAAAGAAAAAAATAAACATTTCCAAAACATGCCGCGTGGGGTATCAAATGAAAGAGCTTATTGAGTAGATCACGAATATATAGCATACTATAACATTTCTTACACTTTCTCTAAGATTTTTTAGAAAATTTACGAAAATGCTCCATTTTTGAGTTAACTTTAAACAACTAAAGATTGAAAACTCATGAATATATTTTTTAAATTATTATTCTAAATAATTAACAATAGTCCATTGTTTACGATTCAATAGTTCGTACAGTGAAATAGTTGCATGGGGGAGTGGGGGGAGCATTCAAAGATGGCGAGTATATTTTCAAGTTTATGCCAGAAATAAAGGCCTAATACAAAAATATCGGTGTCAGGGCTTAGAATAATTATCTCTGCACTGTCTTTGTGTTTGACAGAATGAAAAATATGGCAGAAAATTCTTGAATCAGCCTCTGTGTGATTAGATTTGGCATAAACTTGAAAATATACTCGCCATCTTTGGATGCTCCCCCCACTCCCCCATGCAACTATTTCACTGTACGAACTATTGAATCGTAAACAATGGACTATTGTTAATTATTTAAAATAATAGTTTAAAAAATATATTCATGAGTTTTCAATCTATAGTGGTTTAAAGTTAACTCAAAAATGGAGCATTTTCGTAAATTTTCTAAAAAATCTTAGAGAAAGTGTAAGAAATGTTATAGTATGCTATATATTCGTGATCTACTCAATAAGTTCTTTCATTTGATACCCCACGCGGCATGTTTTGGAAATTTTTATTTTTTTCTTTGTATGCCATATTTAATTACCGGGGTGGGGAGAGGGGGACCACAAAACTGGTTGGCAACATCTGTCTATAGGATGTCTGGGATCTATACAATATATATCAGAAGTCAGATTTAGGTCCGCTATTTTTGCAAACGAAACTCCACTGAGAGTCCGGTCTAAGAAGAAAATGCAATTATCATATTCTTTACTAAATTATTATGAACGTTAAAACATTAAATTTGATACAGAATAAGAGCTTTATCCTAAAATTTTTATTCGTTCATAAATTTAAAATATTTTAAGAGCGTATTTACATTTTGTCAGATGGTTATCGTTTTAACATTCTAAAGTTGTTTTAAATGCTAAAAGCAAATTGTGGCTGTGCTTATTTTAAGAATGCTAATTAGTAAATATGTTTTAATTAATATATGTGTGAGGTAAAGAGCACTTTACGAGAACTTTAAAATGTATGTTCTTTCGTACTTTTATGTAGGTATTACTTGCCCAAAAGGCCTTATCATTTACTTACAAAAAATGTACTAAGTTGTTGTTGTAGACCCATGGTATGTAGTTTAGGATGAGTAAAAAAGGCTCTGTTATTAAATTACAAACTACAGTTTTAATAGGTACCATGAAAGTTCTTTTTTTCTTTTAGTGCACCGGATACAAAGTCTATTGACCTATATGCCCGCAGGCTAACAAGCGGTTTGCAATTAAAAAAATAACTTCCAACACTTGTCTTAACACTTGTAGAACTTGCCTATTTACATTCCATTTATCTTCATTTCATATAATTGCATTTAATCCGCGGAGCTTGAAATCCTTAGGTTTCCTGTCCTATAAATAATTCATGTGATCGTCTTAGCTGACTTTCCACGCTCAGTCCCCGGATCTAATTTTAGCGTACTTAGCATTTACGTTTCGCTTTACAACGCATTTGATCAACACTCATTGCTAACTGGCCTTACAATTTATGGAATTATGTTAACATGTGATTAAATGAGATCGCTCTTTTTCACTCTATCACTGACAAGACAATCCGTCTCTATCTATCGCGATACGAGAGAACGAGACAGATCGCGAGCTTTAAAACAAGTTTAAAGTTCCATTTTCTTGGCTTTCCACGGCCTTGTAGGTCGCAATTTTAAGCGCGTCGCGTTGTTTTAAAAGGCACCGACGTTTTCCAAGCGAATAACTTTACATTGCTTTGTGACTATGGCTGTAAGCGTTGACGTGCGTAGTTGCGCAGAAATGGGCGCATAACTGCATTTTATTAACATTTCACTGATATTAATGTTATATTATCTATGTTAATATGTAGTGCGTGCTTATAACTGCTTTCTATAGATAATGTTTAAATGGGCCGTGCATAATTTTATAGATATTTCTCAGGACTATGGATGCATAAAGTAGCATTGCAATTTCAATTAGCAGTTGCTTGTTTTCTTTAGTCATAATGTTATAAGGTATAAATCCAATTTATTTTATGCTTATATTATTTATTTGTTCTGTGTTCCCCAAGGAGTATAATATGGTGATCTTCAAGAGAATGCCACATCTCAGCTTTCCATCAGGCGAGATCGTGGTCAAGCGCTTTACTTCCCTATTTCATAAAGTCAAAGTAAAAACTCTAACCTAACCATAATGCACACAATACATGGCATATACGGTAGGCACCCACTTAGCCGTTCACTGCTAAACAAGTGGTAATGACTTGATAAGCAATTCACACGGTACCCCAGCTGAGGAGACCACTCGTTCCAGTCACGTCAATTGAGATTATTGTCGCCACAATATACAGATACAACCAGTAGGGAAACTTCATACAACATTTTCGAAATGGCTCACGCACACAAGCAATCGTGATTTCGAGAATCGTAAGGGTATTAAGACAATTTTATTGACATATTATATAAGAATACCCTTAGACAGGCTTGCTTGTGTGCGTGAGCCATTTCGAACGTGTTGTATGAAGTTTCCCTACTGGTTGTATCTGTATGGTTGTGTTATCGCGTTGTAGTTTGGTCGAATGGCTTCAAATTGACAGTTGATTCGCATTTGGGAGATGTTGCGGTTGTGTGATTGCACAATATTTATGCGAAATTAGATGTGGTTCGCGATATTCTATTGTAATCATTTATATATGCAATAGGTATTCGATGACATTTTGAATGTTTCAAATGGCCAAACCTGAATAAAAAAGATAAATTCTTAAAAATATAATATTTTTACATTTGTAATCAATAAAAAATATATATGATTATGTTGCTACGTTTGCGGATGAATATTAAATTTTACATAAAAATTTAAAATGGAAGTAACAGCTTATCAAGATCTTCTATCGTGCAAGTATCTACTTAAGATTTTTTTAAGAAATCCCTATTTCAAGATGCATGTTCTGAGACTAATTTTGTTACTAATTCGGATATAGCAACGTTTAAATAAATAAATAATAATAAATCTTTATTTCAGACACCAATATCCATCACTACATAGTATAAAACAAAGTCGCTTTCTCTGTCCCTATGTCCCTATGTCCCTATGTCCCTATGTCCCTTTGTACGCTTAAATCTTTGAAACTACGCAACGGATTTTGATGCGGTTTTTTTTAATAGATAGAGTGATTCAAGAGGAAGGTTTATATGTATAATAACATCCATTAAATAGTGGAGAAGTACTGTTATTTTTGAGGTTTCTAATGTGATGTCGTAAAAATTACATTTTTTCCGCTTACATTGCAAACGCAGGCTGAACCCTACGAGTTATATCAAAATAATGTACTAAGTATTATACACATTGAAAAGGTCTACAGAAAAGTCCGCGATGGCATATGTCTATCTCTTATGGGTAACCCACAATAACTATTTTTTGTCATTTACTTTTTACGACAAATAATGGCTAATTTTCGAAGCGATTTTAACCAATACAGCATTAATCCTTAACCAATTAAATACCTTGAATACATTGTTCATTTAATATAGATCTATATGGCCCTTTACACCGTATGATTTAAGTGAATATTTTCGAAGATATTACAGATTTAAAAATTGCGGGACGTAGCGTTTGCGGCGGTACCGGCCGGCCGCCCGGCCATATATTTTATACCCGTGCGAAGCCGGAGCGGGCCGCTATGTTTTTATATACAACGTTCACAGTTTTTCTGTAGTGTATTTAGTATCAGCATTGCACCCGTGCGAAGCCGGGGCGGGTCGCTAGTACATATATAATTACAGTTTAAAGTTTAAAGTTACAGTTTAAAGTTCTTTACAACATTATATTATGTAAAGCAAGCATAGAGATATCAATATTTTTTTTATAAATTTCATTTAAAATATTAAAATGCGTATAACTAATGAACAAGTCCAACTTCCCATAAGCACCAGAATTCCAGTTTTGCAAGTTGACACTGATATGCGGTTACAGAAAAAGGCAAAGTATTTTTATGGCTAATCCCTTACATGTTTAAATGATGTATTGTTTAAAATGGAACAGTTTTCTTCTTTAACAGTATTTCGACCCGATTACTTTAACAAGGCATTAATATGAAAACTAGCAATTTATTTTTCATAGGTTATTTGTCACGATTTAAATGATTGTGAAAATAGAGTGGACGATGTCAAGAAATTTAATTAATATAATAAGCCCCAAGAAATAATTTTATAGTGAAAAGATATTTTGCTTTTGCATATACCCGCATATGAACTTCTTTTTGCAATAGAGGCATACGGCATACCCCTAGTATCAAATTTACACGTTTATTTTTTAACGATACGATTTCTGTATAGTCTAAAAAATATTTTAATCTGTTTGATATCAACGTAGATACCGTTTTTATAACATACAAAATAATTTCGCACTATCATATTAAAAATTCAAAATATTTGCAAAATGCTCTACTTATTTGAACATGTAAATTTTCAAGGCGTTTTCACTATTTTATGTTACCTTTGAGAGTAATAAACATTAAGTAAATGCAGTCGTGTTTATAGTATAAACATTATGTTAAAATAATAATATGTATGTATGTTAGTTTATGTATTTTTTTAAGGTCAGACCCTAATCATTCCGGAATCAATTTATAATCAAAACAACTGCTGCATAAAGTTCATTTTTGGCGGGAACATTGACAGCTGTCACATGGTGATTCCATAGAGAATGAATAACCTTTATTCGCTTGTATGTTAATTGCAGTATGGGCATAGTATAGAAATCAATGACCAGTAATAACTGTAGTACTATAAATATAGAAATATATGAACAAACAGAAAAAATCAAAGCCTTTATAAAACCGTTTATATAATTAAATTCTTCCAAATAATTGTCTAATAATTATGATTTAAAAATTAAATAATAATATTAAACACTTGAAAATATACGTTACCTGGATATAGTTATAAATAATCTGTGATATGTCGCTCGGCTGTTCATCATAAATTGATAAGAGTGAGTGGTTAGACACACTGTATTTGTTTGCTTGAGACGGTTTGATAAAGGTTCAGTGATCCCTGTGAGAGATTACTTTAAGAAAACTTCGCTTTCATATACGTTAGATAGATAATCTGTTAAGGGTTTTCATATGCGATGTTAGAAGGCTTTTGTGATAAAAAATATAGATATTTTTCTTGTAATATTTGGTAAAGATTTTTATACAACTATTATTGTGTGTAAATATGAGAAACATTTCCAATATTTGAATAATATTTTTATGTAATAAAAGTGTAATTCCATTCCGAGAAAATAAGATACATGTACCGCTTAAGTATAAAGGAAAATGGTTGTATTGTATTATATTATATAGAAATATTTTTTAAATAAAATAATGACAAAAACAACACAAACCGAAACGACTGGTATCATAATAAAAAGAAGACACAATAAAGTGTAAAGAAATATATAAAAGTGTAAAATTTGCTTTAACATAAAAAGAGCAGAATGCAAAATTACTGAAAAGATTTTCACAAATATTAATCGAATCTTTCAAATAATAAATAGTGAATAGATAATGGTGAATAGAACTTAATCTATAACGATTTGTAGTCTAGACAACAAAGGATTTTTGTCACAAGCTATCTTAAATTATCGGTATTTTACGATGATCTTATGAGGGAGGAGAATATACGGTTTTTTAAGCAGTTAAACTAGAGGGTGAAAGAAATTTGTCGTATCTTTAGTGAGCAGACGTGTTCACGACATTAGGTAATGATTTCATAACGCGCTGCGTTGCACTTATGAGGGGCTTCTATCAAACTGTAGCATACTCTTTGATATAGAGGCTTTGACGACGCTGTATTTGAAGAGTATAGTGATAGAAATGGAATGGTTTTGATTGAATTACGCGTGCAAGATACTGAAAACAGTTTAAAAAAAATGAAACACTACATGAAGAACGCATAATATACAACTCATAAGGTTAACATAGGACAGTCAGAATATGAAACTGCTTTTAAAATTATTTAAACCGCTCTAGTAATAAATAACCTAAGACAGGACACCCAAATTGTCTCCGAAAATAATTACCTTACTGATTATGCAGATAAGATGTTAATGGTAAGAATATAAACGTTAACGAAGTTCTCTCTACTGTTTTGAAATCTAGGATATGTTCATAATCTCTAGTCTCCCATAATGCGGAACTCTAAAAGCATTAGTACATAATACATTCATCTGTAGGTACGTAGCAGGTAAGGCGTTCAGCTCAAGTACTGTTCGGTTGTCGTCGCACCGCTAAGATGTGCTCAATTGCCCTCCACCGCCTCTAGTGGAACTTACGGGATTGTATGCGAGAAAATGTTAGTCTGTTTGTGTGAATGAAATTTATACTATGGGAAATGGCAATGAACTTAATGTGCAGAAGACAATTTTTTTATAGGTTGTGTTTAAAACTTTTAAATGTTTGCCCTAAGCACAATAATTATTAACCTGTACAATTCATTGTCGCATATATAAGTAAATAATTTTATTCCATCGGCTTTAAAACTTCCGTTGCTTATTAAACCTTTGTTTAATACAATAGGTACACATATACCTACACAATAGGCTTGTTATAATAAAACACTCGAAATAATTCACAAGCGAAATTGCTAATTAAAACACTTCAATTTCCACAGAAGAGATTTCCATTCGAATGATTAATGAGTCCTCCAACAAAGAAACATTAATTGGTTCAGAACTTAAACACTCGGAACAAAACCCACTTGCGAAGTTTCTACTGGATTCAATTTCAGTAAGATGCAGGGTTAAGCGCATGAAACTCTGCCGTAAATTAGCATATTCTATGAAGAACCATGTCAGAGGTACAAGCATTACAAGAACCACTCGAGACGCTGTTATTTCAAGTGCTATATTTATTATGTTGATCAGTGTCTGACTGCTCACAGTTGATATTGTTAGATTTATACGACTTAGCTCCCTTGTTATGTGATTTATAACGCCTATAAAGTATTTCGGAATTTATGGCCTTTTTGAAGTGATTGAGATATTTTATTGTTCACTTTTGTGTAGGAATGCTGTGAGCCTGTATCTTGATTTAATGTTGATAACTGTCGTGGAAATTGTAGGCTCATATATTTTTATTATGCGGCATAATATACACTCATCGTAAATATAATATACATTATGTCATATTGTATAACGGTTCATTTGCATAGAATAATCTTTGATGCATAGAATACTTTCTTTTGTATAGTTTCTTCTATCTCTTTACGATGTATAAGAAAGGAAAGACATTACCTAGTTAGTCCATGTTATATCACAGTACTAGAACGACATTCTTTACGGTTATTTTAAGTACAGAACATATATTTATATCTTTGAAGGATTTTCAATCTAAAAACAACATTCTTTACTATCAACGTATTTTTAAATAACCGCTTTAAATCAAGCAATGGATTTTTAAAAGTACTCATACATACTCACTAAGCTTTATTACATTTAATCGAATAACAAGCATTTCTGAGTTCCTTAAAAATGCTCAAACTGTCATAAAAGATGAAACAATTTGTCCTAATGCAGAATTCTCCCTAGACCCTACGTGTGATGACAAAAAATTGTAACGCTCAAACTTCAAAGGACTGACATTAAAACATTCCTCCCCATATACAGAAATGATGGAGCCACTCTATTCGAATTTGTTGGGAAAGAAAAATTGTAGGCACCTGCAACTAAATGCAAGGGGAGATTTTACAGTCGTATTAGGTGCTATAGGTGTATTTTATTGTATAGAAAGTACATAAGGGAACAAAG
Source organism: Colias behrii (assembly GCA_029959065.1). NCBI lineage: Eukaryota > Metazoa > Arthropoda > Insecta > Lepidoptera > Pieridae > Colias > Colias behrii. The sequence goes on from JARWMC010000010.1 coordinate 9,638,519, forward strand.
AAATTAATAAATGGTTAAGTAAGTACGCAATTGTTTATTTTATGTTCAATTTCGTATTTCAATAGTAGATTTATTGAATTGGGTATAAAAATATTGAATATTACTCTTTGTGTATCAAATCAGTTGTTAATTAATCGTGATTATATTAGATAGCCATTCCAAGTCTTACGCATAACAAGTCAATTTTAACCATCGTTTTCAAGTACTAAAATTTTTATGTTAATTAGTATCTCCTGCTCAAAAGTTTCAAGTTTACGCAATATTTAAAGCACCATACCCATAATACGATGTTACAAACGCAATGTAAAGTTCTCTTAGTTGATACTACCTCAAAACGCGTCAATGTAAGCTTCCCTAGGTTACTTTGGAGAGCGCTCATTTCGAGACTAGTGACATGTATCGTTATGTTGTGTGTGAGGGGAAATTCGAAGGACTGCACGCTGTTAGCGAGTAATGATGCTGCGATCTCTTAAATAAATGTGTGATGAATTCTTGGTAGATGTGTTGTGTCTCTATTAAAATGATGATGCTTTTGAATTTGATGAAGGCTTTTTAAGGCAGGATTGGGATAAGATTTTGGTGTAAATAGTGATAATTAGTTTGTGATGAACGCATGATAAACGTAAAATACTCATATTGGTGGTGTTAAAATTAACAGGTTTATAATGCAAAATCAATCAATATAATGAAAATTGTTTTAGGATCCTGCTCACATGGTCTTTGTTAGTACTAAAAGAACTTAGTGTCTCATGATGCATTAATATGATGATAACTTTCATAAATTTCTATTATAATGACATATAAAAAGGAATGTTATTTATTGTAATGATGCTTGATACCGAAGGAAAATTTGCGAACTAAGCCTTCGGAGATCTAATGTCACTTAAAATCATACACAAGCTTAGAAACTCGCTAGCAAAGGGTCTGTAGGGTTGTCTACGTAGTGTGATGTATTGCGCGGGGCTGACTGAGGGCTGTCACTCCCTCGGAGTATAGAGTACAGAGTACAGAGGACGATTGCTATTGTCGCTCTTTCTCTACAGCTTGTTCGTTTGAATGCGGTTTCATATTGAAGTGTTGTAGATGTTAGGGGTTGGATTACCTGATGATTGGGTTTTCGGTATTAAACTATGTTTTACTGCATCTTATCTTAGAATGTAAAAAGAAACTTTAATTTGTAAAACCTTTTAAATTCAGGCGGCCACTGTGTTTATTCGTAGAGGGAACTTAGTAATAAAATATGATAGGTTGTTATGGGAAATGTTTAATTGAATGGATTCAATTTATATATGACACGAAGATGAAATTTTACATAAAGGGACTAGGAATAACTTATCAAAACTTAACCCTTACATGATGATTTGTGTTTACGAATGCTAGAACAGCGTCCAAAAGATCCCTCTTCATTATAATTGCTCAATAATTAAAAATAACGTATAGTTACATTCTTAATAACCACAGCATCGTGTAACACAGCAAAAACTGAATTCCAGTTTTTTATCCGATAAGAGGACTCAGTTTTTGGACTTGTCGTCGAATCAAGTTTTAAATTGATGTTTGGTATAAATTTTTATTTCGGCTTTAATGCGTGCCGGCGTTTATTTTTGCTTTCATTTGCATTTTTGTGTCGCATCACGTGTTCGGATTCTTAATTTTGAAAAGTATTTGAGGAATTTTGTCGAAAAAGGACCGGAGAGAGCCAGAAGTGTTAAAACGTTAAAGCGGTAAATATCTTATCAATAATTTGCATTTTTAATGCTTCGATTTAAAGAAGGCACATGACAATATATAACTGATGTATCGTAAGGTGTAGAATTTTTTCTGAAACACCATTTTATTGACTAAAATAATTTATTAGTTAACTGGAAACGAATTGAAAGACGTTTAAACATAATAAAAAGGCTTGACGCTAAACTTACTATGGGTAGTAAGTTTTATATGTAACACTGTGTGCAAAATAAACACAAGGTATAATAAATATCTTTTGTTATATTGGTTGTAGAATTCGTAAAAACGAAATATGTAATAATGAACGCCGTTACCAATTAATTTATCTCGCACGTACATGTAAGTCATTTTAAATGTTGTGCAACATTTATTAGCGGTAAAATTTAATGCATGCTAACTTCCCGGGCTGTATTAAATTTTCTCTTATATTTCACGCTATGCAGTTATAGGTAGGTACTCCAGACCACTTTCACCTGATCTAATTTGAATTACCGGCTAATAATATTCAATGCGTTTCGTTTTATGAAGTAGATACCTGCAGTAACTTTAGTATCTGTCCACTATCTATCTGTCTATATTCTGGTTGTGGATCGTGGTTGCCTTACGTTTTAACACGCTTTTATAAGCTTACCCTGTATGTTTGTATACAACCGACTCCTTTAGACTCATTTTTGATCCACTATACACATTATTTATTTATACACTTATCAGGGATAGGTGACAGTACAATAATTTCATGAGTTTAAGTGTGTGTTTTAGTTTTAACTATATTATTTAGTTCGGGATACGACTCCACCGCTTTTCTATTCCTCCCTATAAAGTAGATAATAAATTATTTATGTACCAGTCTACTATAACCTATCATCCCCTTAAATTAGCATTTTATGCTTGCATTCAAGTTATGGTATTATTGATAAGTGACGTAACTTTATAGATGGACTGGTTTCATAAAAATAGTTGTAGAAATGTGCCTTAGGATTATATTATAAGTTCACACGATACCTTCAAAGGTGGGATATTATTCCTCGATTTAAATATTACTTTCCAATGGCAGTAAAAAAAATTAAACTATCAATTCTAAACACGAAAAGCTTAAAAATGATATTAACGAGTGTAATCATAGAAAAGTCCCGTGTGATATTGGAAATATTAATTAGTTATGATGTAATTGGTTTATCGTTTCATCTTAAACGCACTAAGCGGTAATTTAATTAACATAAAATTCAAATAGGTGTTAGAATTGTAGTAATTTCACGGCGAATGCCGGTGCCTGATCGAAAGATAAAACGAAAGTCACTGCCTGTTATATATACTAGTTACATTACTTACAAACGTTGAAATAACGTCGTAAATCGTAATTATCTTGATATTTTATACTCTTCAATGTCAAATACGACTATAAAATGTATGATTACTCTCAAATATATGTAAAACAGAGACGGTATCGTTTGTTATGACCTTTGCTATTCATTATCTCGTAGAATATTGTTATACAAATTGATAAATTGTGTCGGTATGCTATTTTCGATTATTAAATTAGCATATTATGCACGGTACTTCAATATTGTATGAATGTCGTGATAATCAACTATATGATAATCAAGTATTTTTGAATCCTTAAAACCGTTCATATGATGCGATCGTCTTCAGCGTAAAATTTCAATTGCCACAACGTCTTATCTATAAAAATGTAATAGATAAGCTAATAGACCAACAGAGCAGTACAAATGGGTTTGCTAATCAAGCAGAAAACAGCAGAACTAATTCTTAATTTGGCGCCAATAGTTGCATCTGAGTTCCTCGTGATTACAGCTGCTATGGAGCTCAATAATCGTTAAAAGAATTGCAACAGTCGCGCACAGAATCCACACTTTGTTACGTGTTAAAGACGTTGCTCCAGCGTTTATTAGAAACGTTAAAGAACTTTGCATTTCCATTCGAATCGACCTCAATTAGTTTTTGAACAGCTGTATCGCTATTTTCACTAACAACAAAGGACTGTTGTTTAGTTCGTATTGCCGTTTTATTGGTGCTTTCCACGGATGTATCCCATTTGTTGAGTTCAGTTTTATCATCGGCTTCGCCTCGATTTAAACACCGTTCGGGAGCTGGAAGTTTCCTCGATGCTGTCGTTTTGAAGTTTATGGACTAATTAAGCTTCTCAACAAATGTATTAAAGAAACAAACGTGTCTGTGAGACAAATATAAAGATTTTGATTCTGAAAAATAAATTGGAGCATTATGTATTTAGTAAAATCTTACCTGTTAAAAAAAAAAATATGCTTTTGAATCGAATATACGACAAGCAAACCATCCCTAAAATCTCTTCATTTCACTTTCACATCCTTTTGCAATCTAATAGACAGCATTTGTTATAAAGGTTTTTCCTCGATCTTCCGTGCCCATACAGTTTTATAATTAATTAACCTAAATAAAGGAAACTACAACCGAATGACCGTAATCTACGTCGGCCGATCGCCGAATTTTTTCACCCCACGTTTTCTATCATAATTCGTGCATGACACGACTGTGGCGGGTCAAATACCGGTAAATGAAAAACGTTTTTGTTTAATCAAATTACGGAAGTCAACGAATGACGGTTATTGCGTCCGCCGAGTCCTCCTGGGGACTTATTGTTTAATCGACTAAATTTGATTCGGTACGTGTGTATCATGCTTTATTCTGGGTCTGTTTTGTAGAAGTATGGGGATCGTACTTATCTTGAGTTTAATCTTATTTGAAGTTTATGGGAAGAATATTTTTATCATTATAAGTAAGTATAATACAATTTAATGATAATAGATCTTTGATGTAATAAATCTTCAAATTAAGGATAAGAAATAAGTATATGTTGACCCAATTCAAAATAAACAATACTTATTAGGACACATATATTATAATATGATAGAAAGAAAATCATACGCCTCAAAACATCAGCAGTATAACTTTCTATATCACTTCAATCTCAGAAAATAAAGTTCATTTTTCCTGATCAATTTCAACCGTCTACAATAGGGTTACGTATTGCGCCGTATGTTGATAGAAAAATGTGATTCAATAATAACTCTTTTATGTTAGAAGTTGGAACTCATTGGATTTATGTAGCGGGCGAACGGTCGGGACTTGCGATTTTAGCCGCGTAAATCATTTTCACGTGGCAACACAGTTTATGTAAAGGTCTCGGAATTTCAATATTATCTGTGGGATTGGAGAAATTTGGCACTTTTTATATTTAAGACGAAAATTATAAGTAGTTTCGATTCGTGTTAGACAGTTTTTAGTAAAATTCTGTCACCTTATCATAGAGAAGAAAGAGAGCATTTATTCGATTTTTTAAGCAATTTCAATTGAGCATAAACGATTTTATCTATGACCAATTTCGCTTATGTTATTTGTAAAATGTTTCATCGCTTAAAACAAGAGTTAGTAGATTCTTAGAAATGGAAATTTAAAATTACGAATGTTTCAGCTAAGCCATTCCCTCTAATCAAACACTTTTAAAGTCTTATTCAAGAAAGCTTTTAGCGGAGTGAAAGATTTTCACGATGGAACGAACGGTAGCGCGTGTACGGACGTCATTTGCCAATTTGGCGAACTTCTAGAAAAATCTAGGCGATTTGCTTTTGACTGCGAGAGCTCGTGAAACAAGACCGTGATACATGTGAAGGCAATTTTCTCCTTGAAAGCATTTTATATGAATCGCCGTGTGGTATTGAAGCTTTCATTTCTGATTGCGATAATTTTTCAATATCGAATTCGGTTTATTCGAAATAGGGACTTAGTTTGTTCAAAATTAATTGGCACTAAATAAATTAATTAATTAAGAATTTAGCGCTATATAATTATTAACAATCGAAAATATAGTAGATAGACACACACATACATGTTTATACATAATTATTTAGTGCCAACCCTCATTTGAGCCTGTAAAATTATGTTTATTTTTCATAAATTCAATAATTTAATTGTTTGAGTTATGGAACACAATAATCACATTTTACATTCTGAAACAATAAAACATAAGCAGAGGAAACAAAATACAATAATAATCGTCTGTACAAGGTAACTTAATTGAAACAATTAAAACTGAAAGTAAATACAATTTAATTTTTCCATCAAAAACATCTTGTCCAACAAAAACAACGTAATAAAGAATTCTATCAAGGAATTCTCCAGTTCCTCAGTTGGCAAATAGAAAATACGGAAACATAAATTGCTCTTAATTAACTACCGTCGATCACATCTGGTACGACTCGGATCAAACTTCTAATTAAATTTTAATTAATATTTCCCAATCTAACATTACATTCGTTATCTATGACTTTGTTCTATTCCAATTTTGAATTTTGGCGCGAATGTAATACCGGTACAGATGATGTTGATAGATAAGTTATAGTGTAGTGGTCTGTGGTAATTTTAATGTTATAAATAAATGTTATAATATTTGTTTTATTTATAAAAAAAAAATGTTAAATTATCTATCGCAGTGTTGAGTTTAGTTTTAATTCCGTAATTATTGAATGATGAACGAATTTTCTTACATAACAACCATAATGCAACAAAATGCTACCATTGCTTTGCCATTCCTTAACTAACTATTCACGCAATTAGCTCATTTCAATTACGAGGTTTAAGCAACAAAAATATGATTGCTGACTTTGTGTCGAAATACCATACCATATTGGTTAGTGAAAGTTCGAGTTTCGATGCGTTTTTCACTATATTTGTAATGAAAGTTCACGCATCGCAGGTTATTATTTTTAATGATGTTATGATTGACATTGTAAGTACGGAACATCGTTGTTGCTACGAATGGTTATGCAATTTTAGGCAAGTACCTATGATTAAAAATATAGTTAGTGCCAAGTTCGGCACTTAGTTCGAAGATTTTGATAGAGTTCATTAGATCGAGTAGTTCGGTTCGAAGATTTTGATATTGTCTACTTATTGAAATAATAAATTAAATATACGCTAAAATATTTTATTAATAATGTTACTTGCATCTCCAAGTCCTTGTTATTTAATAACTTATTGTCTGAACATCTTAAAACCATTTCGATCAATACTTATTCATTTGCTTTAAACGACGTCCATGACTACGTGATATTTATTTTGAATGAAAAAAGATTATATCGTATGATAGCCTTTTAGCTACTCGTTTGTAAATTTCTTTACGTCATTTTAATTATCACGGCAATTTTAATTTTACTTATCTGTACATTACGATTGAGTGAATATAGTCTGTATTATGTCATGCAGTAAAAATATTGGCTCTTAAAATTATCAGATAAGATTATTTCGCATGGTTATATATTTTAAAAGTTATATATGGAAAAGGTATTTTAATCATAATAATTATGTAGTAGGTACTTGATTTTCGAAATTGAAAATGACGTGAGAGCTGATTAAGTATTATGATAAATACAGGAAAGTATAAATATTATGATGGAATATTATGAATAGTTTCGACGGTAATTATACATAATCTAAAAGAAAAAGAAAACTCATAATTTTTGTCAAGTGTAATGCAAAAAACTGCAATGTCAATTCAATTTCGCCTACATAAAGAGCGAACCAGTTCAACATTCTATTTATAGCAAGGTATGTCTCGATCGTGTTATTATATTAGTTACTCTCCATTTATTTTCAAGGGAAAATTATTGCGCGGGAAACCTTAACTTTCCCGTCGTTTCCTCGCCATGTTTTTTTATTGCCAGATGGTGTCCGAACGTTTTGCAAGGCTGTTTTAAATTACCGCTCGGCAGTTAACCTATATCAATATGTAGTGAACGGAAAAAAATTATATTCGAATCAATTTTGATGTAAAATTTGTATTCTATAACATATTTCGAACTTACCCCTATGATGACATCGGGAAAGAAGTTCAATTCAACATTAAATCATGAAATTATAATAAGTTAAGATACAGGCGAATAAACAATTCACCACGGTTCCTGAACTCGTTGGAAAGTGTCATGAAGTGTACGCTTGAAAAACGTTTCATAGTTCATACGGCAGCTTTTTTCATAGGTAAGCTCTTGACCGTAAACCCACTTGATGGAAAGTGGTGGCGCGGTCACGAACGTACTAGCTTAGAAAAGCCTTTTCTTATATCACAGCGTACTGCGGCAAAGGCGGTGAATAATGATTTTTGTCGCGATCCCGTGGACCCAGGTGTGGATCTGCCTATGTGTGAGTGCCATCGTTCTATTCCAAGTGTGCGCATTATTCTATCCGCATATGGACACATCGCGCTAGTGTGCGTTAGATTCCATCCACATATCGTTATATTCTCCGAGTTTTTTTATGGAGTGCGGACTGAATAAATAGGCGACCGGCACGCTGAGTGGCCCTTTGATTTATTTAAACTTGCTCTCGAGGGGGAACAGTTTCCTGATTAAATTATTGTAATTGTGCCGTCGATTTTGAGATGTGGGTTGACGACGGATGCTCTAGGAGTATTTGACGCTCAGTTACGGAGGCGAGTGTTGATTGATGCACTCTTTGTTTATGGTATAATTTATCAGTTTATGAGTACGGGTTGAACTTTGATTGTGTAAACATATAGACACGTTAATTGCTTGAGTTATAAAGATGTCAGATTTAATGTACTTTTTATGATGAAATAATAAAGTGAGGCATGATAAAATGTTGACACAAAGGAACATAATCGGAAATAAAAATATTTTTTTCTATCCGAAGCTTGACAATTTTTATTAAATTTATTAATTTCAGTTTGTGATGACTTCAATTGAAATTAAATGAGCTTTTTAAATTTAAAACTAGCTTTAAATTATAAATCCTTTGGAACGCTTTTCATTCGCTTTCTGATCGATTACGAAACGTTGATTCAAACGAATGGAATACAAACATTTCAAAGGTTGATGCACTTGACTACAAAAAACTCACCTCAAAGAGATGAAGCGATAGTGTTGCCATATTAGCTGCTTTTCCAGAAATTTCTGATATTAATCTAGTGCGAAATTGATGGAGATTTATTTGCGGTTTATTGCCTGTTGAAATGATTTATTTATAAAAATTTAATGTAGTTTTCTACTAGTTATTTAATAGGACACCATAAATATTTTTATTAAGAAGCCGTAGTAGGCAATTAATAGGTAATTATGTTTGCATAGATTACCCTGTAGGTCATGTGAGGTGCATATTTTTAAAGTATTTGCTAAAACTTGCATTTGATGAGTCTTACAAAGAAGTAACCATAGGATCATTAAATTCAGGAGCCAGTTATAAAACCCAACTATATAGAACGATGGCAACACAGTTACACAAAAGTAAACAGTGATTTGTTCACAATAAGCGACTAATTCAGTTCCCTGTATCTCAATATGGATGCGTGTGACAGCTGAATGATGTCCAATGAAAATGGCCGAGTGTTGTCTTAATGAGCATTGGACAAAGTTGTGTGTTGATAAAAGGTTATGTAAGCTTCGGTTTGTTAAGAATGATGTATTGTGTGTATGGAATGACAAAAGTACGTGTTTACTTTAGATACTCAATTTCTTATATTATTGTATTTCTTTGTAGCCTAAAACAGTTTGACATCAATTTCTGTAAAAAATACACTTTTTACGTTAATATATTAACATTAATTTTCTGCAATTCTTTATAGGCTTATGGTCCAATACGTTTATATATAAAACCTATTAATTTGATAAAAAAAAATCCGCCAAGTCGAGCAAAAAAAGCAGAAAAAGCGGTACGGCCGACCACCCTTTTCTCGGTTCATTTTACATTTTGCTAAACAAAATATAAAAAAGATCAAAAGGCTTACTGCTTGCACTTACTGCTTGGCACATAACCACCAAAACACTTCACACAATAACGATAATTAACGTTTTCACGTTAAAAAATTCACATACGCCAATCAGTGTATTATCAGGCACTCGCATCTATTCAAGTCCCAGTCTAGTTTACATGCCGGAGAGCTTGGCACCCCCCATTTACATCACAAAGACGACGAGGAAATTAACTGTGTAGGGTTACCAGGTGCAAAAAGTTTTCAGTTTTAAAAATTTTGGTAGTTTTATGGGAACTTTTTGGTCGATTAGATGAGGCTTTTCTGATAGGACGATTAGAATAAGTGCGTATTTTATATCTAATGGTAAGTTCTGTTTAAAATTTGAGCTTAATTATGTAAATATGAAACCTATAAAATACAAATTATATTATGATGAGCTAACATGTTATTGCTATCATAGCAATTTTTTCTAAAATTAGGCTATCATAAAATATTTCAAACGTAAATTTAAACAAATTTTCTCTAATTTTTTAGTGTTTAAATTTTAACCATAAGTACAGTAGCTAAGTAATTTTAGCCGAAACTAAAATTTGGCCGACGCGAAACACCGAGGCTGTACGCTTAATGTGTTTTCCGCCTCAAATATTTTAATTTAAACTTTGCTAAAACAGACTATCTAGCCTCGTGTCGAGATAATGATATAAATAAGTAGACAGCTTAAAAACTAAAGACTAGAGAAGTAAAATATGAATTTTATATTAATTAAAAAAATACGACGAATTATTTGATATTTTAGACTTTAAAACAATATTGAGATTCAAACATAGTGTAGTAAATATACAATAAATATTGTTAATGAAAATGTTAAAAGTCATAGCACCTAAATTCTCTGAAAAAAAATTATCGAAAAAAATCTTTTTGAGTCAAAGATTATATAGAAAAACATCCGATAAAACTCAAAAGTATTACCACCCTATAATAGTACGACTGTTACAAAACTAATGAAAACGCTCGAATAGTTTTAAACTAAGATCAAAATATAAGATAGGAGTTCGTATCCGGTCTAGACCGGATTTATCCGGACACATGGTAACCGTGCGGCTAAGTGTGCACGGGCGAGCTGTAACGAACCCTCTCACCTTGCTTAATCATCTTTTATGTTTCTTATTGCACCCGGATATCATAATCTGCATTTTGGAAGGTTTTTGTATTGTTCAAAATTTCAGTTAAGACACTTATTATATTCAGAAGATTAAGGGGAATGAAGATATCTAAATAGTTTTGTATAAAAAGAGATCCATAGTCATGGACGTAAAGCTAGAATGAAGAGGGAGTTAACGTGACGTGTAACAATTGGTTTAGATTTGAAATTTCATATGAACATGACCTAAAATAATAAAAAGTGACTATGCTTTATACTTTATTCCGAACATATTGTTATTTGACCACTGTATAAGTCTTTAAGCTTATAATAGCAATGTTTTCTCAAGACAATTATGTACTTACGTCATCTGAGCTACCATTCTCTATTACAATAAATCATAAATAAGATAATTGTTAAACCACCTAATTCGTTTGTTACCAAAACTGGCTATAAGCCAAGGTCAATAAACCCTTCCTACAAAACATAGGGTATGCTCTACACGCGGCTTAACAGGAATTTGAGTCAAATGCAATGTAATTAGAATTTAATTTCGCCTGTTTCATTCACGCATATAAAAGGGATGTATCCTAAGCAAATATACAACGTGTCACTCGGAAGCTGAATTTTACACTGTTTTAGGTTGACACCCCCGCGTTTCGTTTGTTAGAGAAAACAATGTGAATGTGTAGTAGCTGTAAAGTAAAAAGGCTCTACTTACACTGGTTTCAAAATAAAGGATTATATTTTTAAACACGGCTTTTTAATTTAGAGCGTGTTTACAATTTTAAAAAGGTACATCGTGTTGCTGGAATTTGAGTGTCGTTCCATTTTCATTCAGTTCACAGAGCATACAAGACTATTATGGCATTTCGTCCTCATTCCTTTTACGAATCATGTTGCTACACATAATACAAAGACCGTAAGGCGGGAGCACAGATCATTACTTGTAAATGGCGTTCTATATAAGGGAGGCTTATCATTGACATTCATGTTCCACTGGACAGTTAGGGCAAGTGAGTTCAATACATCTGGGCTATATGGAACTCTTGGAACGGTTTATAAGACGTTGTAAACATTCGTTTCTCTTTGAAACCTTGGTTTAATATGAAGGCTCTATTCATGGACCAAATCTATAATCATGAACTAGGTAACTGATTATCGTGGCAAAATCAATGAAAGCGAAGATTATATTATTTCTATTGATATTTTTTTCGATATAAAGCTAGCTAGTCCTCACATCATACATTTTATTTAACGTTACTTTACATAAATCATATACCTTTTAACAGATAAAAATACACCCAAAGTAAAAACATTTATATCTCAGAAATCATGGAGGGTTTGAGATATGTGCCCACTTTTTACACCCGCGCTTTATGAAAACTTGTCGTATAGACAACGCATAGACGCAGTAAAAATGATTTATTAGATCTAGATGGCTTATCGAGGCTCGTGTATGGGCGCCGATGGTGTTCAGATAAAAGGCATGTCGAATCGATCTTTGGGCCCATTTGAGAGTATAATTTTGTTATGTCCCCCGACCGTGTGGTTTTAAACGTGTCGACAAGTTTTTGTACCTGATCATTACGTAGATAGTAGAATTTTACATTGTTTATATTTCATAAATCTGGGTTTACATGGGTGTTTTGGTTGAAACTGCTTTTTGATATAGCACGTTTAAGTTTTTCTATAATAAAGTTTAATATTGGTTCCGAACGATATAAAATTTCAACTTTATATTTTTGTATGCATCCGATTGGTATCTGACATTTCATATTTACTATGCATAGAGCTTTTTCTTATTTTCTAGAAAGTCATTGATATTCGTGCGGTATCATGAATAAAGTGGAAAGTTTAGATAACAATCAAGAGCATTATTTACCTCTATGCAAAATAGGTAAATAATCAGAAACCTCCATATAACAAAACGTACGTGTCCCGACTGGAATCTGAAGATCTGAATTTAGTTTTCTATCCCGAGAGCTTTCGATATGTTAGCATTTTTTGTTGGTTCGTATACGTAGTATGGAAACGAACTCAAACTCTGTCACGTTTGATGGCCACAGATAATGTTTGACATCTGTCAAACACGATGTCAATTTTCCCGCGTAAAGAAAATAAAGATATTTTTAATATCAATTTTCAATATAAGTTAATTAAGCAATTTATTAACAGACTAATTATATTTTGATTACGAAGTTGATAGTTTTTGCTAGACAAGTAACGTTCATAACGTTGTTATGAACACTACATTTTGTTAATTCTATAAGGAATATTGGTTTATTAAAAAATCAATGAAGATTAACTGCAGTATGCCCTTCAACGAATAATTAAATTCTTACAATTTAAATAATTAACAATTTCTACTTTATAACATCATAATTTCTAGCACGTATCATGAAGTTGTTTACTTAAAACATAAAATATTCGCACACGACGCATTAAATTTTGTTTACGCACTATCCTAACAAAACAAAAGCCAAGAAGTGGGTCACTGTATACAATATACATCAACCAATCGTATTAGATTATCTACCAATAGATTTGTTACAGTAATCGTATCTGGACAGTAGATAGATAGTGATACACTGAATAGCAAACAAAGTGAAGATAGATACGTTATCATAGCTAAACATATTTCAAAATATGTACAAGTCTCTTAAGACTTGATGTAAAATTCCTATCAGTAAAGTTTGTGAAATAAAAAAAATAGAATTGGATCTTTTGTTTATTTGATATGTTTTAATGAAATAGGTATGAATTAAATGTGTTCCTGTCTAGCTAAATTTACTTCAATATCAAAGTTAAATTAATTATTCAATGCCCGTTTATTCTCTACAATTTTAATTTCCTAAACATTATTCAAATTTCTACAATGTCGTACAATAATGTTTGACGGTCCTTTTAACCGTGTGTATCCCCAGCATTTGTCAGGTTAGTTGCACCCAAATGATAGTGATTAATGACAGCGACCCCTGCATCGGCAGATATCGTGTGCTAGCGCTTGATTGGCCCGCTGTTTTTGCAGACGTACGATTTGCGCACTATCCGGAATGGTCGTAAATCACGCATTCTTGTTCCATGTCTGTTGGTGACTAGTGCTTAGGGAGATGTGGTACTAAGTATTTGTGGATCATTGAGAGTGCATGTAATGGCTGATTGTTGAATTATAACCCTCTTTTTTGTGTGTGGCACTTTTAAAATTTCGGATCGTAAATTTATTTATTAGAAATGTGTCACTCACAGGGCATCTAAAGAGATAATTATTTACATTGATGCATTAAGAATGTGTTATGAATATTGAATTGTTTACTTACCATTTAGTAAATATAATATTGTTAGAGACCAACTTATTTTGTTATTTATAAAATTGTGATGTACCTATCTTATTGGAGCACTTGGAGCACTTGGAGGAGCACTTAAGGCGAATTGTATAATTTCTCTTCACCAGTAGGAATAGGAATTGAATAAGTCTCTCAATATTAATGACCAAAAGATGATGAAAGAGACAAATAATGGGGAAATTGTAGAGGAAATTTGCGGGAAAAGCATTATTAATAGCCCATATATTTAATTTAATGTTACAGACTAGTAATTTTCAAAACTACCTCCGTGTTTACAATAATAACTATCTATTGCTTCAAAGTGACACTAATATGAAAACACCTCTAAGCTATAATAATTGACGGTTTTATGTCTGTAATTTTCTTCTGGAAATGATTTTTGTAAGAAAAACGACCGGTAATAGAATTCTGTGGATAATTCTAGAAATTTCCACGATTTATGTCATAAATTATTTGAAATCGTGAGACAGTATTTAAATGCAATTAAAATAAACCAAGCTTGTACCTAGTTGTTGGTCTTTGAATATCGGAAACAGGTGTAATTGAATTTACAAATGTTAATATTGAAAAGTTGTATGGAATAAATAGTCGGGTTTGTACTAAAAAGTTATAGATTTCATTCCATCTGTAAATAGCGTAGTGAATATGGATGCGGGCCAGAGGTGAAAGTTTTATGCAAATAACAAATAAAATATGATACAAACCAGGAAAAATAGAAGATAATAATAGACCACGACTGAGTATTCTTCATAAACACCCGGGACGAAAGTTTATTGCACTTTTATGAAACTAATAATAGTTTCTCACACGGTTAAATAAAGTTTTCGACAAAGCCATTCTATGAATACTAATTGTTCTCCCTCGCTTTAAATTCAGTATCTACAAAACAGCAGAGACTATTCTTGTTTATAAAGAGAAGATTTCTCAGTTCCAACTTGATTCTTCTACGACATTGCCACTAGCTAACAAGCCAATGTCTAGGTCAACGATACCTTACCGAGGAAACTGCCAATTCAAAATTATTATGAAGGATCTCTAACTCCGACGAAAGCCCCACGGGAATTTAATCCGTGGTCATTTCGAGATAAAACCCATATTCGTGTAACATGCGTCGCTTAGAAAGGTAGTGCAACCTATTGACATTATTCAGGGTCACGAACTCGCGACAATCGATCACGATTAGAGGCTGCTGTATTTTAAGCGACACAGCGCTGACAAAATAACTATTGTTTAGTCATGTTTGACGATAGATCGCCGCTGCGCTGACTGCAAAGCTGGGAGCGTTCTAAAATCTTTGTTAAACGAAATATCCCATGTAATTTACTGGCTTGGATGGCGTTTTCTGTTACCATTACCATACATATTATACCAAAAGTAACTTCTCAGCAGTTTGTAATAGAATGTATTGAACATTTCCAATACTTCTCTATCATGATGTTTCAAATTTTGCCAATACAAAACTTTTACCTCGTAACTATCTCGTTAAAATCAGTTAAATTTTATAGCCTTATGAGCGCCATATTTTCTACACGTAGCAAAACCACGCTTTTCACAATAAGTAGTATCATTTAATACCAAAAACATTCTAACATCAACTGAAACGAACGTTTCAGAAGTAATATATTCTATGACAGAGCTTTAAAAAATACCGTAATTACCTCAAAGGGATTCTCCGTTAAGCACACACGTGGCGGGGCGTGGGCCAGTCCCCATTAGGGGCCGCTCCCAAATCCGTACATTATTTTAATCACACTATACTGCCCGGCTTTTATCACGTAGCTGTGAGCACAAGCCAGTGAGAGCCTTAAAACCGACATTATTAGGTCCATGTTGTACTAAACTGCGTAATAAAAGAAGTTCAAAGTAATTGTGTGATGGAGAACAGTGCTTTTTCATTTCATAACAGTTTTTTGATTCACGTTAAATCGACAAATTATATTTTTGTTTTAGGGCTTTTATCTTTATTATATTCTATCCATAAATGAATGTAACTTAATCATGTCAAAACTTCTGCACATATTAAATTGAAGATGATATTCTAATCTAACCTTTTTTCCATGTATTCTCCTGATATCTGGGGGCACGGTAGTGCCCCCGCCAAGACGAGCCAAGCGAAACGCACGGGCACTACCTACCTTTTCTCGAAGCGCTTCGACGTTTTTTTGAACCCTCATAACTTGGGTTTGGATTATGCTAGATCAACAAAATTTTCGGGATATATTGTCAATAGCGGACTTATTGAACATATTAAGTTTTAATTACATTAGCTCTTATACTTCAGATTTTATTTATATCTAAAAAACGCTAATTTCGTCACTGACTCACTGATGATCATCAAAATTCTTAAGGTATTTCCTAATGTCCTAGAAAGCTGAAATTTTGTATGTAAGCTAGTATTAGCACACAAACAACAAAAAAATTATAAAACTTGTAACTTTCATCCCCCAACCCCTTAAACTAGGGGATGGGAGTTTGTATGAGACCTGTAATTTTAAATTAAATTTTGATGACGCTAGAGGTCTAATCTAATAATCTAAAACTTGGTTCCCCTAGATATATATATGTATAGGTACTCCTTCTTAAAAAAAATTAAAAATTTAATCGACATATATTGAGACATATACTTCAGATCAGATCATATAAATATGAATGAATAGAAGTGTTGCGAACGTCTCCTGCCTCTTACGTCCACACAGTAGCTAAAAATAAAATTTTTTGTTACAAACAACTTACAAAAAGAAATGAAATCCCACCAAAAACATTTTCATGTAAAATGTTGCCAAGACGAGCCCATATGACTCGCACTGTCAAAAAGTTATCAGATCTCATGTAGAGCCAAGCTTCTAACACTACACGCCCTAACTCTACAAGGCCTAACTTCACAAACTCGACACCTTAGTCAAAATATGTGGCTTGGCCGTTCGTTACTACAAGAACTATTGTATAACACAAAAGTAATGAACAGTGAATTAATTTTTCACCTTACGCCGATGTGAATGTAGCGAAATGGCCAAGCCACATATTTTGACTAAGGTGTAGAGTTTGTGAAGTTAGGCCTTGTAGAGTTAGGGCGTGTAGTGTTAGAAGCTTGGCTCTACATGAGATCTGATAACTTTTTGACAGTGCGAGTCATATGGGCTCGTCTTGGCAACATTTTACATGAAAATGTTTTTGGTGGGATTATGTTTTACAAAACCTATTACGAAGTAAAAACATAAAACGCGGTAACTATATTTATGTTTATGTACGTTAACCTTTAATAAAACAACGTACAAGAGCAAGGGTGTCATAAATATGTGTGTGCCGCAAAAAAAGCCATGTAAAACTCCATGAATATGCAATATCCTTGCGAACTGAAAGTGGTGGCTAACCATTAGCCAGTCTAAATATTCGCCGCGGGTGGTAACGGCATTTCTTTATGGGCTCCAAAACAAATGACCCACAAAAATCCACCCCTGCTGATTCAACTAATTTTTGTCCCTTGAAAGTTGCAGGGAAGTTTGTTTTAAAATTAGTGCTTTTTTCTCCATTTTTTCTACTGGACAAATTCCATAAGACTTGATATTTTTTTGTTTTACATTCATAGCGATAAATGAGGCATTGTTTCTGCTTCGACTATCCACTACATTAATTAATAACAGATTGTGAGTTCGTTATAATCGTAATCCTTGGCAACTAAATTCGAGTAAGTCTCCGAAGCATTAAAAGTTTCGCAAATCTGAAATAAATCTTTAACAATGGGAAGGAAGGCGATATTTTTTCATAGCTCGAAGCGCCGAAGTGTAGGTAGTAATTTAAAACGTTGTCCTATAAATGCTAAACGTGCCGGTACCTGCATGTCAGTTATGCTGTTAACGAAACGGTGTAAAGGTTGCGATGATTGCACCTCTCGGCGTTATTCTTGTCCATCCTTACTCCAAAGCTCATATTATTCTTTCAGTGAAATAAGTTTGATGAGATTGCATGTTTATAGTGTCGTAAATCTGCTTACATGTAAGATTTATTGTTATAGGACGCAAGGGCCACAAATTATGTTCGACACAACTCCCTTTGTCTGATCGCCCGATTTTCTGTTTAATCTCGTGGATTTTCGGATGAATAGCTTTGCTTATACTATGTTCCTGTAAAACAATGGTGTCTGTGCTATTCTTGAAATTTGTTGCTTTAGGGATTATATTAATTTGAAGCCTATTAATAAAATTTATGGTAAACGCTTTTAAGCAGTTCTTGGAAGTTTCTGCTTTATTAAAATTTTGTATACCAAGCGTAATTCAAGTTAGCATTAGTTTAGTTGGTAACTAAGTTTTAATCTACTGTATTCATATTAATTATTCTCCAATAGTACTATCCACTAAAATTTAAATTAGAAATATAGAGTTTGACTTTGTTAAATTCTTCAGGTAGGTAAGGTCAGAAAACTTAATGTCTCTTAATCTTACATAATATGATAAGATCTATAAGAAACTACACCTCTTCGACACTATTGTCTATTTGAGTGTCTGTTTTTTGTCAATAAACTCTATAGATCATTGCATCTAATTAATGAAATGCACAATCATTACCTCAAACTCGATCAGGCCATGGCCGTGGGCGTCCCTGTAATGTCGCCACTTTCACAGGACTGCAGCGTGTGGGCTCGTAATCAACTTGCTTGTGGGATGATTTGTTATTGCTATGACTCAGGCTGCAGTTGGATTTCTAATGCAATGGGATGATATCTTTTTAATTGTATCATCATGATTGTTGCTTGGAAGTACAATGGTTTTTTGAGGTTCTAGTAATGGGAATGTTAAATTACTGAATTCATATTGAATTTTTTGGACTAGCAAGAAGAAAATTAATAAAAATGAAATGTAGAGTTGTTAATAGGCTTTTTTTGGAAAGAAAAGAAATTGACGCGGATTTCGTGTGACATGGCATTTTAAAAACTATTGACACATAATTTAGTTAAATTGTAGATATGAATACAGTTTAAGTAATTGCTTATATAGCTATGAATATAACGTTCTATCTTCGTGGTAACAATATATTTAAATACCATAATGATGATTTGATTGAGCAATATTATATTAATCTGCACTAAGAACTATAATCAGATACCCTCAATTTCGCAAACTTTTGTGCATTTCAGAACAGCATTAACAATTTCTCGGAAATGCAATGATGGAGTTATTGTAATAAGCGTTATTATAGGTTAGTTAGCGAGGTGGGTGTCACGTATCGAGCTATTATGGGCAGTGGCGTGCATTCCATAAAGACATAAAGACACTGCCTACCCTACCATTTACCAAACTCTGATCAATATTTAATATCCATATATTAAATTCACAGCGTCAATATATTTTATTAATTACGCCATGCAGTATGAAACAAAAATCAAAATATATCAAATATATTTCAGATCCATCTATTGGTATTTTGGTGGCATTAATCATTATTATCTAATTTCTATAACACCGCTCAAGTCACTATGCATGCGCTGCACTAGCGCCGCCACGGGACCCAGTACGTCACGGGACGGCAAAGACACAAACTATCCGTGTCTAAGTTTTTATATGTGTGCTCTGCGTGTCTACGCATATTTTATATGTGTGCGTGCCTATAAACACGGCACACTGATGTTATAAAACCACGCACACAAACACACAAGGTAGGCAGTGTCTTTTTACGAAGATATACGAATTAGGTACGAACCCTTACGAACCGAATTACGCGACCAATTTAAGAAGTGTGATAATTTATACATTTTTGTAGCGGTAAAGACCATCTGCAAATAGTATCATTATTCGTTTGTTTTGTTTTGAAATTTGGAAATAAAAAACGTTATTTAATATTTTACTTTGAGGTTAAATTTGTTTTTTGAGAAAATTAATAATGTAAACTACGACAATTTGCAAGTGAAGTGTTTTGGGAGTAACTAAATAGATTATGTCTATCATGAGTGTATTAATTTGTAAGATAATTAGGTATAATTTAACGAAAAATTCTTATTTTTGTTTTATGAATAAACATTTATCAAACAGAGACTTAGTGATAGAAAAAAGGGCCGATCTATACCGGAATTTGTAATACACAAAGGTAAAGTTAATCGTTAATTTCATAATATAGAACACTAGTTATTAAAGGTACTTTGTTTAAGTACATATATCGTATTATATTTTCCATTATTTTAGGGAATACTACGTATTGTAATCATATATGAGTAGGTACATATAGCAATGTGAAAATATTAACATTCTTGTAGGTAGATATTCGTTTCTCATTTCCATAATACTCGGGTACCACCAGAAGGACGGTACCCGGATCTTTGGAAGGCTTACGTGGGGACACGGATCCAACACGCAGAGGCCCTTTCGAGAATTTTAATGTGTTGTGGGACACCAGCCGCAGCCTGCCCATGACTGCACTATAGAGATACAGTCCTAGGCAGTCCGCGGCCGATGTAGGACTATTGCAGGGTATGGAAATTTAATAGCTGGGCTATGGATTGGGATGCTAAATGGACTGGTATTGGGGACTATGGGAAACTATGGCACCTGCCTTTCTACTAAAAGAAAGTAAAAATATGTTGGCAGGTGGTGACTCGCCCTCTCACTGTATGGGCCCCCGAAATAAGTCGCTGCAATAGTGCGACAAGGGGGCAACATATTGTGAGCAGCTAAGGGTGGAGAGGCGTCCCTGGACTTTAAACGACGATCACGCGCTCCCTGAGGGTCCAGCATCACGTGCCCACTCGCCACTTATGATTCGCATCCACCCTTCGAGCTAAAAGCTCTCGCGACTCCACTCTGGCCGGCCGGTTAAGGCAAGCCAGAGGTGGGGGTCCTGTCCTCGTCAGGCTTCACTCCGACCGGCCGGTGAAGGCGAGCCGGAGATGAAGACAGGGGCCTCCCCCGGGAGCACTCGGTTCCCGCGGGGTCGCTACTCCCCGACACCACAAGGTGTCCTGCGGGTTGACTGATTGCACGGGTGGAATATCTGTTGTCACGTAGACAACAGATATTCCAACCGTGGGCGATGGGGTCGTCACATCCCTACGCCTTATTATTATCATTACAATATTTCTGCCTACCCTGTCGAAAAACTCTGTGCACGCCCCTGATTATGGGGCATAAATCCCTGATTGCGTTGAGTACGCCAATCCTTGTAAATGAGAAGGTTTTTGTAATCTCGTTTGCTTAATGGGTATGCTTCTTTTTTGTTTAGAGGCGCCAATTGCCAAGAAAAGGCTTGCTTTTTGGCACATGATGTAGGATGATATTGATCTGTTGTGGTTACGTTATTGGAAGCCTACAATTTATGATTTTTTTTTTTTGGTTTCAATATCCAATGACAAATCATCAGATGTTTTTTGAATTATTCATTTCAATTACTTTCCTCTTAAAAATTATGTGTGGTTATTATTATTTATGCAGGTAGAAAATTACCATAAATTTAAATTAACTATCCATTGGTGAAGCCAGAATGAAATTGTTGCAATATATTTTGAGTTTATTGCCAACAGACAAACAGACGCGACGTAAGACTTTGTATTATAATACCTATGTACTATGTAGTAATAGCGATAAATTGCCGAAGTATGCTGTGTATAAATATATTGACTGAAAAAATGATGGAAAAAAATATTTATTTATGGAGGTATCTATTATATTGATTTGGTATGAAATGTATACGATTGATAATTTCATCCAGCTTCGCACAGGCAGCGTGGCCGAGTGGTCTAAGGCGCTGTGGTCTAAGATCCGAACATAAGGCGAAATTCAACGGCGTGATAATAGAATGAGACCAATTTTATAATTAATTTAGTCTATTAAAAAATGTATTAAAAATGGGTTGACTGGGAAAATCCTGGACAGGACATTTTTAATGAATTAAAATTTTTTTATTTATTTTTATTTTTTATTAATTGCAGTTTCGAGATAATAAAACAATTTTGTAATAAAACAGTGCTGACATAATTTTTTTTTTCATCATCCTATCAAGTGAAAGTAACTGGTACCGACATACCTGTTTATACCTGCCAACCTAGCCGTTTGTCCCGGTAAATATTAGAAAACTATGACTGCACATTCTGTAGGTTTCATACTTTAAGTCTATTATATATTTTTTTTATTATCTTGATACTGCAATTAATTAAAAAAAAATGTTTTTTTTTAAATTCATTAAAAATGTCCTGTCCAGGATTTTCCCAGTCAACCCATTTTTAATACATTTTTTAATAGACTAAATTAATTATAAAATTGGTCTCATTCTATTATCACGCCGTTGAATTTCGCCTTATGTTCGGATCTTAGACCACTGGTTTTAGGCACCAGTCCGAAAGGGCGTGGGTTCGAATCCCACCGCTGTCAAATCTTTTTATACATTTTTATTGTGCGAATTTGTTTTAATAATACTATTTTATTTTATTTTCAGGTAATTATCATCCCAGTGCATGCTGACTTCTAGTTTGGTAATTTTAAGCTATTTCAACGCGTCGTATGTCTCTTTTTTAACATTTACACGTTTTATAAATTTATAAAGAATAGAAAAAATTCGATCACGAGGCGGGACTCGAACCCGCATCCTTCGCGCCATTCCGGGGCGGATGCCTCACCAACTCAGCCACTCGTGACCCGCCCGAGTGATCGAATTTATTCTATTCTTTCAGTTTTATGTGTCTGAAGGGACACACCGCGCGCCATCTATTGAGATGATTAACAACCATTTCCGCCCCGGAATGGCGCGAAGGATGCGGGTTCGAGTCCCGCCTCGTGATCGAATTTTTTCTATTCTTTATAAATTTATATTTATAAAGCATTTGAATGCCATAAAACCAAAAATATAAATTTACACGTTTTGTCAATTTTTAAGCAAAGTGCGAAGGAGTTCCTTTTGTGATTTTTTTTGATTTACTCTACAATATTATAAATATATATGTTTTTCTTGTAACTTAAAGCAATTTTATTAATATTGATTATAAAGCATCAGTTTCAAATTTAACTAGAGCAATCGCCTACATCAGTAATTTTGTTTACAGTGCCCATTACGAGTAAACGAAATTCTCGTAAGGAAACGCAATTCATTGCACTCTATATATAGAAGTGTTGTGCGTCTGTCGGTCACGTTCAGAGCCTATTAATACTTGTAAGCGAGAACGTGTTACCATACAATGAAACAAAAAGAAATTATGTATTCGTATGTTATAATGAAGGTTACAAACAAACATCATGTGCCTAATTAGAATGTATTTTATTGTACTTAATTGTGTATTACCATTATTTTATGAACAACTACATGTTTACGTTTTCTCTCCGTAAAGAACCATCCTCATATTTCAAGGAATATTATAAAAAAAATAATTAACGAAATCAGTTTAGCTGTTCTCGAGTTATCAACACATTTTGCGATTCATTTTTATATTATACGATTATATTCATACTTATGTACTTAAATGTTTAATAGTTATTACAAAATGTTATTAGTAATTTAATTAATAACCCACGATGATATATTCTGTGTTAGGACCTATATTAAGTACAGTACATTATAATATTTTGAAAGTTTTAGGAATAACTACTCAAGCAGCTTCTTTTAATTAATTTATGTTTGTTACATCTACGATATAGTTACATATTTTGGTTTTGTATTGATTAATTATTAACATGACGTTACCATTACCTTATAATAATGTGCAAAATATCAACGTGTTAAACATAATTAATCAATGCAATTAATCAATTTTGTACATGAATTGTTTTTGGCGTCCATTGTCTAGCGATACATTACATGAATATAATATCATTATGTATTTAAAATAGAATTGTTGCTAGTTTATCCATGTTAAATTCATGTATGTAAGTTTAAAAAATTAAATAGAGCGACGTTTACAAAATAACATAGAGCGACGATTGCTGAAGGTTGATGGCTTCTTTTACATCTTCTGGATCTGTCAATTAAAATAACAAATACAAGACAAATACATTGATATGTAAATACCATATGCAGATATATCCAATGCATCAAAGTTAACATGAAAAATCAAATAAGCTATCAGAGACAATATTCTTATTAGCAGCTCTCTCTTCTCTCTGTCTTTTAATTTGTGCATACATTCGCTTTCAGTACATCTTTAATCTTGAAAACTGACCTTCTTCCTATAGGATCTACCTACAAGGTATATCTATAGTACGTACATCTGTTGTCGATCGTGTGAATTGTAATCAGAATCACGATATACACAGATGCGTCTCCGACCTTCGGGCACATGTGTTGATGTTATGTATTGATCGCATTTAGCCGTATACACTTTATATAACATGAATATTTATTACACAGTCCCTAAACATTTTAGGATGATCACATGTTCGTGACATTGACGTGTGTGAATGGGCCTTTATAGGGCAGTACGGAGGATGGATGTAGAGTCCTCTTAGTCCTTACTTGGGATAACTGCAAATGTTGACATTCTTCGACCCACACTTCAGATGAACAACAGTTTTTCAAGAACAAGACAAAGCTTAGGACGATGTTCAATGATTATGAATGTTCCGCAATATTATTTTTTTGTATACTTACTAATATGTCTACAAAATATGTCTAATCACAATACCTACATCTGATGCAGATACTTTATCATAGAAGAATTAAGGCCCGGTTTCGTTTCTAACAACTAACTATGTCGTCTAAATGCTTAAATTTAACAGAGTATAAAGCGTAATTCTCAATAGTGGGTTAACCTCTCCAGAGGTCACGTAGACCATAACATTGACCACCGCATAAAACGCATGACGTTTAGGTATAATAAATTATTAACCACACCGTGTTTTCGGTTCATGAAATGAGCAATGATATTTGTGGTTTGTGGAATTAACTTGAATTTGGGTAAATATTTAAAAACTTTGGTTGGAGTGAAATCCGCATCAAGATTCCCGTTTCAGACTTGTTGCAGGTGAGATAGAGTTTCTCGAACATTGCAACTTATATAGTTTAAAATTTGAACGAATCTTATAACATCCTTATCCTTATATAGTCCTTTTCCACCAATGACAAATATTATATATATTTATATATATTTGTCATCATACAATGATACTATTAATAAAGCATGAAGAAAAAATCAAAATAATAATTTTCGACTCATGCTAGAGTTTTATCTGCAGTTCGGTTAAAGATTTTATGAAATAAATGTAAAATGCTGTTTCTCGGATACTTCTATAACATTGGACGTCTTATCGAGTCTCGATGAGTGTTAAATCCGGTTGACATAAAACCATTTCACAGAAAAAGGCTTATTACACTACCCGATATGAAGGGCCCTGCATCTAGGGTGGGCGTGTTCCCTAGTTAGTGTGGCGCTTATTACACTTCTCTGCGAATTGGGCCCTAACTCAGTTTATACGCGAATGTCTAGAGAGATAAACGTATTGTTGCATTTTACATTATGCCGCCGTCAGTATCTAAACTTCAAAAAGTTGCTGTAGCAGTGGCAACCGTTGACGCAATAACAAATATTAAAAAAAGAAGAGAAAGATCTGGGTGAAAGAGTATTTGCGGTTACGTGAAAAGCTTTCAAATATGCAAATACTAAGCGTGCTTGAACCGGGAGTTTTAATGAATTAATTAGAGTAGGTGCAGAACAATTTGAACACTTGTTGAGTTTTAAAACAATTAAATAAACAATTGATTTTAACAATTTATTTATTTGTTAACATGGCGGTGTGATCACAAACATTTGGAACTTCCCTTTTAAGTTATATAAACCTGTAGTAGGGAAGTTTGGTGACACCTTACATACAAAAGCAGCCACTCCACGCACTAGTCGCGCGGCAACTGAGCTCCCTAACCGCCCTAAACGTTATTACATTACCCAATCTGCAGGGCGCTTAGGGAGCTAGGCAGATCGGGCAGACCCGATCGCCCTAAATCGGGACACTAACTCCCTAAGTCTTATTACACCACTCTTAATTAGGGTTAGGGTCCCTAAAAATTGGGTGGTCTAATAAGCCTTAAAGGCCCGGCACGTGTGGTCTACACTAACCCAATTATATATAACTAGCTGTGTCCCGCGGTTTCACCCGCATTGCTCCGCTCCTGTTGGTTTTAGCGTGATAATAACCCTACTAGATTTCCGCCCGCGGCTTCACTCGCGTTTTCAAAGGAAAACCCGCGTAGTTCCCGTTCCCGTGGGATTTCCGGGATAAAACCTACCCTATGTGTTAATCCAAGTTACTTTCTATATGTGTGCTAAATTTCATTGTAATCCATTCAGTAGTTTTTACGTGAAAGATTAACAAACATCCATACATCCATACTTACAAACTTTCGCCTTTATAATAGTAGTAGGATAACCTTCCCCGATAATTGGGCTATCTAACACCGAAATAATTTTTCAAATCGGACCAGTAGTTCCTGAGATTAGCGCGTTCAAACAAACAAACAGACTCTTCAGCTTTATAATATTAGTATAGTTAATGCGTATTATTTTTACGACATATCCGACTAAACTTCGAAATAGAAGTGGGAGTGACATTTTCGTCGGATGACGTTGAATGAACGCAGCGGTAGTTAATTTACGAGTGTTACTCTAAATTAATAGTGATTGAACTATCCTGGATGTTGAAGAATAAAATATAATATCTAACACGCATCATTTTTTGTGAACTAAGGCATGGTTGTGTTACGGAAACTGATACATACCTACTATATTTT
Organism: Colias behrii; assembly: GCA_029959065.1. Taxonomy (NCBI): domain Eukaryota; kingdom Metazoa; phylum Arthropoda; class Insecta; order Lepidoptera; family Pieridae; genus Colias; species Colias behrii. The sequence goes on from JARWMC010000010.1 coordinate 9,665,184, forward strand.
TTTGTTTCTATCGGGATGGACCTGGCGCCTTATGATTGATTTTCTTCAGAAGTATGGTGTTGTTTAAGCGTTCGCTGCACAGTAAATTAAATAGATATTAAAGATAATTAATTCGAAACAAGATATTTGTTTCCATTTTTTGTGTCAAAATTATTTTGTTATTGACAAATTAGTAAGTTTTATTTTGTTTTCATTCGTTTAGTAAATTTTAGTTACAGCTTTATAAATATAGACAGTTGTATTACAATATTCATATCAATTACAAAATCTTATCATCTACTACCACTTAGCTCGGTTCTTCACTCATATCTCCATAATACGAAGAATTAAACTCTTAACAATTCAATGACACTGATAATAATGAATTCGACCGCCTCTTTCGTACACTGGCTAACGCGTAGGTAAGCGTAGAACCGAAGGGTGCAGGGTTCGATTCCTGGTCGACGACGAAGAATGTCTTGGTCTGACCGTCTGGCAGCACACAGAAGGCTGATCATCTACTTGTCCTTAAGAAAATCGATCAGTGAAACACAGTGTATGAATAATACATTTGCCCCATACCCCACTAGGGGACAGGGGACTTCTCGTAATAAATTAATATTAAAATTTAAAGTGTCACTTGTCCCGCTATCATATAGCTTATAATATGATTATAATAAGTTCATGCGCATGCATTACATCAGGCCATTACCGAAATTGATCAGCCCCTATCAATCGAGCGTTAAAATATGTAAATAAAATTGACTAAAATACCCGTGCGATCGCGGTATGTCACGTAGCTGGGTGGTTATACGTATACGTTCAGTTGTTGTGGGATATATGGGACCGTTTATATTTTCAAATGTAATGATCAAATTCAAAATTGAAGAGGGTTAAGTTTTTTGAAATTTTAAGTAATTTGTTATGATTTATAACAAGAAAAATTGTGAATTCTGACTGGCATTGTTTCTAATACAAAGTTAACGTCGAACTCGATATACTATAAAAATAGTATCTACGTCATCCAGTTAAGAAATAGCATTTACGCCTATAGATTAAACTGCTCTTTAAATGAGAACCTAACTTAGCTGGAATTTTCTCAAATACCCCTATTTAACTTTCAGTCAATAAAAATAGTACTAAGTAGTTCCATGTAAACAAACTGTTTACGTAAATAAACACTCAAGCCCGCACACGTCGACCGTTACCACTAATGCCGCGAACTGGAGTGACAGACGGAATATGCGTGCAAATCGTAAGCTGTCATCTTCTAAGCGATCCGAGTGATATGGAAAATAGCGCTGCATCATCGCTGTATGAAATATTATCAATGTTTGAATGGGAGTAGAGTGAATGCGCTTCATCATGAGGAAAGGTAGTATCGACCAATTCCTTTACACTGTATATTTTGGGTATTCTCATTACGCAAAAAGCAGATAGATGGACGTCTCCTAATTCTGCCCAGTTCACTGTTACCTTTTACGGTTCATTTAAATATCTTTAAATAATTGGCTAATATAAATTGAATTTTAAATATAAATTTTTAATATAAATAAAAATTTAAATTTTATTAAATAATGGCTATAAATAATTGGCTGGAGTGTTATATGTACAATTTAATTCATTTCATGAAAGCACTTTCGTTAGTAATGTAACGTTCAATCCAATTTAATTTCTCAATCTATATTCTACGCTGTAAACTAAGTAAACTACAAGTACTCTCGCAAACTTCCAACTAAGTTCCGTCCATAAGTGTTTGTGTATTAATTATGTACCAATAAATTATTTGGACTTAGAAGTTGGAATTAATTACTTCTGGAATGACTTATTAATGACCATTAAATAGTGAAAAAAGGTAGCTTTTGTATTTTTTAATCGTTAAGCTTTACAAGGTACAGTTTTTACTTTCAAACAGCGATGAACCAAGTTTTTAGATTAGAAAATCTGATTTTAAATGGCTAATATAATAAAGTAGCGGTTACTAACTGGCTAACTGTGGTCAAATATAAACTTATATTCATGGTCCGTTTACGCAGGCTTAGTACTACACCTGCTTAGCTAAGCCTGCTTACACATAGCTTTTGCATATTATAAAACTGTACATTTTGTGTGAGTCACGCTAGAAAATAAAATAAATAAATTTCTCACATTAATAAATCGCTATTTCATCCGCTAGCTGTGAATAGCAAGATTAGAGCGGAAGGAAGGGAAAGGAAGTGGATGCGACGATTTCGATAAACGACAGGAGACGGGTTCTACTATATTTATATTTAATTTCCTACTGCGAGTCGAGTAAGTGTTGACGTGAATTGGGAATCGTTTGTAGTTAAGAGGACATCTTTATAATAGATGAGATTATAGGTTAATAACAGTAACAGATATAGAGAAGTAACCATATTCTTGCATTTGAATCATTATTATAATTATATCTCTATAAATAATAAGAGATTGTTTCTGTTAATCTTTATCAAAAAATGTAGGTAAAGCTTTTATAGTCAAATGGTAAAAATCGAACAGCGCAGCGTTCAAAGTCTGGAAATGATACCAAGAAAAACTTCACTTCCTGAAACCAAACAATGAAAAGCAACACAATACATTTCCACGTTAAAACGTTACCATATTTCACATTAAAAAGAACGGTAAATATATCTCGTGACGTCTAAAAGCGTCGTCACCGTCTCGTAACCCTATCGGGGGAAGTGATGGCCAATTAGTTGTTAGCGCCGGGAAGCGCTGGATCGAGTTACTCAGTTTTTGTATCAAACGGCTCAGTTAACTGGGATACTAATGTAGCTCGAGTTGTGCAGTTGTGCTAAACAATGGGCTTCCGGATTTACGAAACTGGTACAATGTGCATGGTGTATGTAGAAAATGCGAGAATGTGCACGAAATATGCACGAAATGTGAATGAGAATGCGAAATGTCCACGCGGAAGATCGTTACGCTATCGGTGATGTCTTGCTTTCCGTAGTCATTTTTAGTGGTAGGTAATTTTTATTTTGCGTTCTATAAGCTCGAATCTGGCTTCAGGTATCGTAGCAGTCAGAAAAGATGAAGGTAGTATTTTTTTTCTTATCAGAAAAGTATTCTATACTCGTGTACCAAATACATCGTCATGTAGCAACATTTCTATGTTTCTAAGAATAAAGAATGTGACACCAGGGGTACTTACAATTGAATAGGTATTATAATTTCCACAGAAGAGAAGCAACTTAACAATTAATTAAAATTTTACGATAAGAGACTTTTGAAACGCACTCAATAATATTTTGAAACTTAATAAAACAAAAGGATTCGGAGTCTAGACTACGAAATATTTCAATATAACGTTTCAATTCACGGATCCCTTGTTTCAAAGTGTGCTTATATTAAATATGCATAGGAGTTACATAATATCATAGCTATAGCGGAAAAGAGATCTTTATGTATCGATATTGTTCAACATTTTATAAATAAACACACATGTTAAACGATTTTTATTGTAGGAGAAAAAGCGTTAGAATCAAATTCAAATAAAATAATTCTAAGCAAAGTTAATTAAAAAAATAAGAAAGATTTAATTGATAATGGGCTTTATTTGTTTAAATATAACTTTACTTAAATGAAGAATAATATACGCTAAAAGAAAAATATTAAAAAGTCTACCTGCTAATATCATCGATGAAGATAAATGTAAACATTTATATTAAAATGGAATGTTAGGATTGAAATGTTATAATAACCTCAGTCGACTGGCGATTGCTCAATATGTAATAGGAGTTTACCAAATCATTATACAGGGTGTAATCGTTAAGTGTGCACAGGCGATTTTTCCGTAAGTATTACAGATAACAAAAAACTTTAAACTGATATCGAAAGTACTTAACCTAATGAGTAAAATGGCGGTAATAAATTTTTAAAAATAAATCGAGAAATATAAAAAAAAATATTATTTTATTTTCTTTTTTTGGTTTTCTGCTTTAATTACTTCGCAAATTTGAAGTGACATTTTCCACGTTTTTACGGACATTTTTACGCATTTTCCGGATATTTTCCGGGAATTTTCCGGACATTTTCCAGGCATTTCCCAGGCATTTTCCGGTTATTTTCCGGTAATTTCCCAGGCATTTTCCGGGGATTTTCCGAGCATTTCCCGGGGACTTTCCAGACATTTTCCAGGCATTTACAGGCTATGTCAGGGAAATGTTCGGAAAATGCCTGGTAAATATCTGGAAAATACCCGGAAAATGCGTGGAAATTTCCGGAAAACCGTGGAAAATGCCTGGAAAATCCCTGGAAAATGCGTGAAAATGTCCGGAGAATATCCGGAAAATGCGTGAAAATGTCCGGGAGATGCGTGGAAAATGCTTGGAAAATCCCCGGAAAATGCCTGGGAAATTCCCGGAAAATAACCGGAAAATACCTGGAAAATGTCTGGAAAATATCCGGAAAATGCGTGGAAAATTCCGGAAAATGCGTGAAAATGTCCGGAAAATATCCGGAAAATGCGTGAAAATGTCCGGAAATTTTCCGGAAAATGCGTGAAAATGTCCAGGAGAAGCGTGGAAAATGCCTGGAAAATCCCCGAAAAATGCCTGAGAAATGTCCGGAAAATGTTGGGACATGCGTGGCAAATGCCTGGAAGATCCCCGGAAAATGCCAGGGAAATGTCCGGAAAATGTCTGGAAAACATCCGGAAAATCCCCGGGAAATGCTCGGAAAATCCCCTGAAAATGCCTGGGAAATTCCCGGAAAATAACCGCAAAATGCCTGAGAAATGCTCTGAAATGTCTGGAAAATATTCGGAAAATGCATGGAGAATTCCGGAAAAACCGTGGAAAATCCCTGGAAAATGCCTGGAAAATATCCGGAAAATGCGTGAAAATGTCCGGAAAATATCCGGCAAATGCGTGAAAATGTCCGGAAAATATCCGGAAAATGCGTGAAAATGTCCGGAAAATGCCTGGAAATCCCCGGAAAATGCCTGAGAAATGTCCGGAAAATGTCTGGGAAATGCGTGGAAAATCCCCGGAAAATGCCAGGGAAATGCTCGGAAAATCCCCGGAAAATATCCGGAAAATGCGTGAAAATGTCCGGAAAAAGCGTGGAAAATGCCACTTCAAATTTGCGAAGTAATTAAAGCAGAAAACCAAAAAAGAAAAAGAAAGCTAAAATCTTTCATATTAAATGTAAATGGGATATTCATATTTCATACTTAATGTATGGGAGGTTTTAAAGATAATTTTTTGATATTTCCCGATTTATTTTTAAAAATTTATTACGGCCATTTTACTCATTAGGTTAAGTACTTTCGATATCAGTTTAAAGTTTTTTGTTATCTGTAATTTACGGAAAAATCGCCTGTGCACACTTAACGATTACACCCTGTATATCTTTGGTAATTTAATACACATATTTTGTAAAGTTTAGAACATTTGCGGTCATAATAGAATTACAAGAAATAATCCAAATACATTTCTTCAATCTATATTTCAATTACGTATATTGCGAAATAGTAAATTAAATTCTTATCATGATAATATAATTTATACAAAACTAATTTTGTGAGGGTCTGAGGCATTTCGCATTTTCACTGTCTAACTTATTTTTCAGTCTCGTAGGCTCTGTACCCAGGGCATCTATATCGTCACATTATTTTAACTCCATTGGAGATAATCTACACGGGACATAATAGAATGCTTATAAATCGTGACAAATATGAAATATGTAACTAACTTCAAAATACATATGTAGTAGGTAAGGGTGACTGGGTGAGTGCGAAGGTATTATAGCTTCACGAACCATTTCATAGTCGCTTGGGAACCATAACCAATGTCATATTATCTTTTTAAAGTCTTTTAAAATGGTCTAGATGCGCACTGAATGCAAATTGTCATCACACTCGCATAAATGTAACTTATCTAATTTCATACGTGTTTAAAGAATGATATTATTATTATTATTTGTGTTAAAAGATTTTGTAATTTTGTAGATAGGTATTATTTTTACCGATCAAGGAAATCATGACCGCAACCACAAAGCTAAAATTAGGGTTGACGGATTCTTAAACCTAAATTACCTTACCCTTAAAAGTGATACATATTTAAGGGATAACGATCTAGCAAAAGAATATCGGACGAAGGTGACGTCACCGAACAACAATTTAAAAGAAGATGTAAAAAATTTGAGCTCCTGAAGTTTATGCGACTATTCTCAGATGATGTTCAGCAGTGCAGGTGCAATAGGCATGACGAAAGATTTTGAAATCCTCTTCCATAATGTGTGTATACGTTTACTATACAAGAAAAACCCTATATTTCGGTAATATACTTAAATTTAACGAAGATAAAAGCCATTTTCAAAAAAATATTTATTAACTGTGCCAAAACAGCTCGCAGGTGTCATGGCGTAGGCGTGACGTCACATTTTGGTAAATACGTAATTATTTGTATGCATTGCGAAGAAAATTAAAAAAATATTTATTTAATATGTGTTATAGAAACGAATTTCAAAGTTTATAAGTGGTGTGCAGTATTGCAGTGTGAATCCACATAAAAATAATGCTCAAAAATGTGTTAGTAATTATTATAAGCGAGAAAATAATAAGAAATGATTGTATAAAGTAGGCGCGGAGAACCCCGAACCATGTATTCGTGAATTCGCAATTATATTTCTGTTCTGAGTCGATAAATCATACGTGAAACAATAGAAAATAAATAAAAATGCGTATTCTCAACATATTCATAACAACAAAAAACATCTGATTTGAGTTGTTTACTTAAGGGGTGTTAGGCGGTCAGCGAAAATTCAGCTATTCGGGCCTGAGGTAAGCGGTGAGGGGGTCCGCGTTTAGTAAGGAATCAACGTGCTCGAAACTAAAAATCGTAAGCGCCATTCACATTTTTATCAAAAAGTGAATGAAAATATTTAGTATTTTCTAAATCTAAAACAGTCACGAAATCGAGAAGGTAAATACCTATGTATTTGTGATTTTATACGAATTATTATCTTAAAATACGGTTGTAATGAGCATTTATGTGATATTTTAGAGGTAACTTCAGGATTTTTTTTTATCGAGCAAAATTTTTCCATTCGTGTTTTGGAAACAGTCATCCCATCACACATACGTTCTGTAATACATATTAGAAATTTCAGTGCGAAAAAACTTAAATATTTTCAATTATAGCTCATAGAAAACAGTCAATTTTTCCGTTTTCACCTACTAAGGGCCCTTAAGCGTGACGTCACGCGTGTTTTAGTCAAAATGGCCAACTGCAGTATTTCAATGTTTTATTTTATTGATAATCTCATTAATCTTAATGTTTTTAAGATTTCTAAGTCACTATATGTAATTTATCTATTATACATTTTCCCTTAAAAACACTAATACGATCATTTATGGATACTGTCGTCATGCCTTAAATACCGATTTATTCTTATAAATCTTAACATTATAATATGGGTAATAAATAAACAGGAAAATACATAAAAAACCAGAAGTTTCGAATGATTACGTAATACTTATATTGTATGCGTATTTAATGATAAAATGTTTTGAAGATAACCTTTGATATTTTGGATATTAATTAACGAATGTAGTTGAAATATGTCGCTACTTTATTATTTTAAGATATTTGAGTAGAGTCATTTATTTTGGAATATTTATTAATATGGAAAAAGTCATCACATTTAGATATAAGATTGTCAATTGTTGAGTTCTGTACGGACAAAGAAAACAAATAACCGTCTGATAAATTATCCCTACTAATTAATTTATTATAAACTTATTATTATTATAAACACCTCATTATTATAATATACGAAGTAAATAATAAATCATTTGTATTATTATCTGCATTCTTGAAGTGTGAATGTAATAAATTGCTGGATACAAATAAATAAATATAATCGATAATTTTGCCGCCACCATGTCTGCAAACGTTTTTGCTTAATATCGATATGGTTCCGTTATAGTGTTAGTGTATCTTTCGTGTGATTGATCGTTTTCTTGGTATTTTGTTGATTATATCAAGGTGAATTCTTTTGGAGTAAACTGATATGCAATATGGAAACGTGTTTGATTAAAATTGTTTTTGCATTCGCTTCAAATGTTTTTATTATCTGACTTCGATACTTGTTTTTATTAATTTTACTTATCATTCTTTTTTTCAACCGTTTTTGGAGATACTAAATGAAATCTTCATAAGTACTTATAATATATAGGTAATTTATTCTGTAACTTTTTATTACTTTTTAACTTTTATGGTGTAAAAAGTACCAACCAATTTACGTTGTCTAATTAAAGCCCATAAAATACAATCACAATCACTAACTATTTAATAAAGTAAACTAATACGCCAAGCCCACGACCCAGTTCATTCATATCGTCAAATATGGTTCGGAGATTGCTTTACAGATTTACCTAACAGCAAATATCCTAGATTAGCATCTAAAACAATGTACCAAATGGTAAAGTTAATAAACGGTGCACCCAGCTGCATAATAAAGTTAGTCAGCAGATCGGAACGTAAACAAACGTACACAAACAGTGTTTGCTTACCAAAACCGCGCGAATGTGCACCAACTATGTTGTTAGAATTTGTGAATACTTCATACATGTTATGTTTTGTCTTTGCATACTGAATTTAATTTAAGTCTGTATGCATTTTTGCATTCAGATATTTTCTGCTTGGTAATGTACGTAGGATATGTGGCTCGGAGAATAACATGTACTGCGCGAGAGATACATCAGCTAATCCATCTTAAAGGATTGATTATTTAACTTAATGTTGGTCATAAATTACTCATTTTTCACCTCAATGATCCATCGCACACAAAGGACCAAAGAATTTTGTGGTCGACAAAAAAACTGTAAACATCATTATTCAGTTTTTGGTTTTATCGAAATGGGCCACCGAACGTAACTTTCTTTTTTGTTACCCACAAATTGAGATCTCGATAAGCGAACAATATGAGGCAAAACAAAAGTCGACAACCTTTAAATGTTGCAACAGCTAAGTACCTGCCATTAACTTCCTATCGGCTTAAATCAGTCCCTTAGGTAAAGTGTCCGTAGCTTACAGAAGATAAAGAGCACCATATGACGGAACAGGAATTATATTTTATAAGGGTAATATAGCCGCATCCTTGTGCAAGCGTTTTATTGGCTGTTCACAGAATATTTAAAACTCTGTGTATGTTTTTTTCTGCTCTCTCGGTGTTAGATATCACAAATTGGATTTTACTGAATTCACATCTCTGCAATTTAATAATTTTTACTATAAAGAGTCATGAATTGGAGATAAAAATAAATACATGAATAAAGGAACCTTAGACCATAAAATGATCAGCGATCGATGATCATTTTAAGAATATTCTACCGCTAAATCTAATAACACGATGAAGCCCACATAAACATGATAATATAGCACATGACAGATGTTAGGAAGTGTTCAGTGAATGTGTAGGCCCGACATGTGCGAGGCTCTCAACCGTGAACTGATAGTCGAGTCTAATCACTTTCCTCGAGTATTGGGATATGCGTAATATCGCACAGCCATAAAGATAAAACGAGTAAGGAAACGGTTGATAAGTCTGCTGAAGAATATGCCAAAACAGCTTTCGATGCAGGTACCTATTGGTCGTTTTGTAGTTTGTTATGTACTGTGTATACACGCCTTAACTATTAGAGGATGCATGGGGCCACCCAAGAAGGACTTGCACCTGTTAGCAATTGCGACATCGCGCACACCTGCGATTCCAGAGAGTGTTGCGGCAATCATCACCACCGCGACGCTGTAGCTGCTCCGCCGTGGACGACGAGCACTCTTTGTTCCAACATCGAACGGGAGGGACGTAGTTTAAGTTAGGAATAATTTATAATGTAATTTTCTTACAATAAATTATTAATAAGTAAATTTCGGTTTTTTTTGCGCCTTCGCGGGTCGGTCAATATAATTGGCGCAGTCGGTAGGATAATCCTTGAGAGCCGTCTCTCGGAACGCGAAACTACAAGCATCGAGTATCGCTATTCCATCGGAGGGACGACGACGGGGATCCAGAACCTACACCATTGGCCGCCGCAACGCGAAGGGTATCCGAACATTGATACTGCAGGAAAGGCCGAAATGAAAATCCTGTAAGTACACTAATTCTCTTAGTGACTTGCCACTCCTAGATTGTAAGTTTTCCTAGATTACCCATTCACGGGAACCGAGGAACTGTAGTGCGTAGGCTTAAAATATATTAATTCATCGCGAATTAATTTTAGAATTTTGCAAAATCAATTTGTAAAATTCAAATATATAGATATTAGGTTGATAAAAGATTAATAAATTTGAATATTAATTAATTACGAATTGATTTATTTTCGAATTTTACGAATTAATTCATTTTATAATTCAAATATATTAGGTAAAGATTATTAATTTTTTATGTTAGGTTAACGAAGTAAATAAATTTAATTAAATTTAATATATTTTATATAGGTAATACAGATATTTAAAATGTCAGATTTGGATAAAATTTTTAATGCACTTATGCCCGTTTTCACCAACATCCCCTAAGTTTATGGGATCCCCTAAACATGCTTAGGGGACCGTTAAAAGATGGTTTCTGTTTCACCAGCCATTAGGGGTCAACTAAACGTTAAAAAGTCCCCTAACTTTAGGAGGCCGACATTTTGGCCCATAAACCGGCACATAAGTAAGTGATCCTTTAAGAAACAAAGATGGATAGTGATTTATATGAGTTTTTAGAAAATTTAGACACGGTTTCGACTATATTCGACGTAAATAACCATCGTAGACCAAAAATATACCGAAAACGACCAAATTACTTCGAAAGTTTTGATGAAACTGATTTTTTCGGAGATATAGGTTAAGTAAATCATCAGTGTTGTATTTATTGGAAAAGATTGAACACGCCTTAGAATTTCCTGATAATAGGTGAGTACAATCTACTAATTACAAGCTTTTATAAATAGGTTTGTATTTATGCACATGCTATAATAGTGCGCGTGGTATTTTTTTTTTGTTTCTAGTTACGCTACGATTATATTTTCTTTTAAAATTGTGTAGTTACAAATGCTGTCCTTAACTATTTCATTTGCTTTTATTTCAGAAATAATTCTATATCTCCAATAAATCAATTATTAATGACATTGAGGTTTTATGCTACGGGGAGTCACTTGTTAGCTGTGGCAGACATGGGTGGTATCAGTGTGGCTACTTGCAGTCGGATAATAAAGCGAGTATCTGCAGCGATTGTAACTCTACGACCAGAGTTTGTCAACTTCCCTAATACTAGTGAGGAGCAAGAAAACGTTAAGATGGAATTTTATAATATTTCAAGATTCCCTAATGTTCTTGGCTGCATCGATTGTACACATGTGAAAATTCAATCACCAGGTGAAACTTCAAGACTAAACTTTATTACGTTAACAAGTCAGTATTTTACACAAAATAATGTCGTTTTGTGTTTTTTTAAGGTGGCGATGATGCAGAGTTATTCAGGAACAGGAAGGGATACATGTCCATAAATGTTCAGACAATAGCATCAGCTAATTTATTAATAAGGGATGTTGTGGCACGTTGGCCAGGTTCAACACATGACTCGGCTATTTATCAAAATAGTCATACATATAGAAAATTTGAAAGAGGAGACTTTACTGACAGCTATTTACTGGGTGACAGTGGATACCCGTTGAAGGTAAAATAGTTAAGCAAGTACAAGTATTTATAAAAGGAAAATATGTATAGAAATAAATACAATCCATGTGTCATAGATAATCAATTTATTTAAAAAAATACAATTTCTCTATTTAGTCATTCTTTGGCACACCAAATAAATTCTTCAGATTGAAGTTTCCACCTGTAAAGTAAATTATAATATTATGAACTTATAAAACAGCAGATATTTTTTTCTTTTCAGAACCATTTGTTGACTCCTTATTTAAATCCTACGACAAGAGGTCAGCAGAAATACAACGAGGCTCACATAAAAACCAGGAATGTGGTAGAAAGACAATATGGAGTCTTAAAACGACGTTTTCCTGTGTTAGCTGTTGGTATAAGACTGGAATTAAAAAATGCAATAAATGTTATTATTGCGTGTTGTGTTTTACACAATATATGTATTTTAAGAAAAGAACGTGAGCCGGTGAATGAAAATAATGTTCCTAATATAGAGGAACTCATTACAAATGGGCAAATAGGAAACATTACCAACATCACATCTCAGAACACATATGGATACAGAAGACTACAAATTACAAATTATTTTGAAAACCTGTTACGTGAAATAAATTAATAATAGCATACCCTTTATTTGGTTAAGAACTTCTATTTTTATTTCTAAATCTTTTCTTGCTGACTCTATTTGTAAACTGTATAAGGTTCTTTTAAATTCTATTTCTTCTTCCAGCAATTTCTTTTTTAAATCTTCAATTTCAATTTTTTTTTCATTTATCCCCCTGAATCCTGTACACAGGGTAGACACAACTTCCGTCTGGAGATGGTGATTTTCTTTGAGAATTGGTCTACGCCTTTTCCAAAGAGGAGTTCCTAATATCTTAGAACATGGTGGTGTGTTCACTACATTGTGTTCGTCTCCCTTAACTTCATTTATACCCATGTTCTGGAAACAAATTAATGTACTTTAAAAATTGTTTAGTTTTAAATTTTATACTTTTCTTTTATACCTACTATTTATTTTCTGTATTACTGTGTGCACTTTGGTGTGTACCAATAAACGTTTTTTCTTTTACTTACATGTAGCTTTTTTATATAATTAACATAAGTAGCCCGTCCTCTTTCTATATACAAAAGAGTCATCTTGTTTGTCAAGATCTGATCGGCTTGAGTATTAAGTGAAAAAGTAATTTAAGAAGAAAAGAAAAGATAGAAAAATCCTTTTACACTTTATTAACTTAATACAGTACTAATATTGCCTATAATTAAATTGTTGATTGAATAAAAATTATATATCTGGCAGTACTTACCGTAACCAGTTCAGCGTCTAAAATTATACCCTGCGATTCTTCACTGGTCACTTCTGGATCAATAACATTGATGGATGAAATTGGGATAACTGAATCTGAGTCTAGAACATCAGCAATACCACTGCAACCTCGACCCATTAATTCGCAGACTTGTTCTAATATTGGGTCTGTTTTTATAGTTGAGGGTCCTCCACCGGTTCCAGTTGCACAACTCCTGTTTCTCGAGTTGTACGTTTTTGCTTCGCTTTTCATTTTCTCCCAGACTCTCATGAGAGCATCTTTACTCCTACGATAAAATGTAGATATATAATATGTATAGCTGTTGACCATGTGGTAGTTACACAGAACAGTAAAGTAGATAGAAGTGTGATGTGGGCGTGGCCCACGTGTCACTTGTAAGGTAAGATCACCTAACTTGCTCTCAGTTGTGCGCAGAAAAATATTCGAGTCGGTTGTCAGCTGTCAAACCTTTTTTCCATATTTATTCATTAATTAGGTCGTGTTGTTCGGTATTAGAGTGCAAAAATGATAGCAGACGAAATAATATCAGCAATGGAGGCATTTCATACCATCGGTAAGTCTTATTTTTATTTATTTTACATATAATATTTTATGTTATAACTTCGCTTGTAATTTGTCAAAATTGTATACAAATATCTAGACAAAATGAACCTTAATCCGTAAGAAATTAGTACTATTATAGATTGAACAGCAAACAAGACTTTCTGGAATATTATTGCAATAAACAAACGAATGTCGCTTTAGTGATGCTTGTGGCGCATATCGACAGTATCGATACTTTAGAAAAGACAAACATTATAAATATTAAATTTTATTTTATTTTTCCTTAGCTTTCATTTGTCCAATTTATTTATAGATTTCCCAAAGAGGCAAATTTAAAAGAGAAATGGATAAATGCAACGTGACGAGTTAACTGGATGCCGAACAGCACTAAGCGGTCTAACAAAGGCCACCGATACAGCAAACCTACGGCAGTCCCAAGATTTAAAATAATGCATATTTTCTTTTTGTATTTTGTAAATATAGATTAATACTATTCTATTCCGTTTTTTATTTAATAATAATAATATAAAAAGACGTACTTAGTAGTAATAAACATACTCCAAAATGTGACACATTATACTATAGGTACTCATATAATAGAAAGAAAAAAAAATACACAAAAAATATTTATTTGTGAATTATCGATAACAAGGCTGACATCCCTCAGGGCATAGCATCAGATAAATATCAAGTTAATGTCATTAATGTTGAGTGACACAAATTTCAACCTTATCTCTATGAGTTGAGGTTCAAAGTTATATCTATCGAAAACTAACGCCCTCTGTTGTGGAGTAGCTGGATGTTTTCGAATTTGGAATATCTGTGGAATGAGAAACAAAACAGCTAATATACCTAGGGATGTTATACTAAAATAAACCGTAACATGGTGCGTTAGGGTACATATTGAAATGCTGAATTTATAACCTAAGTCAGTTTTTACTCAAATTAAGCTGTCCAATCAAAGGCATAGATTACTTGTAGTGTACTGTATAACTATCGGTTTAAATGTGTGGGTTTGGCGACACTGGTTTTCATAGTAATTATGACATTATAGCACTTCTATTTGTTTTTAATGTTCTGTGGGTAGTTATCATAATGATAAAATATGGCATGTTTGTGTTTATTTAACTAACCTGTACATATTTCCCGTTGAATTATATTGAGAACAGAGGTTTATCCAAGCCTCGTTCTTAGCTAGGTTGGTTGTACCATCTGTTCTTTTATTTAAAATGATGTTTTTAAAAATACACACCAATTTCACCAACTTATCTTTTTCGTCCACTGTAAAATTTTGACTACGCTTCCTTTTTTCAGCCATTTTATTATAATAATCGATTGTCGAACGCAACTAAATTATTTGTAAAATTTAAAAATAACACGGAAGCTAAGAGGCGATTAAAACAAACATAAATGTCAACCAACTGTCAAATACAAGTTACCACAGATTAAATGCATGTTTCGTTATGCATATACAGAGTAAAAATGCTAGAAAATATTAAATTAATTAAAAAAATGAATGAAATTATATTTATTATTGCTATGAAAACATTATTTATCATAAACTATATCTATTTGTGTAAAAACTTCAGAGAATTTTATAAAAAACGATATTATTTAAAAGTATCGATAAGTCTACAAGTGAAACAATCACTAACATCGAAAAAAAAAACGTCACATAGTTATGTAACCCCTAGTTAGGGGATAGAAATGATGGTGAAACGCAATTTTATATAGGGGCTAGTTTAGGGGACCTTTTAAGTAAAGGGTCCCATACTTATGTGGTAGTATAGGGGATGTTGGTGAAAACGGGCATTAGACTTTTGCCAGAATTTGATGGTAATGTTAACGTTTTAACAAGATTTATACATTTAAGTGACCAATTGGCTGAGGAATTTATAGATAAAGATCCCGGAAATACTTTAAAAACTGCCGCGTTATGTAATGGTATTTTAAATAAAGTCACTGGGCCCGCAGCCCGAGTTATTAATGCAAATGGTATACCTACTACTTGGCACGGTATTAGAAGCGTATTAGTTAATAACTTTTCTGACCATAGGGATGAGACCGCCCTTTATAACGATTTAGCCTTATTAACGCAAGGTCGTAGCTCTCCTCAAGAGTTCTACGAAAAATGTCAGCATCTTTTTAGTACCATAATGACGTATATAGCATTACATGAAACAGTCGTTACTACTCGTGAGGCAAAAAGGGACCTGTATCAAAAATTAACACTACAGGCTTTCCTACGTGGCCTACGAGATCCGTTAGGCTCACGTATACGTTGCATGCGCCCCGCAACCATTGAAAAAGCATTAGAATACGTGAATGAAGAACAAAGCACTTTATACCTTCAACAACGTAATGAAACTTTTGATAGGAAACCCCACGTACCTTTTAGAATGTCATACTTGCATGAACCGTTTTATAGACATAATAATAATGATTTTAGTGAACCTATCTCTTCTAAACTACAGCCTATACATTCTTTTAGACCGCAATTTAAGCCATCAAATTTTATTCAACCATACGGACCAGCACGTCCTACTCGTACTATGCAAATTTTCCGCGCTGCACCCCCTAACTATAACCCGCAGAGCAATACGTTCAGATTACAGCCTAAACATCCCGCGCAACCGAAACCGCATCCTATGAGTGGCGTTAGCCATTACGTGACAAAGACTTTACCACCGACACCTTTTGCACGCGCTCATGATTGGTCAAAATTTGGCAATCCACCCCCGAGTAATTATTTTAAGACTAGGAAGATGAATCATAATGAATATATAGATGACGAAGATTATTACTGTACCGATTTATATCCTTATGAAGATGACTATTATAATTATGAATATTACTGTACGGAATATGAACCTTATGTACATTACGAACAGACAGACGCACCTGAAAATTTTGTTGAAACGTGTGACGTACGTTCAGAACACGATCAGGATTTTCAGAATCCACCAAAAGTTAGAAAAACCAAAATAGAATTAAATCTACACACGCAACGTCAACTTCCTTATATTCAAATTCATAATCCTCCACTTAAATTGTTAATTGATACTGGAGCTAACCAATCTTTTCTTAGCCCCGATGCAGTACAGAGATATTTTCCTGACGTTACTCTTAATTATGATCCCTTTGAAGTAAGCAATGTTCATGCTGTAACACGTAATAATTATTCTATAACACTACCTAGTTTTCCTGAATTTAATGACCCTGACGATATCACATTTTTCGTTTATAAATTTCACAATTATTTCGACGGCTTAATAGGTTCAGATTTGTTAGATAAATGGGAAGCATCCATTAATTATAAAACTAAAACTTTAAATACATGCAACGCTACGAATCAGTTATTAGTATATGACTCACGGAACGCTAATCTTTATGAGGACGTCATACCCGCAGGAAGTAGTAAATTAGTTAGATTACCCGTAGATGTTGAGAATGGAGACGCTATTATACCGGAACAAATTATATGTAATTGTCATATTTCTGAATGTTTAACGAAGGCGAGGAGCAATCGCGCTATCGTGGAAATTTCTAATGCAACCCGTAATGATGTAATTTTTTCAATGGATCGACCAGTATGTGCCGAGGTTTATAATAACGAGTACACGCGCACCAAACGTTCGTCCGACCGTGTGAAACAGGTATTATCTCGCTTGCGTACTGATCACTTAAATAATGAGGAACGTTTAAATTTAGAGTCATTATGTTCAGAATATGCGGATGTATTTTATATAGAAGGCGAAAACTTAACATTTACGAATAAAATTAAGCATTCTATTAGAACTAAGGATGAAATACCGGTTTATACGAAAAGTTATCGCTATCCATTTATTCATAGGCAGGAAGTACAGAATCAGATAAGTAAAATGTTAGAACAGGGTATTATTAGACCATCAGATTCAGCATGGAGCTCTCCTATTTGGGTGGTACCTAAAAAGGCAGATGCATCCGGCAAAGTTAAATGGCGTTTAGTTGTTGATTTTAGAAAGTTAAATGAGAAAACTTTGGATGACAAATATCCGATTCCTAATATTACAGATGTCTTACATAAATTGGGTAACTGTCAATACTTCACAACGCTAGATTTAGCAAGTTGGTTTTATCAAGTGGAAATGAACCCAGCTGACATTCCAAAAACCGCTTTTAGTGTAGAACATGGTCATTTTGAATTCTTAAGAATGCCCATGGGTCTAAAGAATAGTCCATCTACTTTTCAAAGAGTAATGGATAATGTACTGAGAGATTTGCAAAATTCTATTTGTCTAGTTTACCTAGATGATATAATAGTGTTTAGAACTTCTTTACAGGAGCATATCGTTAATCTTGGAAAAGTGTTTCAGAGATTGCGTGAATCCAACTTTAAAATACAGATGGATAAATCGGAATTTCTTAAACTCGAAACCGCGTATCTAGGTCACATTATTAGCAAAGATGGGATAAAGCCTAACCCAGATAAGATATCTGCCATCCAAAAGTATCCTCTTCCGAAAACTCCAACCGACATTAAACGATTTCTAGGTCTATTAGGTTATTATAGGAAATTCATACCAGATTTCGCTAAAATCACGAAACCCATGACACAATGCTTAAAAAAGGGTTCAAAGATAACATTTTCTAAAGATTACATTGAATGTTTCAATAGGTGTAAAACATTATTAATGAACGATCCAATTCTTCAGTATCCTGATTTCAATAAAGAATTTATTCTTACAACTGACGCGTCGAATTTAGCTATCGGTGCTGTACTCTCTCAAGGCCCCGTTGGTTCCGATAAACCAATTGCGTACGCTTCACGTACACTTAATAGTAGCGAAATTAATTATAGTACGATTGAAAAGGAGCTACTAGCAATTGTCTGGGCAACGAAATATTTCCGCCCTTATCTTTTTGGTCGAAAGTTTAAAATTATGACTAATCATAGGCCCCTTCAATGGGTCATGAATTTAAAGGAACCTAATTCCCGTCTCACACGTTGGAGGCTCAAACTTAGCGAATACGATTATACCGTAATTTATAAGCAGGGAAAGCACAATTGTAACGCCGATGCTTTATCGCGTATTCAAATTAACAATGAGGAAACAGATTCTTTAGCGGTTAATCCAACAGAAACAACACCTTCATTAATAAAAAGAAGTTCAGATACAATTACTGGTCATTCCAATTCAATTAAGATTACTGTACATTCGAAATCAGATACTCTTAAAGCAAATTCCGACACCGTCACAGTTCATACTGACGCGGAGAACCCAATTCTAGATATCCCTATAACAGATGTACCGGCTGATTTACCTATTCATATCTATACTAAGAAGAAATATGGCGCTGTTGCTAAATTTAGGCTTAAGAGGGTACCTAAATTGTTACAGAATCCTTCCTCTGATCCTGTGCCTGATTCAAGCGGAGGATCCCACCCTGAGTAGCTTGGATGATGGACCCGGTATACTACCATTTAATATTGGAACTGCAAGAATTGTCACTCATTATCATTCATTTTTGCAAATTATTAATTTAAAAGATATTCGCGATAGTATAACCATAGTAAAGGATCAATTAAATTCATTAACACCTAATTTGCACGATAGATTATTTTCGCTATATAATTCACATATCGAACACTTACATTATAAGATTATTAAATTATCAAATCAGTTAGAAACTTTTGAACCCAATCGCAAAAAGAGAGGTCTCATAGATGGTTTAGGTTCAGTAATAAAAAGTATTTCTGGTAACCTAGACTATACGGATGCAATTAAATATGATACCGCAATTAAATTATTACAAAATAATGAAAATAGATTGGTCACAGAAATGAATAATCATATAAGCCTCAGTAAAGATTGGATAAACCAACAATCTGACATTTTAAACAACTTAATTAAAAATCAGGAAAAAATTGAAATAGCTATAAATGATTTAAAGGAAAATAATTTAAACATTACTATATACATCGATTTAATTCAACGCGTAGCAATTTTATCAGATAACATTGATGATATATCTGAGGAATTACATAGATTAGAAAATTTATTAGGTTTTATTCGTGCGAAAGTACGCATCATCTTATGTTCAATTCAAATTCACTAAAAGAAATGTTAAATAAGTTAAACAAATTTTATGGCAAAGATCAAATCCCTCAAGTTAATTATAGAGAATATTTTGATTTAGTTAAACTAGGCTATTATTATAGTAATAGAAATATAGTTATAGTTTTTATGTTCCCGGTTGTCCTTCCTGCTACCTTTGAATTATTTAAATTATCCATAGTTCCTAATAAAGATAGTAAAGTCCTAATTCCACCCTATCCTTTTGTGGCAATTCACGACGAGGATTTTATGTACATGGAGGCAGAATGCCCGAAGTCTGGCCTAGGGTATCTATGTGAGGACAAGTTGAACCATCATCGATCCAAAAATGACTGCGTGTATCACCTTATTACCACGCAACGAGTCGTCGCATCTTGTCTCTTCACGCCTGTGGAGCTCGGAGCACCCGCACTAGAAAAATTAGACGACGCCCACTACGTCATCAGTTTCCCAAAGCCATCAAAAATTCACCTATCATGCTCGCAAGATCAATATGACGTCATTAAAGGAAGCTACTTAGCCACAATACCCAAAAACTGCATTCTTCAAACGGAGGCTTTCAAGATAGTCAATCGAGAAGACCATATCAAAGGACAGATAATGAAAATTGCAAACCTGCCAGATTCCAGCTAATATAATACAGATGAAGAAGTTCTGAAGTTGAATTCGATAAATTTGGATAAATTACACGCTAGTAACAGAGCTATATCAATGGAAATGCCTATCAGTACCAACAACGGATACGAGATTCTCTATATGCAGCCTTCCATCATACCGATATATGTTATATTAATAACGAGTGCAGTTGCCCTAGTGACATGGTACGTCGTACGGAGAGTGCGTACATCAAAGCCTATTACTACGAGTGTTCATGGTAATCAAAGAGAAGAAATAGAACATCAATCGGCGGAGTGTGAAATTTCAGCGATATTAACGAGCCTTGCCCGCCAATAATCGCTGAACTTCAGGAGGGAGGTGTTATGTACTGTGTATACACGCCTTAACTATTAGAGGATGCATGGGGCCACCCAAGAAGGACTTGCACCTGTTAGCAATTGCGACATCGCGCACACCTGCGATTCCAGAGAGTGTTGCGGCAATCATCACCACCGCGACGCTGTAGCTGCTCCGCCGTGGACGACGAGCACTCTTTGTTCCAACATCGAACGGGAAGGACGTAGTTTAAGTTAGGAATAATTTATAATGTAATTTTCTTACAATAAATTATTAATAAGTAAATTTCGATTTTTTTTGCGCCTTCGCGGGTCGGTCAATATAATTAGTTGGCGTGTGAAATGTAACAAAAATAAAAGGATGTTTGTTTTTGTATTCATTGTTAAATTATATTTTAAAAGTAAATAGTTGAATTGTGATATTCATCAATCGGCCAGAGGTACTTATTATAATGTAAAAACTGCTATATCCATTAAATACCTGAATGTATGCTTCATATAATTCTGACATGAAGATAATGACGATGCTAACTAGCTTGTTGATATAAATAATTAAAACTTTTAATAAGAAACAATTAGGATAATAACATTAAACTTTACTGAAGTCATAAAAGACTTGAAAGTGCTAATAAAATGAATTGAGCCTATTGATTTGCAGACGAAAGTTTGGATTATAAAACTTGAGTTTTATAACGAACATCGGTAATTCTTTCACTTGCCGAGTTAATGAGTGCATTGGACTCAATTGCTTGTTTTATTAACTTATAATTGCTTATCATGGGACAACTTTTAATTGTACACTAAAGAGGAAAACTGGTTCACTCGTAATAACTTCATTTGAATACTTATTTTTGAGCTACACGTTTACAAGTTTTACAGCTGTGCTGTATATTTATAATCAGCTTTTATTAAAAAAAAAAAAGTCTTTATTATGGTGTAATCTAGTTTAAACAAATTCGATTAAATTAATTCAACGCTAATGAATCAAGATATTTCATCAACTAAACAGTACCTGTGACTACAGCAATATTAAATTAAGTATAAATTATGAAATCACAAGAAGTAAAAAACGAAGAAGTTACTCGCGTTTTGACCTGATTTAAATCGATAAAATTATCTCAATCCCGACTGGTCAGATGACCTTGCTTCCATCGAAAGACGACCTTCTTAGAACCTACACAAAAAATATAACCAAACCAAAATGGATGGGAATTCCGATTGGTTTGACACTTAATCATGCTGCGTTGGTTTTTGTTTTTATTATAAACCTCTTTAGCTGGTAACTTGCTAGGACCTTGAAAGAACAATAAAGTGTTAGAAATAAAAGTTTTATGGTCGAAGTGAATTATGTCCTTTTTTATTCGGAAATTTGTAGGCGTGAAGATGCCAGTTGAAATTACACGTCTATCAACCCGAAATTCATCTCTGGTAGGAGGAGATTCAGGACATCCGTTAAACACAGTAATTATTCAGATTTTTATAATATCTCCGTCCAACATCTTGATTGATTGTTAGGTGTCTGAATTGTGATTAATTATAAACTTCTCTCCAAATTTATTCTTCTGATGAATCGTATATGTAATGAATCCTGTAATACTTTAAAAGTAAATGCAGCACAAATTGATGTAGATATTCTATATGTATGGTTTTATAGCGATATATCCACACCCTTGTCATTGTTGTCAATGCATTCGATGCGCTGAGAGCCGCACGCCAGATAACGGTGTCGCACCGTGGCGTAAATAAATTTTACAATCTCGGATTATTACATTATCGACCGGGCTATCGTAGGGTCGAGCTGCCAGCGCCCACACGAGCGTGTCGACGCGCCCGTCAAATCACGACCTGCTCAAACGAAACCTTCGCGTAAAAACGAGAAGAAATTTCATACAAAAGTGCCTTTAATCTATCGTCGAGTCACGACAATTCCATAGAGCCGTCGCGGTCGCCCCAATCTGTCGGATACAGCAGTGTGGAGAGGAGGGGTAGGCTACCGCGTCTCTCGGCAACGACGCCGGTCCCTCGCCCGTCGCCGGCTCTGCGCCCAAGCGCTCAGTCTGTTGTCATCGGGCAATCAGATCGCACGTGTATCGCGATTTGTTGTACAGTTGTGAACGAACTTTGTTGTGAAAAACTTGGTGTTTATCTTTGAGGATCGTGATATATGCAGTGTTTGTGACGTTCAATCATAACTCATGTGAATTGTTAGTGCTCATACATCGGGAAACAATATCTGATGGTTCTTTTCAATAATAACATGAAAATACATGGTAAAGATTTTTGCATGTGTTCAAGATTTGAATAAGTCCTGTCTTATTTGTATATCCTGATGATCTTGGCTTGCACGATGCACGACAGAAATCAGACATCTGACTATTAGAAATATAAAGTTAAAGAGGATTATAACTTCAGCGTGGGCTCATTTAAATATTCATAATATAAGCGTTGCATTTCATCCGGACCACCGAAATGGTCAAAACAATGGGAGACCTTGCGTCTCCGATGACATTGACTCTCCAAATGTTAATTTGAGTATGCGTGAACAATCGATCACGGTGGGCTTAGGAGAATTGAGGCTGTGTGTGACCCTGTTGCGCCTACGGGACCAGCCGCAGTGGGTGGACGGCATAGTTTTCGAACCGCCTAGAAAACGACAGTGGGTGTTTGAATGGAGCCAGTTAATAATAATGGTGAGATTTAATCACCACCATAGAGGTTACACAATAAAGCTACAAAAGCATGTCCGCGGTTCGAGTCGTAGAAATCCTTTGAATTAACACATAAATAGTTACTAACATACTGCTTTTGAGCAATTCAATTTAGGTAGACTAGATATTAATCCTATTAATGACGATGCTTTATACTTTATAGTATTCGGAATGTTTTTACCTTGGCACGGTCTAGGAGCCGGAAAATGCCATGAATCCTTACAATCTCGTTCATCCTGTTAGTCAAATATTTTGCACATGTCGCTAGCAGACATCAGATGTCGCCTGACAAAAAACAGAACACTAGAGTGGCACATGTTGCGGATCAAATTCAGGGCAAAACTATCTCTCAAGACACTCATAGGGCCGGTCAAGATCCACTCGACCGGGTTTAAAATAGACAAGACGCTACCCAAATGTTTACTTAAACTTCAAAGAAATGGACATAAAAATATAGGCCTAAATATAAATGAGCGTGGAATGGAATTTAATTAAATAATAATTACGTTAACCCTGTTATTACGGACGCATCTGGTGTGAATGATGAATGCGTTCGTCAAATAAAAAAGATTTATTCGAGAGATCTGCGCGGGCGCGGGCGGCACGTGGGTCGGCAGATGCGCATCGCACTGCAACAAAGGATGAACTTTTAATCTTACACAATCTCTTTTACCCGCAGCTGAATTTACAATTTCTTTACGCTACTTCAAGGAATTGGCAGCTGCGGATTTGAACATTGAGATAAAAACGCTTTGATCGTAATCAATAGTAAATATGACTTAGAGTTTGAAATTCAATAGGCTTTTAGAAAACGTGGCACCCGTGTGTTTTAATATAAGAGGTCAAGTCCGGCATACGGAGTTTTTCTTAAGATTATATCTCGAGAACCTGTAGATCGATACCTTTTAAGGTAGCTTGCTCCTGTACGGTATTGACAACTGCGGGATGCTTTACATCAATATATGTCTCCGATATCTATCCACTCTCTACAAGTTTTCCTTCAGTTTCTTAACCGCAACGGAATTCATTCATAAATTAAGTTAATTTATTTAAACTATATGTATAAGGTATATTAATGCAGATAAAAACAATACCCACGTTTTCAATAAAGTTGTTATTTCCTTATGCAGAACTTAAATATACAAAATAAGTTTCTTGACTTGAACATATTGACTAGTTTCATCATACCAGGAATGTTGCAACGAACAAAGAATCAATTTTCTTAATTATCGGCAAACGCTTTTAGCCACGTAACTCATACATTCTACCTTCCCGTGAAATTACGCGTGTACAAAGCCTAATACATAGGAATAATTCAAAGTAAATAAATTACATATTTATAAACTACAGTTATAAAATACAGGTGCCTCGCAGAAGCAGTGAGCAATTTGATCATGTTTAATGATTGTAATAAGTCGATTTGTGAATAACAATGCACCAATTACGGGGAGAGATGTTTTAACAACCCCGTGATTATTTATAAAGCTAAAAAAATAACCCAATCACAAAGTGAGGCACGTTCCCGCCACCTGCCTGACAGCTGTGGGGATTTATAACTGACAGATACAAAATTTCCCCTCAAGGATACCATAAACGTGCAGCTGAGCTTAAGGAAATGGGTGGACAATTTGGGTAAACAACTCCGATTCGAGTGTATATCGATTTTTTGCGACCGTGAACAATTTTTGTCGTAGGTACCTATTGTTGTTCAGCTTGTTGAGCGTAAGGTTGAGAATTTTGTAGGTTTTCTTATAGAATAGATAATTTATAACTAAATAACCGCTGACTTCCGGTCTTAATTTATTTGTTTGTAGATAAGAATAAATAATCGTTTGTTGCATAATTGTGATAAATTTCTGAAATGGTGTCTTATAGTAATAAAAAAACAAAAATAACATTTTTCACACTGTTTGTAACGATATCGTATAATTTATTGTAATTCACGACCATTGGCTGTGATTTAACGGTCTCGACACAGCGTCTGAGAGGAAATATGGCTGAAAATATATCGCCCTTACTCTGAACTTGTACTAAAATAGTTAAGCTACGCCTTCCATTTCTCTAGGACCATTACGACATCCTGTGCGTACGGCGTTGGCTGAAATACGTGCCCATTATACTTTTTCAACGAAATAAATACATAATTTAAAAATTAACATCGAAAATTAGGAAATACCACTTAAGAAAATAGCTTCAAAAACCCATAGTTCTATTTAAAAGCTATAGGTTTTTGTGCATTGTCATATAACGTTTCAATTGCACATTGATATTATTACCAAATTGTTTCAATATTTATCTAAACTAAAATTTAGCTTTCGTGTTTACAA
This sequence comes from Colias behrii, assembly GCA_029959065.1. Classification (NCBI taxonomy): domain Eukaryota; kingdom Metazoa; phylum Arthropoda; class Insecta; order Lepidoptera; family Pieridae; genus Colias; species Colias behrii. Next base: position 9,690,792 of record JARWMC010000010.1, read on the forward strand.
GACTTATGATTACAATCGAGTACGTAACATCAACGTGTCTTATCTATCCGCCGTCATAACTGAAAGTTGTTCAATAATTGTATTATGCCGCCAAAAGTAATTTAGTCCACAGATACAATATTGCTATTATATCGCATGACTCGCATTGTCGCTTGACGAGGGGCGCCCCTGGTGGCACTTCATCGTTAATCATTCTTTTCTTCACAAACAAATTTCCAATATTCAATTCTCGCGGCCGCAATCATTTCAAAATCTGCCTGATAAATGGAACGGGTTAATTACCCCGTTCGTGACGTGACGTCCCGTGGTTTATTGGAAACAGTTCAGCTTTACCTGTGATGTATCTGTCCTAATATCCTGTGAGCGGACGTGAAATATTTTTTTGCTTGAACTTCTCAACTTTCTCACATATTTGCTGTTTTTTGTTACACTATTTGTTAAGAGTTAATTAGCTTCTGGCGGAACATGTGGCGCAGATGTTGCGTTTTTTAATATCCGATTCTTCGTGTTTTATTTCTATGCTTTTTCCGCGCTTTGATCAAAAATAACTGTCCCACAAACACGTCAGAGTTATCGTATGGTGACAAGTTTTATCTCGTATCAGTTATCAATCTTGTAAGCACATATAGTGTAAGCAAATAGATGTCCGTTACGCGTCACAAAATAACGATTTATTTTAAAAACGTAACAGAAAGTTTCAGTTCAAATGTTATACAATTTTGGCTTAGGTTTCATTGCGTTGTTAGGTTTAATAGGTGTAAGATAACTTCTCGGGCATTATGCCAAATTCTATAACATCTTAAGCTCGGGTTACGTGAGCGAGATGCATGTGATACATGTCCTAGTGACTGCAAAGTATTACGCGAGCATTCATGTCAGCGAAGCATACGTTGTTATAGTTTGTGTTCTATATAGTGTGTGTTGGAATTGTGATGCGCTAGACGGATATTGCAACAATGTGTCTATTATGGAATGCCGTATATTACTTATTATTCATAATGTCCTTTAACTTTTTGATGTGAAACTTCTTGAGGCGCGTTGGGAGTAATATTTCAAGGTCGTCCTGGCAATACCGTCACGTCATGGAGTAAGGCGACGATTTTGGTAACTTAGAATCTTGCCAAAGAAGTTTCACTCTGACACGTGTGCTCGGCATACAGGCTGTTTTCACTGTGTAGAATCAAAATTAATTGAAAATTTACTCAAAATGGGTATCTGTCAGGTGGTGGTGTCCTTATTTAAAGATAATTTAATGTTGGAGATGATTGTAGGCTTCCTCGAAAGTTGGACGTTTTAGGTGAAGATAATGATCGGACTGTCAAATCACAACTCGATGTGTCGCCGCTTGGTCGCCGCCATATTTATCAGGCGGATTCGTGTTGACAGTATTGACACATGTCACAACGTTTCGGGCACGTGGATTTAACACTAATTATTTTGTATTTTTTGTATGGGTTTTAACAGTTTTTCTATCACGTTAGTAATTAGGGAATCTGTTATAGCTGTCACTACCGCTATTACTACTAATACGTAGTTAGGATGTAATAATTTTTATAAATTGAAATTCGAAATACCTTAAAAAGTAAAAAAATCATTTCAATGCTTTGTCACCTCAGTTGTAACTTATAACATTGTGCCGTGTGACTACAACATTATTGGAAGAATGTGTAATTCTATACATGTTAAACTATCTTCTTATTTTGTTGCACGTATCAAGTTCGACCCATATAGCTAGACATTAGTCAAGGTTCCCATTTACGATAACTGGTACTCACTAATCTCGCCATATACGTTCACAATTAGCTGTCATACATTTTCTTTGTGCTGTGACTGTTTAATTGTAGAGCTTTGCTTTCCTTTTGTTTGATAAACACATGGTCGTTGGACGGATTGGGGACTCGAGTTTTTGTTGCAAAGATGAATGCGGATGTGCTGAATGATTGTAATTATCTTGTTAAATGTTCGTCTTATCGGCTAGTTTATTTCCTTATTCATTAAATGATAGCGTAGTAGTACGCTACAAGGTTCAAAAGGCATCTTTGTTTAGCCGGATTTGCGCTACATAATCATAAGTAATAAAAAGAGAAAATTTCTAAAATGCTCCCAACCCCTGAACCGCGAAATTGTTGATGCGCGTTATTTACGGTTTATTATGAAATCTAGATAAACGTCCGCCGTTTGTAAAGACCGCAGATTTCTGGGTATTTTAAAAAAGCTTAGATGAAAGTATCCGATTGTCCTTAACTCGGACATTATCAGACAATAACTTCGCTCCAGGCTCGCCAAACCCGTTACACCAGGTGAGGCGAAATCCTCAGCGATTTGTCAGGCGAATAACAATAAATCAGAGGAATACTTAATTTAAATGAGAAAAATGTTTAAAAAAGTATCACCGGTAGGCACGGTAGCGATGCGCATCAGATAAAATATAAAATATTTTGTCATTAACGAGGATGTTTAAATGTGCATTAAGTTTCGTGAACGTCTTCGTCTTTGTAATTATGACGGTGGCGTTATTTATTTCATTAATTTATTATCATGCTTATTTGAGTAACGGTTGCAGAAATTTTTAATGGTTTTTAAGGGTAACCGTGTTCTGAAATCACCACGTTGAAATTTATTTTTGTTAAACGACCCACCGGTTCTTAAGGGTGCGTATAAAGCAAAATTACCAATCTTCTATTAGATGATACGTGTAATATTCAAGACCAAATCTAAAAAATAAAATATATATCAAACTAGATGATATGTTCAACGATTCTGTTTAATCAAAAACATAAAATATTAAAATTTACTCGATAAAAAAAAATCACCAAGTTAGCTCTAATTTTCACACTTTTACGTTTTCTACTTGACATGGTAATACTTATTATGATTTTTTTTTCATAAACAATTATATTAAAACATTTGCAAGATATTTGTCAGAGCATTTTGTGTAATTACTTTTAGTTTTGGTTTTATCTGCGATAAACCACTTTTATCGTGACAAAACCAAACGTTTATCTCGAGAAAAAAAGAGCGCCAAAAGTGGTTTATCGCAGATAAAACCAAAACTAAAAGTAATTACACAAAATGCTCTGACAAATATCTTGCAAATGTTTTAATATAATTGTTTATGAAAAAAAAAATCATAATAAGTATTACCATGTCAAGTAGAAAACGTAAAAGTGTGAAAATTAGAGCTAACTTGGTGATTTTTTTTTATCGAGTCAATTTTAATATTTTATGTTTTTGATTGAACAGAATCGTTGAACATATCATCTAGTTTGATATATATTTTATTTTTTAGATTTGGTCTTGAATATTACACGTATCATCTAATAGAAGATTGGTAATTTTGCTTTATACGCACCCTTAATTTGTATCACAAATTATGGTTTTGATCTAAATTCTTATATAGCCCACGCATGTAGACAAATAATAATAACCTATTTTTGAATAGTAATTACGCAATTAATGCTAATTTATACGTCAGATAGTGTCAGGTTTGACCGCCGCTCACAGCAGCATGGTCACATCATGCTATCTATCATGCATGCCCCGATGCACGCGTTATTTCAATGAACTTATACACGTTACATGTTAAATTGAGATATTGTACACGAATATATCAGTTACCCGTGAATGATCAATCAATTAGCTATTAATAGTTCAATTAAGCTTTTATTCCATGGAATAAACGCTATCGGTTAGCTTGATGATAATTTACGCACAATGCATAATGAAACCTAGAAACTATTTACAATAAATGAAATAGAAACGTGAATCACAACACTAAGTGATAGTATAATAAAGATAACAAATGCTCAACATTAACATTACATTTTATTATAAGCCTTCGTTGTTACAATAAACATTTAGAAAGTAAATGTAAATAATATCACGTACCGCTAGCATAGAATATGAATTCTAGCAACTTTATTAATTCGAGTAGGCAATTTTGTATCCATAATTAGAAGTTATACGATCGCCGTATAATTTGTTTAAGAGAGGAAACCACATAATGACCGTTCACAAAATAAGAACGTCAAGAAAGATCGTTAAATGTTAACAAGAATATTAATTTAAACATGGCTATAATATTATTCACATAATAATCTATTTAAAATGGGATAGAAGTACAATAGAAGCCCGCCGCTGCCTATCCAATCAATCAAACGCGTGTACTATAGATACAGTTAACTAGCCGCCTCCGACCAATCAAGGTTTTTGTTTAATGTCAACGTCCGCTTGATAATCTGCTAAATCAGCTGATTGAATAGACTCGCGCCGTAGACGCGCAATCAAAGCAAATAAAAATCATATTAATCACAACGTTGTACAATCGAATGTGTAAGCGAACGTTTTTTGCCCGTCCGATCTTTTTGCATGATACGCAATTACGGCTAACGACTGTAATATGGGTCCAATACAATTTATACCAAGCGACTATTGAACATGGTCCGGATGTTAACGGTACAATAGTTTAGCTTTCTAAATCGATTCAACGTGAGATTTTTGGAGAATGCACACACGTTTTAATCGCTATCTGATCAAAGGAACAATAATGAATATAATGTTGCTAAAATCTGCAAATCATACCTACGTATAGAATTTCCAGACATCGACGCCCGAATGTTAAACAAACGAGTGCAAGTGGAATATGTACTATCTCGTGTAAAGTTTATATTAGCGCTTCAATTTACTCGAAAGCGTTAACGAGTCAATATCGGAGGGAACGCGGACACGCAAAGATTGCCTCTTCGTTAGCGAAAAACACTCAGTCCGGGGCCTTTTTTTACTTTTTTTAGGTTATAAAGATCTTGTCGAGTACGACCTCACGTACAACGCTCAATAAAACAAAGGAATCCTCGCCGAGAACAAGAGATTGTTTAAATAACTGTCAAAGCTATCATCCTTTTGTCAGTGAAAAATCTCGTTAAAATTGCGACGAATGCACAAAAAAGAATAACTGGCATTCATTTAAAACTGTCCGACTGAAGATAAAATAAAGGTTCTTTTCAACTCGCGCTCTCGAAATGCAAACGAGTCGGGTGAGATTGGCAAAATTCTGGCAACTGTGCCGCTCGATGTGCCCGATGAGTTGTTACAGAATTAAATCGAAAATATTCACGTATCGATTTCGCGCTGCGGCTTACAAGCCCGTGTGAACGGACCAGAATTTCAATCGTTCCAGTAATGTAATGTAAATTTTGAAACACTGATTAAGAAACAGAAGATAACATGTATCGGTTTTTTATTTCAACTTTGTGTACTTGAAAGTGCATATTAAGTCCTTTCGCGGCCTTCACTTAGTGGCTATTCCAAAGAATATGATGAGATTTTGTAAAAGGCTGCCTATGAATATTGTATTGAGTAAACATTTTTTTACTACTGTGTCAATGTCAATTATTAACACGGTCCAGGTCACTGGTAATTGTAACTGAGTGGTTTGAATTTTCACATTCAGTTTGTTAATGAGCGTATATTTACAATTCTACAACCTCAGGCTAAACTACTCAAAAGCTATCAGAAGTCCACGCTTTCACTGGTGATGAATGACCCTAGTTTCCATCCTTCGGCTCGTGACGTGACATCGACCCACACAAATCTTTTCCCTTTCATCGCTCTCTCTGTCTTTATTTACATGAAATTTCATTTAAAACCCTCTCGTTAAGGTGTCAGAGTAATGGTGATCACGACGTGTCTGAATTTACGGCTCTCAGTTTTAACTCGGCAGAATCAATGTCAAGATTCATAGCCCGCAATTCTGGCGTCAGTTTATGATATAGCAGTTAAACAATTAGAGGCATTAGAATGATCTGTTATTATGGTTGGTATTTTACGAGCCTCGGGGATATGAAATTAATAAATCTTTTCATAGCCGCTTTCACTGGGGTCAGGCATTGTTTGGTCGTCAACATTGTGCTGCTGTTAATTTACGCTATCGACTGCAGATTTCTCAGTTGATATATGGCCGTCGATAGCGGTTGTCTCATTAGTGTTTGCCGATATCAGCTTTTTGTAATACATTTAATTGCTTGAACAAAAAGTTATCGTGTACCCTCGCAAGAACATGTTGTTTAATGGTGACATTATCAGCTTACTTCGTTTATTAATATTTTCTTGAGCTACGACGCTATACGCCTCTTTCTAGTCGATAATTTGTCTTTTTCATCCCATGTATTTGGTATAGGCAGGCTGAATAATTTATTTACAACAGCAAACTAGGTAGAAATTTGTTACTACTCCCACAGATTGTAAATTAAAATTACTGTAATAATCAAGTACCTACTTTAAAAGTATGGAAGATAGTGTAATAATAACAAATAACATTTTAGTACACACATATTTTATATTTTATTTTACAACTAGCACATTCCTTATCTAAGAATTTTTGAGAGCTCATCTTTATCTTCAGATAGGGGTATTTGACCTGATTATCCAGCAATATCTTCTATTCATCTTAGTATCTAGAATATATTGAAAAATAAACGTTATTTTTATTTTTCTTGATGATAACTGAATTTGAACGCTTTAAACTGCCGTAGTATCTACAGTCGTAAGTGTTTTGTGTTATTTCATTTGTAAGCAAACTTTTAATTGGCTTTTAGATTCTCCACCGAGGCACGGTAATTAGCCGAGTGCATGAACTGTGACTTTTTGTTACTCTTTTTTTACCTTTTAGTCTGTCTACAATTATGTCCTTCAAAGCACTTTTAGTAGTATTGTTGAGAAATGCGTCTGCAATGACGGATGTACTGACATACTTATTTAGCAACCAAACCCACTTCGTTTCTTTAAAAAGTAACTATTTACCTAAAAATCCTTTTATGACTAAACAAGCGAATGGACAGGCCTTTAAACTTAATGACACATCATGATTATTGGATTGCTAAACTCTATAGGATCCTATTTGAGTAGTCCTTATCTTTCAATCACCATCACTTGAATATTCCATATCACATTGCTTAAATCTTTAGGAATGCAGTTACAGGACAGTCGCTGTAGTAATCCTTAACTCGTATTCTAGAATTGTTTAATTTAAAATTAATGAGAATATTATATCATGTTTTAAACACACGTTCAGATTACATGTAATGATGCAAAATAATATGGTCAAGTGATGGTTGTTTCGATGATATTACGAGAACGGTACCTTATTTGGCTGCGTCGAGTTCAATGCATAACATATTTCTTCATTGCAACCATTACCACCGGACAACTTCGCAATTCGTCTTAATCATTTAAATCTTTTCTTTAAACTAAAAAAGCGTCACAATTTGTAAGAGTATAACACATCCTCGCATATTATCGGTGGAAAAACACCATAAGCGGGACAACATTTCGCCTTACATTTCGCATAGCTATTGCATATTTTTGACGTTAAACAATTCACCATTTCTTGATGTTCTAATTTTGATGTTTTAAAAATTTACCAAAATATGTTTAGTTATTTATTATCTTTATACATTAGATTAATACAATTGTACACTAAACTAATACAAACTCTGTTTTACTTTGTAATAACATAAAGTATATTTCTGTTATTGTTTTATTTAGCTTCAAGTTTAAACAGCATTACGATGATTGTTTGGTTTGATTGCTGTTTCTGTCGGCGTGTGAAAATAGTTTGTTCATTGGATTCAGTTTAACTGTTATTTGCTTAACTTGTTTGTGGCGCGGTGACGCGTATTGTTTGTTCTTTCATTTGACATGCGTTTACCTACTAGGGTTGCCAAAAGTTTTTATTTTTTATTGGTTTTATTTACTTAAAAAAATTCTGCTTTGTACAAGTTACAACGCAGAATTTTTTTTAGTAGTCAAAAATTTTTTTTTTATTTTCTATCGGTATAAATTTATGTTTCTATTATTGTAAATTTTAGGTTTTATTTTTTAGATTGATAAATAGATTTTCACTTTTTTCTAATGGCAGTGAATCCCTACTGACGTATACGTTTTTTACAAACATGCATTTTTATTGTTATAGCTGTGTTTAAAAAGTGTTTCAATAAACTATGCATATACCTGACAGCCCTCATGTTTACACTAGAGCTAACGCATTCTGTATTCGATGTAAACATTCATAAAGATTTCCAAACCAATGCACTATGAATATGATTGGTAAAATAGCTTCCTGTTTCTTTAACTGTTGATCAAACAAGTCCTTCAATTTTGAATTGTTTAGTCTAGCCTCGAGTGCCACTCTCGTACTAATTTTAACTGCATGAGTGTTCTTTAAAATTTTCGGATTTTGTGTACAAACCTTCGGCCATTATTGATGCATTAAGTGTTATGAAATACCTTTGATTTATGGCACGATTCGTTTGTTTAGTGGAATGCGTTTTTTGTTTTACAAAAGAGCACTTTGATTGCACTTGTTACGATTCTAAATTAATACACTATTTCAATATAGCGGTGTCATAATTTTCTTCATACTGTAGGAATTATTTTAACATATTATGGTCTTGAACAAATCAGATAAGAATGTTGCAAAATTACGTTATGTGAAGATTACGTTATCGTCTTTAAAATGTGTATTACAATCAGTATCAAGCATACATATTATTATAAATTTTAAATTATTTCAAACCTTAAAACTTTATTTTATAGTAACTTCTATAGTAGACTATAATATTATGTCGTCAATTGTTTATATTACCTAAGGGCAAAATAATGATACAACTATTACGATTTCCTGGTTAGTTTCTATGTATTGCTGTTGCATTATTCTTCACAATGATAGATATACCAATGCATGGGTGTTATGTCAGCAAATCATCTGAAGTTAATGTTGAAATGTCTCTTCATTTATAAGTTTCTTGCCATTTACGTCGAAAATTGTTAAATATAAATAAGAAATCGTCGTATTATACACGCGAATATAATTGCATTTAATATTTGTAAATGACGTATCCATTCGGATGAGTGACATGCAATTTAAGGGTAATTGTTTTCTTTAATTTCGTGTTGTCAATACATAATGCTGTGTAATTTAATGGTTATTAAATATTTCGTCTTTCTTAAGCGAAAATCTTAACTAACAATATGTACTAGCTTCTGTGCCATATATTATGCCAAATTATTATAAAAATTGAAGGAAGTATGCGGAAAAATACACATAAACCTATATCTAACTGTTACTTCCGAATTATTTTTGATATAATATCCATAAAGGAATTGTTTTCAATACACTTTTACCGCTGACTCACAATTTAATATTCCAGAATACTAAAGGTAACACTAACAAGATATAAAATCTTTAACCCTGTTACGAGGTAGTTTGCTGTAAGTTGAGAAGGCTTTTATAGAAAATTAGCCCACAGCGGCAGGTGATTAGGGTCGCTCGGAAACATTACTCGAACAACGTATAACATATGGCCCGTAATCTTTTTATAATTAAAATGTTCATCGTGCGGCTAAGTGATTTCACTCAGTTATTGAAATTATGAGTGAATAAATTAAGCATTTATCTCTGTAAAGAATTTTGCTGCGATACTAATTTTATGTTTTTCGTTTTGTGTTCATCATTTCAACTTTTTATATCTAGATGGGTATTATTGTAACGTTTGGTATAAAATTGTAATTCTAACAATTCAATTTTAAATGAAAACAAAATCCGAATCGACGGAAAAACGGATTGTGCTAATTGATTTGTCACGAATGGACAAAATTTTAAATTCAAATCAAGTTAACACACTAGTGTTAAATATGCAAAAAATATTCAAATTAGCGGGGTTATGTAATGTGTATATTTTAGTTAATGCTACGTAAAGGCTAATAGATTTTGACCAGGTTCGGTATTGCAGTTATTTTGTTTTGGTTTCCGTGAAATTAATTATCGTCACGAATTCTATTATAGTGGACCCATAAATTATCGTTAAGTGCAAATGGATAAATCATAACGTCACTAAATAGTGTTGTCGCAGTTATCTGACAAAGGTTTGGAAATGCTACAAATTTATATTAATGATTTTATGGATATGAGGGTAATATTTCAAGAAATGTAACAACTTTGTGTGTTGGTGGCAAGTCATATATTTTACTTTGATGTGTTTTTTTCTGTGACTCGGCTTTAATTGATTCATTAGTGCCTTATAAGTAAGCTGAGCTGAATGAAAAATGTCAGAATGTATTGGAATTATGTATCTCAGATCTGGCTGTTTATTTTATTCTTAATGGAGTGTCAACTCTTAAATAAAAACTATCAAGTTTCGTTTCTTTTCTGTTAAATCCAAGAAGCTTATATCTAATACACTGGAGATTTCAGTATGAACATTAACTTGTAACAAGAAAATATGACCTTGAATGACGCCTGTATGTTTTTTTATCCCTTTCATACCCACTTGCCAAGTTAGGTGTGAAAGGGATAAAAAAACATACAGGCGTCATTCAAGGTCATATTTTCTTGTTACAAGTTAATGGTCATAGTGCAATCTCCAGTGTATTAGATAATTATAAGCTTCTTGGTTAAATCTAAAAAATATAAAAAAAAATTAAACTATGCTTTATCTCACAAACGTCAAATATATCAAGGAATTTAAAAAATACCAAATAAATTGTATTGTATATTAAAAAATTTATTCACAAACACGTTAAAGGTCATCAATAAATAAATCGCGTTTTCACATTTCTCGTATCGTAAGTGAAAATAACATGTAGTGTTTCTTGCACTTTGCACGTACCCTTTTCACTAAATTGAAGGTGGCATTTGGCACTTTTTATCGACAAAGTACGTACGTGGGGTCCGCAAAGTGATACGATTGTTATTCCAACGTTATCGGCTACTTATCAGTGAATACTGTTCCGTGTAGTTTCTTTCAATTGTTATCGGTAAGCGTTATATTTTTATTACCCAGAATTGTACCTAAATGAAAGTAAGTAGTAATTATTGGATATGAAATGCAAATTGAATGGGTTTTGAAAAGGTGATTAAAATGTTGCGTAGAACTAGAAATATTCTTGTCGATACACAATTTTATTCTTCCTACTAAAAGTAAAAGTCTACACGTCTAGGTCTGTAAGTTCAATAGATATAATATGAACCCTATATGCTACGTTATTACATTAGAAATTGAGAAATGTGCACAAAAACTGCACCACAATTAAGATGTAGATTGCGATATCCATTACAGGGATGTGCTTAAGCACACCGTTGTAATTACCAACAGACAGACAGATGTGAATTAATTACGCATTACTCCCAAACGTACGAAATGTATTTCGGGGTTCACGGGTGAACCAACTTAATAGCTACTTTATTTGAGAACACTTTTAGGGTTTTGGGTAATACAATGTTTTATCTAGTAGAACACATTGTTGGCAAGAGTGGTTAAAATGAACGTATGTTATATTATTAAATGAAACGGACGTGAAATGGTAAACGAGGAAAATGTATTTTGTTAAACTGGGCTCACAATAGTAATAATAATCTATCAGCTATCCAATAGAAGGTATGTTGAATTTATATTTTTGGTTTTATGGCATTCAAATGCTTTATAAATTTATATTTTTATAGAAGGTATGTTTTCACAATACTTCAAGAATAATATAAATGTTCACCGTAAATCTTAGCCGTTATACAAACTAGTACTTAGTAGAGAATTCTGTTTAACATTAATAACAGCGACGAAATGACTCTTGACCTTGTTTTAGTTTGCCAACCGCTTTGGACGATTTCCGATGGATAACTAAAAGCCAAACATCCAAACATTACTCGTTCGCTTTATACAAATACTCATTCGGTACCTAGCATCATTTGTTGTTTGTATAATCAACCGCAAGCAAAAGCAAACCGACAAAACACTCGTAGCACACCCTGCTTTGTTGCCTAGTTATTAAAATCCTTTAGTCAATCTTCGACAAACAATTATATCAGCAAATTCAAAACTTTGACAAGTCACGATACGGTTATGTTAAACGATCGTACTGCACGCAAATATAACAATAAGTTACAATAATAACTACTGTGCCGTCAAGGATAATCACCGATTGCCTTATAGGGAGACCGTAATTGGAACAAATTCTTAAGCACTCCCGTAAAAGACGTATTATAGCCACAAACACATTTTCCTAATAAAGATTCTTTTAACAGCTTTATATTTAAACACACTTGCAATTAAACGATGCAAGCCAATACCATCAAAGGATATACAAACAAGGCAAGAAGAATTGTCCTAATATAATAATTTGTTCATCAGGTCGATGCTAAATTGGAAAGACATTAACAATGACGATTGACAGAGCTGGTCGGCCTCCAGCACCGCGGCGGACATCTACGTATAGAAGCTACGATGAACTCGGCATAATCGATAGAGGAAAACCACTAAGGTACCGTCATGGAGGCATTGAAGACCTCTCTGGATTAGAATCGAATAGGGCCCATAGAACATATGACGCGCAAGATCTTGACGACATAACTGTTATTAGTTCTGAAGAAATACAAAGACCGAAAAGAAAAACAATGGAAGGACTTGCGATTGGGTTTAGAAGAACATTTTCAGTAAGGAGCAGAAGAGAAGAACCCGAAGGTATTCCAATGAATACATTCAAGGTTAACGGAGAAGAAAGTTTCGCAACTGTGAGAGGCGCACCATTTGGAAGGCGCAGATCTTTATCTAGAGATCGTGGATCGTCACTTTTAGGCAGAAGTTCTTCAGAAGGAGACGTGAGAGTGCCGTTGCCTCGAGCTCCACCAGCTAATCCCACTCCGCGGCTGCATCGCTGCCTCCGCGCACTCGGCGGAAGCTGGAAAAATCTCCTACTATGTGAGTCTTCGAGACTTATCACTTTAGCTTATCTAATACGTAGCATCATTCATTGCTAGAGCACGATGATAGTGCGCTAATTAACAGCCTCTAAAAAGTAACAAATGCGTAAACATAACACTTAACCTTTAGAAATCCGGTAACTCGAGTCTCATTATTCTCTAATTTAAACGGCTGTTAACCGTTTACCGCGGCGGTCTCGTCCGAGTTAATTATTATTAGTGCGACGGGTACAAATGACCAGAAGAGGTTGCTTTAATTCTTTGATTAACCGAGCAGCTTAAGTGAATTAAGCGTTTTCTTTCATTCAAATTATGCAATTGTTGGTATCTTAAATGTTGATTAATTAGTTTTTCTGATGCAAGTGTTTGATTTATTACAAAGTTATAATTCCATTCGCTATAATGATAAAGTAATGGTGGTAAAGCTTCATTAATTTCTCAATAATTTGTTTTAAATTAGAAGTTATCTAGATCCATTAATGACGTTAACTAGTTTTGTTTCATAACTATGTATGCAAGTTCCTAAAGAAAACGCCATCTGTTTATATCAAGGCCGTGTCCACCTACAGGCTACAATAAAACTGTAAACTTGCAACCGTATCCTATCAACGCCACGAGACCTTAGCCTTGATTATCTTAAATCATGTGTAGGTGTATCGTCGTGAAGGTATCATATTTTCCTTCGTATTACATAATTTGCTCGATTCGAATTACAGTGCTATTAAATGCCATAAATAGCGTGTAACACCTTCCTATATTAAATTTGTTCTCGAAACTTACATATTATTTTATCGTAGTATTGCTAGATACGTATTTTGTTGCATCTATTTTATTATTTACAACGTTGTATGAACTTTATTGCAGTTCCCTCACAAAATTAGTAGATCGAACATAAACTGAGGGTGCAATACAAAGCTCATCTCCCGTGTGACGTGCTGAGTTTAACCCTGTACTGCGCTGGTCTCATTTAGAAAATTGCCTTTTTAATTTTCCGTTACAATGCTCTCAGCCTTCCAGCACAAAGCGGGACTCGTATAAAAGTTACCGGGTCTAGTTCCCGTGATGCAGCCTAAAGCGTCCTTTATGTTTTCATGTTCACATGCTACGCGTAACATATTTGAAAATTGTTCCTATGTTTCTAGTTACTACACGTAATTGCTGTATGATCCACTTGTGTTTCTTTTCAAATAGTATTAACAAATTAACAATTCATTCGTTACTATTCGTATATTTTAGATATTAAAATAATGGTTGATAAAATTCAATATAAACCTTGAATATGAGCAATGTATAAAATGGATATTAATTATTGATCATCGAATTAATCAACTCCATGGAGATTAAAGGCAAATGAACATGTGATCTAAAAATTATACACCAGTAGTTAAAGAGGAGTGATCTAATGAAATTCATTGAATTACTCCAGCTTTCTCTAATTCAATCCGTGTAGCTGACATAACACGTCCAATGTCCGAGGGTCGATGCGGTCTGTCAGCATTTATTCAACATTCTCCGACGATGGGATGACAACCGATCCTGTCTCTTAGCTAAATTGCTTTTGTTATTTAGATTTATTAAGCCTGACGTTATTCAGTTTTATTTTCAATTTGTCAGAGTAGATTGTGAGGTCTTATTCATTTTGGTTTTGACCAACTCATCTAGATTAATATAAGTGATTGGTAATTAATCATGGAAAAGCGGTGAATCGCATTTCTTTAAAATTTTACACACACGAATGCTAAGTACCTAATACCTATATCAAAGAAGTATTTAATAAAAATGTTGTGTGGTTTTATGAAACCACGGTAAAAGTGAAACTGTTCGAACGGTTCCGAACACTGCTTTGTGTAGCGCATGTCGCGTGTATCGCGGCTGCCGAGTAGGTTACACGCGACATGCGCTACACAGACCAAAAAGTTTGAGACGATGTAATAAAAGTTTCACTTTAAAATAACCAAATACTAAAACGTTATAATAATAACATTGCCTAACATCTTAATGAAATCTTTGAATACAGAAAAACACGAAAAGCTGCAGTGCACATTACATCAAAACATCAGCAAAAATGGCTGCGGTAGTTAGATATGATTATCGCTTAATAACAGGCACAGTTATAATGCTTATCAATTTTTGCACGAGCCGGGTCATTTCGGCCACCTCACGTAGACACGGGTTATCTAGCGGTTGCACGCATCACAAGAATATGAGGTATCAGACACATAGAAGGAATCATAGAACCAGGCACGTTTGTATTTCCTAATGTCAGATATTAGTCCCAATTTTTAGTTAACACTAATAACAGAGAGTATTATTGGTGCTGGATCTTTCTGTATATTGTAATCAAATGTCGTCATGGTTATATTATGCAGGATTGTTGATATATTAAAAAGTCTATTTGTCTGAATATAGATTCAAAGCGATACACGAAGGGCAACGTAAGTGAGTCTAGTTAAAATTAAAATTAAAATTATATTGTGAATTGCCTATCACCGGTGAAAATTCAATACAATTCTTGTAATCTTTCGTCTCTTTCATCATATGCAATTTCAAGTTTTACATTGCCGTTCTCTTCCAAACTAATATAAAAATTGACTTAAATCAAGCCCCTTTAAATGTGGCAGAAAAAATATTGCATCATCAAAACTGTTCATAACAGGTACAATATTAACAATACATACACATTAAAGTCCTACCAAATATAATCCAATAACGCATAACTAATAGTGACAAAGCATCATTATAATGAACAGATTATACCCACAATCTGACAAAAGATAGCGAGACGCTAAGCCCGATCCAAATTAATTCTGCACAATAACAATTAAGGTGAACAATGGAGCCTTCAGAAGATCTCTGTAAGACCACTAATTCAGTATTAAGCTGGGATGATTATGTTCTGACGAAAATATAGTATATATACCTATATATGTATAGGTATCTGTGCTTTTATGGGTTTCGTTGAGAACGTGATTGAACGTATTTTTCTTGTATTTCGCTTATCTGTAGCTGATAATGTTTATTCGTATTGATTTCCTGTTTCTCCAGGGCCTTTTTTTTGGTACCATTGATTTGTGAGTTTTTAAGGGTAAGAATCTTTCATAAGATCTAGATAAATAAAAATTGCCTTGTTTTAGAAATTTCTATTTACAAGAAATGTTTTAATAATATAAGAAGCAATATTTTTCATAGTAAATAATTGCATTTTATAACTTATAAGCTACGTAAAACGATCGTGGCCCTATAATAATGTTCTACCCCGTATTCCACAAGGGAATACGTAGATATTCAGACTTACCACATTAACCATCATAAATAAGTGATCAAAGCAGTAATATCAGAAGCAACTGCAAAATGTCAATGACACATAATTTACCGTAAAATGCAGGTAATCAAACATCATAGGCTTGTTAAAGTGTACTTAGTGAGAGCTCGTTGGATATCAGTGAAATAAACCCATATTTGTTTATATGAAAGCGCAAAAGTGGAGTTTATGAAGGTTATTGAAGAAAGGCTATAAAATATGCCTTTTATGCATTTGCATATGATATAACGATAGTCTGTAATATGTCGACAACATCCTTTTTTTAGCGATACCAAGCTAATATTTATTAAGGAAGGTAAAAAATATAGATACTTATTTACATTACGTTTGTGTGTATAAAGGGTAATAATTTCAGAAATCGTTACCTGATTGTATGCCCTAGAACTTGTACAATATGCCCTAGAAGAAGTAAAACCCGTTAAGAATATCATAAATATTAGAACAAAAGAATTGTTACAACAAATTTGTTGAAGAACAGTCTAATATTTCTCGTATATTAGTAAAACGGACGGCCATTAACCGTCCACTTTTAAAGAAATTCCCGTCTTTAAGTACGCATTGTTTCCGAAGATATTTATCGTGTTGTAAAATAGCACGTGTGACATACACACGAATTTCAACCTTGACTTGCGCGAGTAAGGTTGCAAATTCGAAAATTACAACAACTAAGTGCGGTATTGTCCGAAGTTATGTATAATTTTCAACTAATTGACACATACGCCTGTGAAAGTTAGTATAATGATATATAATGGGCATGAAAAGTGCTATCTACAGGGAATAAGAGAAGCGTGCGCATGGTTTTACGTATCTGCTTAAATCATGCATTTTCTTCGCATTATCGCATCATTATAATTAAGTATGTATTTTGGTCCTTATTTCTTACACCGCATGGCATCTTATTTTACACTGTATTCTAATTAGAGTAAGCTAGATATTCGATCGTAACCTCCTCATCAGCCTACGCTTATTTTGCATGTTTTGTTAGTTTGAAAATACTTTAAAATAATTGTTGTAAAAAATAATGAAATTTTTTACTGTAATGCTGGTTATGTGACGCTTATAAGAAGCCTGTATAGAAATAAGAGATGTAGATTGAGATAATAGCTGCTATTTTGTTACATATACATGGTGTCCCACTATTGGTATACTAAGCGCGAAGGGACTTGTAGTTTTGCAAACACTGATCACGTAAAAATACTAAAAACAACAAAATAACGCCAAAATTTTTTTGCTTAATTTTTCCTTAAAATCCATGTTTTCGTCTCTAGCTTCGCGCAGCCGGCATATACCGCTTCGCTAATGTGAGAATTATGTCTATGAAAACATAATCTCAAACGATAGCTCACGTGCGGGTGGCAAAGTTGAGCGGGTTGCTTGTTAGGGGTGTACACATAGAGTTTTAAGAATTCATCTATTTGTCAAAAAATTCATCTGGAATTTTATAAGTATTTTTTACGTACTCAGCGTATGCAAAACTATAACCTCCTTGGGGCTTAGTATACCTACCGTTGCTGGGACACCCTGTATATTTAACATCTAGTAATAATATTTATTTATATTGTTTTACCCTGATAAGTTTAAAATTTATAAGGAATGAAAAAACTATGCACTTTGTTAACTGCATAAAAAATAATACTCTGAAATACAGAAAAAAAAATATATCCAAGAAATGTTGACCCGTATGACAACGTACAAATTGTTATTGCAGTTGAAAATGATATTCTTTTGTTGCATAAGAAAAGCATTGTCTTTCTAAGATTACACGGCTCGTCGCGAACACCTCAATTCAATGACGTCAGAAATCCTGTTTCATTCATCACAAAAACAATGGGACTAAATCTTAGTACATTACATACCTATACAATTATATTATACCGTATTATTCTGGAAGCCAGATTATTTACAGAATGTACTTATGACAAAAAGGTTTTGATATATATAATATGTATTAATTTGGAAGTATCTACAGCTTGAATTTATATTTTTGGTTTTATGGCATTCAAATGCTTTCAAATATTGTATTCACTGAAAAGTGCTTCATATTGGTTGAAATGGTTGTTAATCATCTCAATAGATGGCGCGCGGTGTGTCCCTTCAACAAACTGAAAGAATAGAATAAATTCGATCACTCGGGCGGGTCACGAGTGGCTGAGTTGGTGAGGCATCCGCCCCGGAATGGCGCGAAGGATGCGGGTTCGAGTCCCGCCTCGTGATCGA
Source organism: Colias behrii (assembly GCA_029959065.1). NCBI lineage: Eukaryota > Metazoa > Arthropoda > Insecta > Lepidoptera > Pieridae > Colias > Colias behrii. The sequence continues at coordinate 9,709,079 of JARWMC010000010.1, forward strand.
ATTTTTTCTATTCTTTATAAATTTATATTTATAAAGCATTTGAATGCCATAAAACCAAAAATATAAATTCAACAAAAAAGGTCGTGTTCCATCGTTACAATATTGTATTCACTGAAAAGTGCTTCATATTGGTTGAAATGGTTGTTAATCATCTCAATAGATGGCGCGCGGTGTGTCCCTTCAGACACATAAAACTGAAAGAATAGAATAAATTCGATCACTCGGGCGGGTCACGAGTGGCTGAGTTGGTGAGGCATCCGCCCCGGAATGGCGCGAAGGATGCGGGTTCGAGTCCCGCCTCGTGATCGAATTTTTTCTATTCTTTATAAATTTATATTTATAAAGCATTTGAATGCCATAAAACCAAAAATATAAATTCAACAAAAAAGGTCGTGTTCCATCGTTACAATATTGTATTCACTGAAAAGTGCTTCATATTGGTTGAAATGGTTGTTAATCATCTCAATAGATGGCGCGCGGTGTGTCCCTTCAGACACATAAAACTGAAAGAATAGAATAAATTCGATCACTCGGGCGGGTCACGAGTGGCTGAGTTGGTGAGGCATCCGCCCCGGAATGGCGCGAAGGATGCGGGTTCGAGTCCCGCCTCGTGATCGAATTTTTTCTATTCTTTATAAATTTATATCTACAGCTTTCTTTTCTCTGTAATTGATTGCTATTTTCACATCTATACGCTTGGATAAATAATGAACCATTAGGGCTTCTAATCTATCTTATTTCGGTGATAGTGTATTGCGATTTTTGAGAAAGGTGATTTATTGTAAGATAACATTAATATCTTCAAACAATTCATCTTTTGTTTTTCATAATACAAATAGTTGCCAGACGGTCGGTATTGGAAATTATAATTTATAATCTTTACTCATTACAAAGCCTGTACTATCGATGGTTTCTCTCTTTGTACTAACTTTCTAAACATGTAATAAATAGATCAAGTTTACATTTCCCTAACGAAGTACCAACAAAGTAACTACAACATTCGAGTAGACACGGCGTCATATTATTTACTAGCTGTGCCCCGCGATTTTACTTGCAGTGCTCCGCTCCTGTTGGTTTTAGCGTGATGATATATGGCCTATTATAGCCTTCCTCGATAAATGGGCTATCTAACACTGAATTAATTTTTCAAATCGGACCAGTAGTTCCTGAGATTAGCACCCTTAAACAAACAAACAAACTCTTCAGCTTTATAATATGTAGGTACATGTTAGTATATATTTGAATTTAATAAAGAAAAACGTCAGCTGTCGTCACGGATAGCGATCGGGTGCAATTCATAGCGAGGTCATATAATTGCGATCGTTCCCAGCCAAATTGAAGACGACAAATAGCGTAAAAAGAGTCCCCCTCGAATTCTTGAGCTCAGGTTGGATCCTGTTGGCCATTATTGAAAGCACCATGTGCCCTTTGTGATACTTTCAATGCTGTATTGTTCGGGCCCGTACGGACCCATCTAGGGGTATAAAACATTTCGTCCGCCATTCTATCTAGACTTGGAAATTTCGTGAATCGAAATAGTTTAGCGGACGGCTTTGTACTGTAATTGGGGATTTGTTGTGTTAGCGAGTTCGCTTGTTTGATTTGTGATAGAGTACTTTCTTTTGCAAATTAAAACGTTACAGATTTGTATAGTTATTTATATGTCTTGCGCTTGTAATATCTTGCACTTTATTTAATTTTAAACATGATCCATGCGTTCGAATTGACCAGTAACTCCTGTTAAATGGCCAAACTTCCGAATTTTCAACAACAATTTCATTTTTACTGAAATCAATACAATTTTGACATCAAAAGTTTCACTCGGCTTAATAAATCATTGTAATATGACACGTTTTTGTGTTCCACTGTATTAGCCAGCCCCCGAACACGTGTGCGGAGATTACAATGGATTAGGAAGTGCGTCGCTATTAATCAGTTTATATTGTTTGTATTGATTCGATGTATCCCCTCGGATCGGTCATTGTTTACGTTCTAAATATAGTGTTTGTTTTATATTCAGGTTTTAATATTACGCAATGCAAAGAGCTATATTATGGTTATGAGTCGTGTAAAGGTTAACAGTAGGTATTTTGTCCAAGTTTAGTAATTAGTATGTAAGTGAAATATAAATATGAGTCAAATATACAAAGATTAAAGGAATATGCAGTTCTTTTTTTGTACGCATTTGGAACATTCAGTATGTCGATTCAAAAGATCTACAGAGGTTTTGTGCAGAGATTCAATTACTTTAGACCGCCTATGTAGATGAATAAGTTTATGAGAAAAAGTTTAAGACATGGCCTGTGTTATAATGGGTATATGTCTTAAACTTAAAAAGCTAATAAAAGTTAAAGATGTTCTCATTGCTTTACCTAACACTATATTTAAATAACACTAAATGACTATAAATAATATGCAAGCCCTTCTCATAAATGGATTTCCTGTTGCCATATTATTATCAAACTAGCTTCCGCCCACGACTTTGTACGTGCATCCCCGTTTTTCCCGTTCCCGCCAGAATTTCGGGAAATCCTTTCTTAGCGGATGCCTACGTCCTAACATCTACCTGCATGCCAAATTTCAGCCCGATACGTCCAGTGGTTTGGGCTGTGCGTTGATAGATCACTATATCAGTCACCTTTGAGTTTTATATATATTATAGATGTACAAAATGCACATGTACTGAATAATTTCATCAGCCGTTAGTGATATCAATGACAATTACCAGTGGCGGTGCTATTCATTTATTATATCAGGATTCGCGTGTATGATGCATGCCTAAAATTATTGGTAAAACATAGTGTGTTAATAATAAATGCTGCTGCGTACTACTGTGCTTGAAAATTATCTACACTATTTGTACAGTATTTAATCTTTATTCTATTGATTGTAATATTTATATCTAATATTTTAAGTTTTTATTTGTTTCAGGTAAGTACCATGAACAAAATTGAATCAGGATCGGAGTGAGTAATAGAGTAATTGTTCTAACTTCATATAATATCTTATGAGATATTTTAAGAATTAAGACGTTAATGACGAAAATAAGTAAGCTACCATGAATTATTTCTATTTTTAATATCTATTAAATAGTAGGTATTATGTATTTTATAAATATTTAAATATTGATCAAAATCAAAGAGTACTTGAAAGCTAAGCTAAGGTCCTATTACCATGCAAGCTTACATTCAGTCTAGGAATTGTAACATGGAATATATTATTAGAAGTAAATACACAATATTTGCCAGACGAGACGTCGAGACGCTGCATCTCTGTTTGTTTTGTCTGATTGATATACAACATTGCGTACATGCATGTATTGTAAACACGAATTCAGCAAAATACATAGGAATGCACTAGTAAACTATTTTACCTAGAGCGCCATGTTTTTAAAACGCATTGAGTGAAAAATATATGCATTAGTTATATTTAATCGAAGAAATAGCATAAAGGAAGAGAATAAGGTATATTTTAAATGACAATTTATTTTAAACATTTTATAGTTTTTATTTGTGCTCTAGCCTTGAAATTATACTTTTTAGCATTGCGATAATGTTAGAGAGCCTTGAGACATTTTATAATTAGGTAATAAAATTACTTCTGCCAAAAAAAATATAATTTGAACAATAAAAATATATTTAGCATAGTTATCGGACCATTTTACATTATTTAAATACCAATTAACACAAAGTCTGCGTTTTTACGACCTTATATTATCTTCCCTTAATTGCTTCAATTTAAATTCAAAAGGAATTTGCAAAAGCAATTACAAGATAAACTCTTTCAAGTCAAACATGACAACGTTTTAATTAAAGTCGATATAAAGCTGTTACATGATGGCCGAAGATGGTAAATAACTAGTAAGAGAGAGTAAATTACAGCCTGTCATGGACACTGTGGAGGAGAGTTATGTCAATACGTGTTTTTGGTGTAATAAAATATTTTTACCCAAAATTCTTAATTACAAGTGAATTTATTATTGTTTGTAATTCGAAATCGAAGTCGCGAAAATACTTTTATTTGAGACCCTTTCGTTTGTGGGTTTTAAAAACAATTGGGATAATACAAGAATTTTAGAATGTTATATTTTTCAATTCGTTTCTAGGCAACTAAAATAAAATGATTCAAGAGAAGATACGAAAACATCGTTCTGACAAATTTTATCCCAACAAAATATTTCGAATAATAGGCTGTTCACGTGAATAGGGCAACCCAATTATATTCTGTACAATAAGTAAATGTCAGTCAATACTAATTGACAATAATGCTAAATATATACCTTAATAAAAGTTATATGTATTGTATTGTAATAAGTACACAAATTGAAATGTCTCATTGAAATCTACCTACTTTAATATATCTATAGGCTATAGGTTCTATATTTTTTTTTTTATATTATAAAGCTGAAGAGTTTGTTTCTTTGTTTGAACGCGCTAATCTCGGGAACTACTGGTCTGATTTGAAAAATTATTTCGGCGTTAGATAGCCCATTTATCGAGGAAGGCTATAAGCTATATGCCATTACGCTGAGACCAACAGGAGCGGAGCAATGCGGGTAAAACCGCGGGCACCGCTAGTTACGAAATATACGGCTCCATACAGTCTACGAAAACACTTATCTTTTGAATAACGATAATTTATACACACGTGAAACGTATCTAATCAGTTAACAGCCGGATTTTATAAATGCTCTGATTAATAAAAATATCAGTGGCATTTTCAGGTGAAGGTGAGGAATTATGCTCGATTGTTATCTGTTTGTATGTACTTGTTAAATTCCATTTGTATTTGTAATGCACTACATATCTATCATATAAGCTATCATTGGAAGTACCTTGATAATTAATAATGTTTGTATTTCAGTAATTATTTCCCTATAAGGCCTTTTATTATAAGTAGAAGGTAGCTAGGTCTATATAATAATATAAATGACCGAGAAAAAAAAATTATATTGTTACAAAGACAACAACTGCAGACATAATATAAACACTCAGACATTTTAATAATGATCTATTCATCCTACAATATTTCAAGTTCAATTCGCTCCAACGGGTTTGTGTGCTCTTAAAATGTAATATAACAAACCGTTGTCAATATTACATGTTTCCAAGAAAACAGTCTTTGAATCAAATAAGGACGTAATATCTCGCCTGATATCTCATTAGAACGAGCCCTTTGTTATGTTTGCGGAGTATTAAATCCGTTCTCAGTCACGTATTTCGCTCATGACACACAAAATTTTCCCTTCACGTTCATATTACTCTAAAATCAAATAGGCAAATATCGAAGGAGAATGAACCGGCAGATGCCGATAAGGGCGCGGCCACATTAGCGTAATGCGTTTATGCTGCGTTTACATTATCGTCGTTGAGTGGGAATTCGTTTATAGTTATGGTTATTGTTATAGCAACGAATATGGGTCACCTGGAAAGCGACTCATATGCAAATCAAGTCCTTACAATTTGACAAATTTATACCCATGTTGAATATCTAAAAGGTATAGATTTATGGGGTAAATTACGTAATTAATTGTTTGATTGGTTTATAAATAATTTTAAACAGACAATTAATGCGTGCTTTTTTTTATCACTCCGCTTCAATGAACGCACCAATGTGTAAGTACAATAACGCCATACGCACCCTTCCATATTATAATTTAATATCAGGGGATCCACAATGCCTATCGATTCCCGTGCCTTGGGGAAATCGCCTCTTTACCACCGTTTTTACACAGTTGCCGCAAAATAATTGCGTTGATACTGAATTCGAGTCGTAAAAAGCGCGATCATTCCAAACATTCGCCTGAATAGCTCAAACACGACTATATTTGAATAACTATCGCTTTCAATTCCTTCGCTAATTGACTATATATGTAGATTTTATTTGCGATTTGATTGTTCCCATACAATGCAAGCCCAAATTCGGTCAGTAGGTACCATAGTCAGTACGCATTACGAGTTAATAAATATACAAAAAGCAGATTTCAATTTGGATAACAACACAGTCCCTAGTTGATTACTCAAGGAAATACCGCGAAAATAAATCTAAGCAAAAGATTTGAATAAGAATTATCTTCAAGGAGTATTAGAAGGAGGATAATCAAAGAATTCCATAAGTTTCATTCAATTCAGAAGGGACGGTGTCTCGAGGTTTGCTTTAACTGAAGATAGCCTCAAAATAAACAGGCGGTGTAAATGTGCGACGTGCCTGAAATAAAAATTGAAATATTTCTTTTATTTTCTAAGGGATTTAAGAAATCTCTTCATTCAAGTATAATACGTAAGTGTCTGGTTATAGCTAGCAAATTGATATCTTGAGCATATTAAATTATTCTTATTGCACCGGATGCTAAGTAATTGGTATATACATATATTGAATATTTACTTTACTTTTTTCTTTATTACTTTACTTGTATTTGACCTTTATAAGGTAAAAATAGCAAAGCAGTACTTTTAGAAATTAAAATCAAACACTAGAAAATACTAAAGCAGTATTTGCAAATATATTTAGGTAATAAATAACTTTGTAGCCGTTAGAAAAATAATCTTTACTTGTTTTTAGGTGTGGGATTTTCGAGCAGCAAACAAATACAAGGCGTTCCTTCAATTAGTATAATTGACTAGAACCTGTATTTTTATTTATTATGTAGATTATTTTTAGCTAATGAAACTTGTAAAAATGGAACCCTACAAAATTTTTAATTAAATCCCCGTAAAACAATATAATGCTAAAGTGATCTTTATATTATGTTAAAAAAGTTTTCTTACAAAACAAGGACGACGGCATTATGCTAATTAAATATTCGTGACAATGATCTCGCCATTATTTAGGAAATTCAAGAAAAATATTAAAATGAGAATTTCGGAGTCTTTTGTGCTTTCGTCGCTGGAAAATCGCTTATTTTATGCAAATCTGGCTCGCGAATATAAAGGAGATTTCCCAATCAAAATTTTAAAATTGTTTTATAGGTTAATATTATATTATTGTCTTAGATAATAAAGATCCAAGCTAAAATGCTTCATTCATAGATAATTGTATTACGGTGTTCCGCAAGGTGCTCCTCTCGGTCCTTTGCTATTCATAATTCATATCGATGCATTTAAACTAGTATAAAACTTAACTTTTAAAGGTAAAATGTATAATATGAACAATAGTGTATAATATGGAATAATGAACAAATTTCGTCATCGAATGATCGAAGTCATCTTATTTCTGACTTACGTAGAAGCACATCTCAGTCCAAATTTGACTCATATTTGACCTACATATGTCACTAATGATTATATTGAATATCGCTCCCACGCCGAGTAATCGAATCCTCCGTACCTCAAAGATCTCCGCTGAATGGAGTTTTCGCTGTGGTGTGCATACAATGAAATTTTTATAGAGGATCAAGTTACATCGGTTCAAACAATACGAGAAATGTATTGTTGCAGAACTATAAACGCCCACTCGTGATCACCGTGTACCTATATGGCTTTATTGCGATTTCATTCACGAAATATTTTACTTTATGTGACACTTTTTAGTGACACAAATATAGTTATTTATGTTAAAGGTGATAACAATGTTTGTGAATGTGCGAAATTTAAGTTTTATGAACACGAAAGTGGTATAATCCGGGTGGATGGGTTGTTAAGAAAGGTAGTTTCGTGAGATGATGCTAAAGCACAACGATTTTGTTGTAATATTGAGTTTATTGAGCGGTTAACACACTTTGAAGTTGTATGGAAAGAAAACAATGAAATATGCTTTTACGGAAATCTTTCCTTTATTATCTATACTAATATTATAAAGAGGAAAGGTTTGTAATTATGTATGTATGTATGTATGGTTTTCACGCATAAACTACTGGACCGATTTCAAAAATTCTTTCACCATTAGAAAGCTGCATCTTTATGAGCAACATAGGCTATATTGCATTTTCAAAAAAATTAGAGATCCTTACCAAAAATGCAATAATGTAACCCAAGGTGTAAAAAATTCCTTAATAAAATTTCTGTCATCGCGTGCGCTGCGGAATCTATTCCTTGAAGTACGAGGATGGTTCTTATGAAAAAAAAAAACGTAAACATGTACGTACCACGGGCGAAGCCGGGGCGGACCGCTAGTCTTTCATAAAAATCTATCGTAAAAATTTTCCAGTTTATGTCATCATCAAATTATAAATTTGAAACAATTTCTATATATCCAACATTAATATTTACAAAAATCTCGTATATTTACAGTTTAAACATAAGTTATTTGTCTGCAAAATCTAATCTAAGTGCATACATTTACCGGCTAAAAGTTTAAAGCCGTGATTGCAGTATCGAATTATCGACGCTGATACGAATCGGTAAATTGAAAATCGATTTTCATTAATAGCTACAGAAGTGGTGATAACATCGATGTTTGTAATAAGAAGTTTGTAACACTTTTACGAGCGATTTACCCATAGAAATCTAAATAACAAGACACTAGAAGTCGTAAGCGCGCGTGACCTTGTCGCCACTCAGGTGACTTTCACAACACCAGCGTGTTCGTCACTGTTCAGTTGCTCTGGAGACGTATGTGTATAAACATGGTGTGTTTCAGCATATCCCATTGCGGAAATTCTTCCACAAGTTGTAATTATACTAATAAAGGAATAATATTTCATCGGTAAATATTTCTTTTTTAGAAATAATGCCGTTTTTCCTTAAAATTATAGAATATTTACAAGTATTACGAGTGTCACCATAGTAATCGAAATAACAATGAATGACACAGTCTACCATTCTTATTATCACGTTTAACACAAATTTCAACCTTATTTCTATGAGTTTATGTTCAAAGTTATATCTATTGAAAATTGACAACTTCTGTTGTAGAAAAGCCGAATTTTTACGTATTGGAACAAAAAGAAACAAAACGTCTCATATACTTAGGGATGTTATTCTAAAATAAACCGTTAATTCGTGCGTTAGGATACATATTAAAAAGCTTAATTTAATATTTAAGGAAGTTTTCACTAAAATCAAGCTGTCCAATAAAAGGCATAGTTTACTTGTGTGTACTGTTTAGCTATCGGTTTAAATGTGTTGATTTTGGCGACAGCGGTTTTCATATGAATTATGACATTATAGCACTTCTATGTGTCTTGTTATTTAGATTTCTATGGATTTACCCGTTTTATACTTCATTTAATAGTTTAATAATACTGTTTAATTAAAAATCTAATGTGGTATATGTGTTCACTAAGTTATAAAAACAAATATAACACAATTTTCAGTTACAAGCTTCGTCTAATTAAATAAAGGTAGACTATCTCCTACAAATTACCTAATTACATTTTAGTTCTTATCGATCCTGAACATAAGTCTATTAGCGTGGGTATTCACAATTCGCAAAAAACAACAATTTACCGGAAAATCCGAGGCCGTGTCGCGATAAAGATCCGCCTAATTGAATTACTACACAAAAACCATATACACAATATACATAGTTTATACAGCGCTTTGTAGTTCGTGATTCTATCGAGCAATTCGTCATACATGAACTGCGAATTGTGACCAATCTATAGATAGGATTGGTGAAAAACTAAAGGTATGCGTATCGAATATTTCACGAACGTTTGGCGAAGGCCGGGCGTTGAACTTGTATGCGGATATCGCGTGATACTGTAGTGTAGACTGATTGTAGACAAGATGCTACGCTGTTATGTGAGCCTGGTACTTTGGAAGGAGTTTATAGGAAAATTTAAGTAAGGTTTTTAATTCAAATAGAAGTGAATGTTATTTTTTTACATATTAAATACAGGTGCACATTTAAATATAAATAAATGTTCTTATAGTTAATTAATTTTATCCCTTTGGAACATAATTTTTTATTCGATCAATTGGAATTGGATGGAAATAGAAGTAACATAAAAGGGATGATAAATAGTGTTTTATTGTATGTATTACAAAAAAAAAATAATAATAATTTCTACGAATTGAGAACCTCCGTGTACTTTATGAAGGATAAAAAGTATAATACCTACATATAAACGCATTAAGCTATGTATTTCATGTTGTAAAAAATACAAGCAGACAAAAAATACCAATCCAATTATTTTCTATATAAATCAATTTAACTTCAAAAGGATACTTTCACTTCCTTTGTTATATGAAGGTCACTCCCGTTATGGTATTCAGACTTATTATTCATAATAATATAAAATAGTACATAAACTGCGGCGACGTCTGATTTAATAACTTCCTAGTTTTCAGTTAATATCGATAGTTGGTCTAGAAACATATACATGTCGTGGCCATATCGTACATTTGCTCATTTCATGAAATGATTGGCCATTTCACGAAATGGTCGCATTTCGTGAAATGGCCAATTTAGTTTGGCCACATCATGATGTGGCTTGAGCAGATCAATGATAAGAAATCGTTTCACGATATGGCCAACTAAACGCGCGGTTTTTTCATGAAATGATCAAAATTATTTGATCATATCGTAAAATAGTTACATTAATCATTGGTAGAGGCGCTGCAAGCTCTGTGTTTATGTGATAAGATGGCGGCCGCTGGCGAAAATTTAATTATTCGCAGTTAAAAACTTCATAATTCGTTTAATAACAATATGAAGAAAGTCATAGCAAAGAATTTACGACGAAGAGGTTCGAGTACTATGGAAAATGTGGATATCTTATATGTATTGAAGAAAAAATGCGTCTTAAATAAAATAATTTAAGACGCATTTTTTCTTTTAGGATATATATTTATATATCCTACTATATTATTATAATTGTTTGTTTTTTAAAAAGCGATTCGCTTCTGGCACTCGCCGGCCGCTGCCGCGGCACGCTCGCTTTGCTCGCTCGGCTCGTGCGTTGTTTATCAAAGTCTAACCTAACCTAACCTAACTGTTTTTTATTGCAAAAACGATTCGCTTCTAGCATTCGCCGGCCGCTGCCGCGGCACTAACTTAAATGACATTAAACAAGTTTTTAGAATATTCTGAATTTTTTTAATATTTTATGGACTCTTTATATTTTATACGATCTGGCCAAATGTGGATGACCAAATCGTGAAACGTTGACGATTTAACGATCTGATCAAACTATGTTGGCCATTTCATGAAATGCGACCATTTCGTGAAATGATCGATCATATCATGAAATGAGCAAATCTACGATATGGCCACGACATACACATAAAAACAGATGAAAATATTCTGTACTAAATCGTGACTTACCCATTACTGTGAAAATTATTTTCAATTCTTTTTGTCTAATCGAAGAAAAGAAAAACCGACTAATCTTCAACATTTATTTGCATAATATAATATTGCAGGTATTCATTCGATCTAAAATGAGATAATATTACTAACTCTGACTTAGCATAATTTGTTAAGTTAAACGTCCATAAGAATATTCTATCACAGATTTTCCTATATGCAAGGAGTCCAGGTTCACTATGTCCTTTTTTTCTTATAATCAAAAATCTATAGATATAGGATGCACAATCCGTTCACCATTAAATCTAATAGATGGGAAATATTACGCACTAAATTTATTTATACCTAGACTTTGAACTATAATGTGACTGTCTCTACTTTATTAAATATAACATATTAATTATTATCTAACATATACATATGCACTATATGCATACTAATTACACATTACAACAGTGATTTGAAACATGTCGCATCCCGCAATTTAATTACAATTAATATCATGAAGGTCTAAATACACCCATTTCACGATCAATTTTTATAGCCTCTAATAAATACAAGCGGGTTCCATTTATTGTTAAACAATTAAATTTTAATTTATTCCTAGTTTGCTTTCAAATCGTAATTGCAGCACCTGAATGGCGATTAATTATCGAATAGCAATGATTATTTTAGTATAATTAATAGTTTAATTTAAATATAATTTCAGGAAAGTCAGCAGGAATTGCCGTAAATTGTAATGTAATGATTTTAAAATGTTGATTGCGTGTTACGCAGCGTTCTAGAAAATTGTAGAAAATGTTTGAATGCATTTTAACGTTAAGGGTAAGATTACAGTAATAGAATATGCTTTAAAATGCCATCAATTTTATTCGTTTTATGGATAAATTACCTTGTCATACCGATCTACTTCTGAATATTATTGAATTACTTGCAATATACCTATAAGGTATAAGATTATGATGTTACCTTTTTTACATTAGATATTTTGATACTGTCACCGAAACATTGTTAACAATTTCATTTTGTAACTTGTAAATTATATACATTTTCCACATAATTCATACAAGGTTCAAAGGTGTCTAAGGTCTTTGACTAGGTTGAATGCTTCACGTAACATATTTTAAAGTCAATTACGTTGTGGTTATAGTTATCACGTAAAATATGGTTAGCTGAAGCGATACACAATCGCTGAGAAAAAGAGTTTTGTGTAAAAGGCTGATTAAAAAAAAGTTAAGTAAACATGTTTATTGTTTAATTTTATCTGTGATATTAATCGTCCACATTTCACAGACTTATAAAAGTTTAAATTATTCGAAATATGAATTATTAATATCGTTAAAAAGTATCAAAGGAAATAAAGTAGCAACAATACATCCAATTACATTCAACATCGAATAATTTCCCAAGCTTTCGTGGGATGTACAACAATTTACGATCAACAGGTTTCATATGTTGTATAAGAAAATTTCTTTCATTAAAATACTGGTAGCAACGTACATTGCTTCGAAATGGCACATTAATCATAGTGCATAGCCGATGACCAACCATCGTCGATAATTGTCCACCGACGTTTTATAATTGACGCCTTTTTATGTAATAACATACTTCATAACGCTGTAACGACGTACTGTCTCTTAATGAAGTTGACAGTAATCTGTGAATTGCAGCTTATTTGTTTGACAGATGATAATTTAATCTGTGGTAGCGTTAATGGCGCTCTTTATTTGGGAGAAATTCTTGTCTATGGTTCCGTAAACAAACTTGAAGACCGTTAGATAAATAATTAGTAATTACATAAAATATGTTAGATTGGTTTAATTTATTCGTGTTCATGTTTTGAAATACGCCTAGTAGAATTACGTACAATTTTTTTTGCGTAAATTTCTTCGAACCTACCGGCGAAGAACAATTATTATGACAATGTCTCGTTTTCGTATATACTATAAAGTTTATGAAATCTATAATTATTGTCAACAATGTACAATGTACGTATTATATCACGCCAGAACAGCCAAGGGCCGTAAATATAAAATGGACAGGAGTACAATAGGTATAATTTACACCGTTTTTATTTTACGAGTAACTATAAATATTTTCGTTGCTACAATAAAATAGTCGGTTTTTACGATACGCATGTGCTAGTGTTCCAAAGAAATTTACTTTTACATTAATTTTGGTGGTAATTGAAAATTTACAGTTTTCCTAATTTGAATCTTTCTTATCGGTACGGTAAAAAACAAGATCAAATCGTTTATGAAATCAATCTTTAAAAAAATATTAAAATTTGAAATTAGAACCTGTAAACAATAGATTACAGATGTCATATAGAACCATAGACCAGCGAAAACATGGCGTCAGCTGAAGTGTCAAAGTAAATTTTAGAAACCGTAAAATAATAAAGTTCAGGAATTATTTCCGCTAGAACGCCGCATTTCTATCTTTGACGTATGCTTTGGCACTGGGCAGACGTGTACTTATAAAATACTAGGTTTCCGCCCGCGGCTTCGCCCGCGCAGTCAAAAACGCATAGTTCCCGTTCCCGTGGGATTTCCGGGATTTCGTCATATTCCCGGGATAAAAAGTAGCCTATGTCCTTTCTCGGGTATAAAAATATCTCCATACCAAATTTCATGAAAATTGGTTCAGTAGTTTAGGCGTGATTGAGTAACAGACAGACAGACAGAGTTACTTTCGCATTTATAATATTATAGTATAGATTACCTTTTCATAATTTTGAATGTTGCCAAGTACGAGTGCTGTAAAAGTCGATGAAATTTCTCTATAATTCTATTATTCTAATATAGACTGTAAAAACTTTGATATCTTGTTATAAAAATGTTACTGTTTTAAATAATTTCTCGTATTTTATAAACATATTTAAGATCGCTAAATATGTAACAGATGAAGTATTTAATGGCTTAAGTATACAAATTAAAAAATACATACGTATGATGTGGTCACATATGTAATTTATATCCAGAAAAACTTTCCAAGCTGTCATAAAACAATTCCAACATTAATATCTTAACACGTGCGTAAAAAAACACGTACCAAATATCAAAGCATTCGAAATTTATATGACACAAATAAAACATTGTATCGGCGGTCATAAACACAGCGAGGCAGGTTCTATACAAGTCCCGGTATCACAATGACAATAGTCTCAAGATTGATGTTTGGAACATTGGCGTAGGTTGGATGACATTCCATTCTGTGTGGGCCAAACATTCGTGGAGTCGGCGTTAAAATGTACGGCGATACTTCCTTCAAGTGACGAAATTTGTGCTTTGGCGGTGTGACACTCGATTGCAGATTGTCCAGTATTAGAATTAATGCAACTGTTGCGTAAGATGTAGCTTGTGAGTGAAATTTAAGCGCAATGTAAGACAATAGGGTTATAGAGAAAATAGAGCGATGTAAGAGAAAGTGTAGCATATGATGGGCTATGGTTATGTAGTTGATCGTTTGCAAATAAATCCTGTCAGTGAAATAAAACAAAGTGAAGTAGAAATATTATAGATTGCTCTACTGTATTAAGCCTCCACTTTTCGGGTGAAGACTTTTTAGTCGTAAGCGATTTTGATCGCTACAGTCTGGTGATTTTATCTCTGATTAAATAAAAAGTAAGAAAGATTTGTTAAATCTCCTTGTATTTGAAAATTTAGATGTAGTATTTGCTATTGAGTATTCAGTAATTCAATGGAATCAAATAAATGTCTCCATATTATATTTGGTAAAGAAATGCTGGAAATGATGTCGAAATCATAATAATTTAGTGTATTTATTGAAGGCTGAATACATATTTTTTGACTCAATACATACATTGTTGACTCTATACATACTCTTCTTCTAACTGCTTGGTTAGAGAAGAAGAGTATGTCCTTGCCTACCAAAGTAGAAGTTCATAGCAGAGAAACAACTTTCCTTGTAATTACTTCAGTCAAGATCCTCTTAGGCACAACCAGGTCCCTATACTCAGGATATATTATAGGGAATACATGGCTCCTCAAACCGACTATCTGCCGACATCACGGCCGCGGCGTCCGCGTCGGCTAAGCGATCATTGTATTCCAAACAAAGCTGCGCATTTTAGGTTTGCATTTTAGTCTGGATAATGGGATCGTCCCATTATAGATACAGTATAAATAGGGAAAGGTATTGTTTAATGAGATACTGTTTGCTACATTGTAAGGATTAGCTAGGCAATGTTCTTATGGTAACTTGATGCGTGTTTCAGTTGGAACTTGGAAACTATTAAATAAACATTGCTCACAATGTGTCTCATTAAGTATCTGTTTGCATTAGCTTTTGAGTTTCTCTGACTTATTACTTATTCATTATCTGCTGTCTAGTAACAGTTTAAATTGTTGCTTATTCTCTGTATAACGCTCATGATAGTGAAATTATATGTCATCATGATAAAGTTGATGATAAACCAATTTTATAATATTGAAAACTGACCATTTGACTTTTTTGTTTCAGGTAAGTTTTGAAAGTCGACATCATCGGTAAAATTATCTATAAGATTCGACGTGTGTGTGAGTACTAAACAAATATAGTATGATGGAAATTATATTCATACGCGTAATTATTTTAATTACCACTGAGCTTTATTGCCAAGTACGAAAATTTAACTTTTCTTTCAGAAGTGTATAATTCATACATCAATGTATCAAGTACAATAAAGCAGTCTGCCTCACATTCACCATTTAATAGCTAATTTAAATTCAACCACAACACAACATTACAAGTAACGAGAACAAATTTCGCCCGTATTCCCCGCGAGTCCATTCGCTGCGGTCCACTCGCGTCATATCTAATTGAAGTAAATTGTTCTGACATATTATCGCTTTGACCGGACCTGACCATGACGTGAAACATCTTTTATAATCACCAGTATATGTTGAACCGTGCTCTTGCAAGCTCTGTGCCAATTTACTTACAATTTATAGGTCTTAAAGGCACGTAGAGGTCTGTTTAAACTGGCCATGTGTCTAGCTGAGTTGCACCAAGGTCGATGCTTGCTTACATCATTGAAAAATATACGAGTTGTGAATGGCATGTTTTTGTTCTATCCTAGTAGTGTAACTGGTTTTTGTGCATACCTTGATCTTCTCATAGTAAATACTTCCTGAATTATAAATAAATACATATATAAATATAATTCATCTTACAACCTTAAATTATATAAATGTATAAAGTATGTATGATTGATTGTTCCACACAACACAATAAGTTCCAAAGAATAAGCGTCAAAAAACAAAACACTGTAAAAACCGCCAATTTAGCGGAATCATTAAAAATTTCACAGCATAAGTTAAAAATGACTGATATAAATTCACGCGAAGGCTGTGAGATCATTGCCATTACCGATTCCCCAACACGGCTGCATGGCTAATTTGTCTGCATAAACATTTCATACACAACAAAGTGATCTCTATTTCCTATGCCATAAGGATTGGATTGAATTACAAGTTGAGTACATAACGGTGTCTGCATTCGTGCCAAAGAACATGACGGATACGTTGCCATATCTCGTTTTCATGGTGAAGGACATAATATTTTCGCCCATGTTCAGATTTTCAGATAACCTTTTTGAAACAAGCATCCAACATGGAGCACATATGGGGTATTAATATCGTTTAATACTTTATTTTAATAAGTTTTAATCAATTTTAGGGAGTTTAAAAAGTGTACATTCGCTTAAAAGAGCGTAAAATAATCCTGACGCGAGAGCGAGCGAAATCGATCGTATTATAGGTTTATCCTTGTAAGCTCTCCTCTATTATAGGTTTATGCTGAACGAAGCCCGAAGGAACCTACAATACGATTAATGCAAGGAATGAAAGGAAATAGAAAGAAAAGAAACATATTCAATAATGGAGCACATCATAATAGTAATAATTGAAATTTGGATAGATAAATACCAAATTTAATTGCAGGAATTAGAAAAAAATGGAGTGCCCACCTTTTTCTTGAATTGTGTGAACTGCTATGTGCATGTGTACCATGCTAATATTTATTTGATTCATATTAAAATTACATATAACTAGAGTGTTTCTATACGTTACACATGAGCAACATAAATGCAATATTTCCATATTAGACAACGGTCATTGACTATCGACATTTTAAAAGATTCTGCGCGGTCGTGGTGCACAGATATGGTGCTGCCTTTTAAAGAACCGACGCTTGTGGAAACCGGCTTGGGGTCTTCTTAGAAATGGTCTTGCTCGTTTTTGCATGCGTATTGCCATGTGAGGTGGAAGAAAAACGCGGACAATATGGACGGAGAGAGCACTAAAATGCTACCTGACCATGAGATTACCAGAAATTGTTAGTAGAAAATGTTCTTGTGAAATAAGGTGATGAATATGGTTTGTAGGAAAAAGTAGAGAAAACTTTCATGACGTTTTCTTTTTTCCAAATATCAACGAACTCAAAGTCTATATCAAGGTTTAAATGTAGAAACCACAGCTGTTCCAAAAAAATATTTTGATACGAATTGATGAAACTCATTTAATTTACCGACATCATATCAAATTCAAGTATAGATTGTAAATTCAATTATAGAGAAAATATATTCAGCAAACATACTTAAGTAGCGATTTAAATAATAATAGATGGACATAGTGTACCACAACGTTGTCCTTAAGTTGATATCAAAAAATCATATAAATAACAATTACACGTCTTCAACAAACACATTCTATCGCGATTCATTTCAACAGATGAAAAATGTTACACAACCGCTCCATCGACCTTGTGAGCCGAAATTTTAATTGTCCAGAAATATTCTTCGCCGTAAAAACAATTACTAAATGCTCCGGCAGTATCATGCTTGTATTTAATTATACGATTATTTGTTTGCCGAGAATTTTAGACTGGTTTTTCGTGTATCTTTTAAAGGAGAAAAAACTAAAATGTATAGGTAGAATAATTCTGTTATAATACTGAAGATAGTTGTAGGCTGATTTCCCATCGTAAAGTTTTATATTACTGTGATTATTATACAGCATACGTTTATCACATAATAAGCAGGTCCAAGGCTATAAAACGATAAATAGGTTTATTAATTATTAATGTTTTTACTGTCTAGGACTTTCCTACTATAAATCTTGAAATGCATAAAATTATGCAGATAT
Source organism: Colias behrii (assembly GCA_029959065.1). Taxonomy (NCBI): domain Eukaryota; kingdom Metazoa; phylum Arthropoda; class Insecta; order Lepidoptera; family Pieridae; genus Colias; species Colias behrii. The sequence goes on from JARWMC010000010.1 coordinate 9,727,417, forward strand.
TAATAAAATATATTTTGTACAGCGCCAGCTATGCCAAAATACTCTCTCCTAATAATAAAGACAATGACTATAAACAAAATATTCGATAAAACAAAAGAATAAAACATCTAGAACAAAGATTAAAAACTTCAATTAACGGTCGGTTGAATGTTATATTTAATTACAGAAAAATGGAGAGACATCAACCGGTTAATTGATTTGCTCTAAAATGCAAATTAAATGGCGGCATTTTTGCGTTTCATTCATTTAACGAAGCCATTCTAGTGCTGATCAATGGAAGATTATCAATCTAGACCGGAAAACTTACATCCATTATAGAGAATAAGAAAAAATACAGTCATTTTAAACGATCCGCCATTTTGTTATTGTTAATTTTGAACATAGAATTTGCAAATGGCTATTGTTATTGTTATACATATTTAAAAATGGAATCTGTCAATTAAAAAGAAAGAGTAAAAGGTAATTGGGTTCCTAACGGTTAACATATTATTTGCCGTTTAAAATACTTGTGCTTCGACACATCATTAATTATTCTAGTGAATGAAAAATGACATCGTTAATGTTAAGATTGGTTCATAAATAATAATATTTATACTCTTCCATCTGACGTGTTAAAATATATTTAAACAAATATATTTGATTATCTGTGACCACTAGAAAACTATAGTGTATTAATTACAGTTTTATTTTTATCGTAAGATAAAAATGTCGTTTAGTATTTGTTTATAAGAACGTCCTGTAAATTTAAATTTCCAATTAGAAAACTTCTGTCATTGACATCGAAGTGCACAGATAAAAAATTGTACCAATCGAGAATCGGAACACAAATCGATTTGAATCGAAAACGAATTAATTATCCGCACGGCTAAACGAAAAGCTTATATCTCTTTTCAATGCTCGTATTTATCATCGAGCATTGACATTGCAATTCAGATTTAGACGTTTGCGAGAATTATTGGTGTTAGCCGGCTTTGAATCGGCCGCGCTCTCGTGTACCACTGTATCGAGAATCGAGATGAATACAATTACCTAATCGATTGCTGTGTCGAATAGACAGAATTGTCTTTAAATGCCTTAGATCATTAAGTAATGGATGGAGTACGCTGGCAAATGTTCTAACTAAACTTTCTGCTGATTTTGGTGCGGGGAGGGTAACTCACACTGATGAAACACAATGAAACACAATCACACATTCACAAAAATAATTTGTGTCACGTAAGTCGTAAAAATTTACGACCTTTTAAGCGACGAGTTTTTAAATTCAACTCTATTACTAAGTTCATAAAGATTAAATTTGTATTTCATTCCAAGATAGTCTCGTGGGGAGTGCGGTTCAATATCGCGTTCTAAATTCAACTTTATCCCTTAGTTCATAAAGATTAAATTTGTATTTCTTTACAAGATAGTCTCGTAAGGAATGCGGTTCATTATCGCGTTTTAAATTCAACTTTATCTCTTAGTTCATAAAGATTAAATTTGTATATTTTCTTTCCATGATAGTCTCGTGGGGCCGCATCAATGATCGAGTAAACATGACACGATTATTTGTCTTGATCATATCGCTAAACGATACATCGACGATTATTAGAAATTGCATTTAATTAGAAATGTACGTTAAAAAAATAAAAAAATATACAGAAATGAAAGGTTATTCCATCTTTTTTAATATTCGACATGTTTGAATTGCTTCTGCAAGACTTGACAGCACAAAACGGCATTTTTAGCGGAGCACTCGCAGACGTCCTTTCGATGTTTTACGAATACGCAGAGTGTTTGTAATCGATTACGCAAGTAGTTTTTATGGAAGCATAAGATTTTTCGATTCGAATAATCTTATACCTCGGCAAAAGGGGAAGCGCCTGTGAGTGTTATCCATTACTTAATGATCTAAGTTGAATGCCAACTAGATTGGCAGTGGCTTATTTAGTTGAGTGTAGTATTGTTCGCCTTTAACGTGTACGACTTTTCACTTGTTATGCAGGTTTTGAATACAACGCAATTTACATTTATATTTTCTATGTAACTGTCTGTATTTGACTAGGTTTTGCTTATTCTCAGATTTCAATGAGTCAATAGTCAATAAAAAGTATTGAGGAAAATTCAAGTCAAGATGATGCGTCATCTTGGAAATATGTCCGGTTGAAAGTTTGGGTGGTGTGACTGCAATGTACGAATAATATGCCTTCTTTGAGGATAGGGTAAATGAAGTGAATGTGATACATTATTACATATAGATATAGTCAAGAATACATAAACCGAAACCGAAACCGAAACCGAAAAGATAGAGACTTATTATATTTTTTATACATACGAAAGATATATCAGATTAAATTAATTTACTTTTTTATAGATTTTATAGTTACAATATTTACAGAATTGTTGAATTATTTCCAGTTAGCTAAATAGCTAAATAACAAAAAACTAAATAAAAAAACCAATCCGATCAAATGATCGGATTGGTTTTTTTCTAACAAGCCTAACTGACATTGACTAATTTAACAACAATGGCCGATTTTCTACGCCCAGCAAAACAAATCATAGTTCGTTTTACGATTAAAAGCTCTATTAAGTTTTAATAAGGTATACAAAAATCGACTTAGCTATCATTAAATTGATACACATCAACACATAATAATAAAAGATTACATTGTACATCAACAACTTTTTGAGTGCAAGTCGTTACCTTTCATATTTTATAATCCTGTTAACAATGTGAGCAGTACTTTGTCTTATGCTATAGTAAAAACAATACAAATGTATCACAAGCCACAAACTCACTTAATACACGAAGAACATGTCAATAAGTTTATTCATTTACCTACAAACAATATGAAGTTTGTATATTTGATAGCCAAGTTCAAATTGTACACTCAAACCAGAGCTCCCGAGTAACATTCATTGTGCTACAACAATTAGACAACGCTCTTGACTGTACTATTGTATTTGTGTTTAATGTTCTTAACTCAACACAATTATTTCGTCGAGCACTCGCAACAAAGCGCGGTAATATTGAAGGAATAAGTGCGCGATACTATCATTGAGAATGGGCGTAAGTTGGTACCTTTACCCGATATTATTTTCCATACATATATAGGTTATTTACTAATAGGTATGTTTGCCACTGTTTAAGATTCACTCATTTCGGTTACATTCTATTTAAACCGAATAAAAACAATAAAGGCCTTAGATATAAGTCAGAAATATTTAAATTTTCAATTGACGAAAGAATTTATCAAATAGGGTAAAGTCGGTCGGATCGATCATTAGTTTATCAGTCACAACTGAACTCTACATAATTAAAACTTGCGGCAAAGATGAAAAGTAACCCACACAGTACTAAATCACTAAAGTTATCTATCACGGTTAAGTCCGCGACTCTGCAAGCCCATTTCGGTTAATTTATTTCGACAATTAGAACATTTATCCACCATTGTGTTAGTTTAAGCGCGCAATTACTCCACCATTGGTTGATAACCGACTGTTTATGAAGTATTTGTATATATGTTAGTAATATAGTATTTAAATGAGTTTTGAAATATATTGTATTTTGGTTTGTAAGTATATCCTATCCTACTTAATATTATAAATGCGAAAGTTTGTGAGGATGTGTGTGTGTTTGTAACTCTTTCACGCAAATACTACTGAACCGGTTAAAATTAAATTTAGCACACATATAGAGGGTAACTTGGATTAACACCTAGGATAGGTTTTATCCCGGAAATCCCACGGGAACGGGAACTATGCGGGTTTTCCTTTGCGGGCGAAGCCGCGGGCGGAAATCTAGTCAGTGTATAAATTCAAAGGCGATATGGTGTAAGACATAAAATTATGGTAAAATGTATCAATGATATTTTCTTGTGTTTACATAGCTACACATATTACATGAATAACTGTTATCAGTCGTTAATTTATAAATATTATTAAGATCAAGTTACAGAATCTATGGGTACTGATATTGTATATGTTATGTAAGTAATACTGCAGACATGCTATCAATCTTATTCAATTCTAAGAAACACTAAATTCACAATAAAACAAATCTTACACCACATATTTAATACTAAATCACGTTCAAAACTAGTTTGTACAATATCATTGGTTCAGAAGCCATCAAATCCGTACACAATGCTTCTATGATTGCAATAACAAACAAATTTCAAATACATATAGTTCAAGAAAACATAGTCTCCTTCGCCCACGTGATTTCGGAACAGTTTCAGGAAAGTGTAGGATGATATTCACAAACATTGGTATGCTAATCCGTATTTAACTTGTCTATAAAATTGTTGACGCGTATACGTATGAGGCCATTTTGTGATTGAGATCTTGTGGAATGGAGAACTGAATTTGTACTGGACGTTGTATATTGTGTAAGTAATACTAGTCCTTTATTGAAGTTTTATTATTCCAGTGTATAGGTAGTAAACGTCATTCAAAATATATATTTTGTACATAAATATATTATCTCTTAAGGACATTCACTATTGTTAGCACTAGCAGATCATGAAAAGCTCCTTTAAATGCCACATTAAACTTGCGATCAGTCTTTATCTCCTTATTGGTTACTAGCTGTGCCCTGCGGTTTTACCCGCAGTGCTCCACTCCTGTTGGTCTTAGCGTGATGATATATAGCCTATAGCCTTCCTCGAAAAATGGGCTATCTAACACCGAAAGAATTTTTCAAATCGGACCGGTTCCTGAGATTAGCGCGTTCAAATAAACAAACAAACTCTTCAGCTTTATAATATTATAAGTATAGATTTATATTTTCTATATTTCATTTGAAGTATACATGCAAAGAAAATCAATGAATATAAAAGTTATCAGAAAATATTAATCGTATCTCAAATTTCATAAACCATTACAATTCGTATAAATGAAACACACATAAACATAACGTTAACACGGCTACTTTCTCTCTTTATTGAGATCCAATACATTTAAAGCAGTCCGTACTAAAGGTTCCCATATGCGTTTAATATGAAATCATTCAGAAATATCATCACCCATGGATAAAAATATCGTTAACACGATAAAAAGATCGTAAACACGATATAAGTAACACCTACACGATCCGGCAAAACGTTTCCCGCTGGCTTGGCCTATTATAAAACGGATTTAAAATGGAAATGACAAATTAACTTATGAATTTAATGTTATTTTTAAAATATAGATTATAAATAATTTCTCTCACTGGCAAGCTTTTTAGAGAGGCGTAGATTTGATAACGCTTTTCAATTTGAAATTCTGTAATATTTTCTTTAAAATTCGAAAAGTATTGTAAGATGTTCCTATGTATGAGACTATAATTCTTTGTATACTAATGGGAATTTATTAAAATACCTAGCGAATCAAATAAAATTTTAATAACCAGTTGGAAGATAAGTGTGCATCATAAAATTGTTATGGTAATAATGAAATTCCGGTATTTGATGATCCATATTCAATTAGCCATTGCAGGGTTGCTATTTATAAAATTATTGCTTTAATTTTATAAATAGTAACCCTATACTTTAATAACTAGCATCCTCTTATACGAGTAGTTAAATGCGCAAGTTTGTAAAGATTAATAGCATAAAAAAGGTAAAACATAAATTTAATTCAAATTTATAATTGCATTTGGTAAAGTAATATGTAATCAATGTATTTGCACACTAAAAACACATTATTAAGTATATTATCATGGAGAAAATCTACACAACACCTATGTACAAATAAAGTTATTAAAATAATTAATATAAAAATAAATAAAATACCATGGTACGAAGCAATATGCATTCCACATACATTTTACAACCTGCCAAGTGCTCTCGGTATATTGTGATAAGATATGAAAATAATGCATGATCGTAAAAAGCGATCGTGCCCTTAAAAGTTCAGTAATTCTGATATATTTGCACCTTTTGGAATGCTGTTGTAAGGGAAAGTACATGTGTGTTTCATCGATTTAATATGATTAAATATAAGTGTGTTCCTTATTTTTTAAATTTCAAAAACGACGCGATTATTATCGACGCTCTGTTGTTTGTATCACAGATTATATTACTACCACAGATACCTAAGTTGCTATGTTTTTATTTAAACTGTGCAATCTACAAATCTTTATCTAATAATTATAATTCTAACGTTATAGGAATAATAATTCAAGTATTTAATGATATAAATGTTGTATTCATTTAATTTCTAAACTAATTTGTATTTTAATGAAACTCTACCAACCAGAGAATTCTAATGCATTGTACATTTTAACAAAATTCTAACACATCTCTCGGTCACGGTCAGTTATGTTGAAATTATTGTTCAAAACCGTTACAACAATGTCTTATCATAAGAGTAATTAAATATTTATAATTATACTCAAAAACATAACTAGTACGAGTAAGTTAACAGAGAAATAGCTGCTCGCAATTTGTATGAAAGAGAATGGCTCAAATATTTCTGGCCTACACGTGTCGATCTTACATTTTGCAATTTATTTGCAACATAATAAGCAGTAACTATATTGTTATTATATATTATTGCATGTACGTTAAGACAGAAATGCGATTATTAAACAAATAATCGTATTAATCTTTGCCAAAGAATTTAGTACGCAAGTTAAAAAATTTGTTTTGCTAAATACAAAGTATATTTCTTGATACCTGGACTTCTGAGAAGTACTAAAGCTCGTTTTATTTGTACTATAATTATATATTGCTATATGCTGTCTGTAATTTGTGAGTAAATAATTATACCACTGTGATGATGATTCTCTTTTTATTCATGTTTACATATGGCAACATATTGACATCGCGAACACATAGCTTCTTTTATTATTTTGTTCATTCGTGTGTAAATAAAACAATACATTTTTTAGAATTTTTCATCTCCTCGTAATCCCGTCAAAACTGTAGTAGATTTGAGTAAGTTTGTAAAATATTTCATGTTTTCCCGTCGAATATATGCATAAACATATTTGTAAGGAGATATTTATTGAAATCCCATTCTTCTAAAGAGTAAACAGCTTAATGGTTACAGCTTTTCATTGATTTTCGTTCTTTAGTCCAATACGGATACATCCATATATTTGTCTCCAAAGAAATAGCGTTAATACCATCATTATGTATCAACGCTACCAAGCGGCAGTGTTAAAGTCTAAAGAGAACCAAAGCAAACGGATCCTAAATCCATCGAGATAACACTACAGATCATAAACCCTGAAGATAAGCGTCGTTTCATAAGAACTATTCAAGTGGTACTTGATAACAGATAGCACTGAACTTTATCTTCCTTGGAATGATTTAAATCTCTCAATGAGGCTGGTCTAGACTGAATCTATGAAGACAGAATTTTCTGCACGTATTTCATTAGTGTTGAGAAATGAGAAATTAAAACAATTTATCCAAGTGATAAACAATGATAAATTCATTTTTATATGTACTGTTTTATGCACATAATATGAATAAGTGCTTCGCAAAAAACCAAGCCGCATGAAATCGACAAATCTGGATAAATTTTAATAGGGACCAACTGAAAGGTATTTACGGTACTAGGTAAAACTAAACAACTAAAGGAACTAGATTTCATATAAAAAAAGAATGATCAAAATCGTTATAAAAGACAATAATGCTAAATAGAAAGCTTTTAAAAATTACATAAAATAAAAACATTAATAGCAAAGAAACCATTTCCTTTTATTCGTCTAACAGTAACATCCGCTTCCCCGCTGCGACGCACAGTTTTTATAATTTTACGATCCTTATGAATAATATTTATTGTTATTCGCCTAATTAAGTAATTGTGAATGGTGTTTTCTATGACTAGTAGGAATTTCTAACGATATTAATGGCGTATGGTTAAGTCGGTAGAGTTAAGTCACGCAGTGACATCGAAAGAATATAAAAAATAGTATTGAGAAAGAAATACTCCTTATTTTATGTATTAACGTAGAGTTGGTATGTTAGGCAATAACAATAAACGATTTTCAATTAAATTTGGTAACATATTTGAAACTGAATATAAAGTATGTTTTTTTCTGTTCTTCTGGTTCTTGTATGACTAGTAAGACTTTGTTTGACTAAGAAGTCAAACAAAGTCCAGTGTTAATGGACCTGCAACAAAAATGCAACCCGATAATTTCTTATATGTTTGTAATAATACCTTTTTGATATAACATCATCGGTATGATAATTTTATATTATTTGTTTCGATAAGATCAGTAGGTATTCCTGGTAACCTGGTGGTAAAAAATATTAGGACTTATTATATCCATTTTTACATAGGTCCTCTTTTTATTATGATTTAAAACTTGTATGTTGATTTTTTCCACTGCATTATTTCAATGTGTTATTTTATTAACACTTGATTGTATGCTTAGTACTTTATTAATATGTTTATCACAAACTGAATCTTAAAGGTTATTTAAATGAACGTTTACTATCGGCTTCATATAAAGAGTGTTTTAATTATCAAAACAATTTCGCCTGATCAGCTTTTCTAATATACATACTGACGTACGACGTGTCTTTAACTGGATCCTAAATCTACGTTAATTACACGTATGTATACAGTTCCCACATACAAACGTTGACCTTGCCCATATGTAACTTGCAACGGATGCGTCCACATACCTGGTTATTAGCAAAAGTATAAAAAACATGGAACCCGTTCGAACCCGCCTACGCTCTTCAATATATCATTGCGGATTATGTTTCATAGTGTGAATATTGATAAAAAAAATACGCTACGAGACCAACGTAGTTTTTAAATCGGTAGCTTTTGTTACGTAAATTGAGATGAAAGTTGAATCAGAAGTCTCTATTAGGTAGTTTTACTAAGGGCTGAATTTTCAATTCTTGGTTAAAACGTATCCGTCCAATGAAGTAGGTATCACAATAATTTAAAAACGTCACCTTAATGTGCCAAAATACGGTTAAGCCACACATTTTTGAAATGGTTGTACAATACGATATTCGAAGAATATTTTTAAACTGAGGATTGAAAAATCAGCCCTAATATAAAGATATTCAAGATATTAAATCGTGTATTAGTTCAGTAAATGTAGAGGTGAAAACTTAGTTCTAATAAATAACAAAACAATAGTTTAATAAGTTGCTGTAAGTACTTCATATTAGAGTAATATAGTTTTAAACTTTTATTATGATTTATAACTGTATTATCTGATATCCAGCGGTGTGTACTGGCTTTATGAAGGGTCCTGCTGTGTTGTAAGTAGTAAATATATCAACAGGTTTTAAAATACTATAGTCATCAAAATTCTACCGAATTGGAGCAATGTAAATTCGTGTGTATCTGCCTCAATATATAGAGACATTTTTGTCTCTTGAATATATATTTTAGTTCCTAAAGACTTATTTTCTGTTATTTAAATGGTATTTTATCATGGATTGCTGATGTTAAATTTATTGCTATATTACATAAACGATATACTACACCTGCATCTTCACTCATTTAATGATCGAATGTGATAAAAACTAAACGAGTTAAATACTGCAATCTGTAACTTTATATGGTCAAGAACTTGCTTTGATCAGCCGATGACGGCATAATTATAACATTAACAGTATTTCACGCTTACAATTCAATTAAGGGACTACTAATTTATCGATGATAAAAATATAATAACTGTTATATTATCCTTGTAAATAATAAACTAGCTATTCCCCGCGGCTTTACCCTCATTGCTCCGTTCCTATTGGTCTTAGCCTGATGTTATATAGCCTATAGCTTTCCGCGATACATAAACTGACATTACATACATTGACATACATTGAGATTCTTTTCTAATCGGACCAGTGGTTCCTGAGATTAGCGTGAACAAGCAACCTCTTCAGCTCTATAATATTTCTACAGATTCATTTAAAATTTTAATATTGATTGGATTGAAATCAACTATCTCCTTTATATAGCCCTCATCGATACTGACAACGGGAATATTAAATTGATATTTTACGATTGTTATGTAAGTGCTAGTAAGTGGTTTTATAACGTTAACCGGAATGATTAGCTCATATGTAAATATTTCTTATTGCATTGCGCGTTATCATGGCGTTCATTAGCAAGCGAAATGGGCACTACATGTTAGCGCCATTCAGTTAATAAAAAATATTTATTTACCTTTAGATGAATATGTTTAGTTGCAAAAGGTTTAAGATTATTATATATCTCTAGATCAACTACGTAAGAAATTTTAACGATAGGAGTCGATATCAAATGTAGTGTAGCGTGTATAGAATTTAGAATGCGTATTACGCGCCAAAATCGTCAACCACAGACATCAAAATCACCACAGACAATCGAAGAACCACAGACATAAAAAATAGAATTCAGAAGGCGTGTGAGGCGCCAAAATCGATAGGTAACCATAGACAAACAGAGAACCATAGACGATAAAAAATACAGATGTCATAACCGGCACCACAGATAATACATTATTTTATAGGAATATGGATAATTTCGCGATGCAACGTAACGCGGTGGCAGGCATACACACGACTGGATTATGTAAATGCTATGCAAATAGACTCATAGAGTATAGATGGACCGGTGATAGCGACGGTGTTCTGATCACGATTGTAACTTTGTTTTGATTTTCAATAACTGTGTGATTCCATTTTACTACTTTAGTCTGATAAAAATACTTGAAATTGTTGTAGTGATCGAAATTCTTCTTAGCATACAAATGGGGATATTACATTACAAACTGATAAATAAATGTTTTATCTGTTTCTCAAGGTTTTATAAATGTAAACAGATATTTAAAAATAGAATCTTGGCAATGTGAAAAATAATTACAGATGGTAAATACCTACTAAATTCAAACATTGAACAGTATGATTCGGTCGATTACATCATATTCACGATGATGTTACGTTCTTATAATTCATGTCACATCCTTGTATGAATCCCTGCATAAATAATGGATTTTTAATATTGTTTTTTTTTTTTATAAATGTATGAATGAATTCAACCATGACTATGCCATATACGTATGGTTACTTCGTCGTGTCAGCCGTGGGACGTCCACTGCTGGACAAAGGCCTCCCTCAGGATTTTCCACGACGCCCGGTCACCGGCGGCCTGCATCCAGCGGCTCCCCGCCACTCGGACCAGGTCGTCTGTCCATCTTGTGGGTGGACGTCCCACGCTTCGTCGACCAGTACGTGGTCTCCATTCAAGAACCTTTCTGCCCCAACGGCCATCGGTTCTGCAGGCTATGTGCCCAGCCCATTGCCACTTCAGCGTGCTAATCCGGCGAGCTATGTCGGTGACACCGGTTCTCCTACGGATCTCCTCATTTCTGATTCGATCTCGTAGGGAAACTCCGAGCATAGCCCTTTCCATAGCACGTTGAGCGACGCTGAGTTTGTGCACAAGGCCCAGGGTTAGAGACCACGTTTCTGTACCGTATGTCATCACCGGCAACACACATTGCTCGAAGACTTTGGTCTTCAGGCACTGAGGGATTTTGGACGAAAAGATGTTATGTAACTTCCCGAACGCTGCCCATCCGAGTCGGATTCGACGATTGACCTCTTTCCCGAAGTTGGACCTGCCTAATTGGACGGTTTGTCCGAGGTAGACTAAGAGATTTTTAAGACTTTATTCACTTTGCTAATAATTTAATAAGTGATTGACATCAAAAAGAATTACTCTGATATAGCTTCAAATGCTACTTAAGGTAATCTTTCCTTTCCTTTTCCAAAGATTTATTGTTTTATTAGTTCACGATAACAATGACGACATCCACCTACATTTCATATTTGGGCGCGAAAGCCATGTCCACCACACCGTCGCAAACTCGCATGGTCATTAGTTCCGTTACACGTGGGTGGTCCGAAATGGACTTAAGGCTTCCACAAACTGTCGCAGCTGTCAGTTTAGTGTCACCCGCGCCGTGTGTGTCCGGCTTAACTTCCTAGTTCTGTAAGACGTTTTGTCGGAGGTCTCATGCGTGACGGCGGATTTGAGTGTTTGTACTAAAATTGGTACAAAATACTTAGATTGTAGCTGTAATGGAAGATAGTAGGTTTTGTACTAATCAATTATTTGAGACAATAGGTAAATAAAGTGAAAATATATTGTTAAATTGCTGTTATATAGCGAACTGTGATGTAAACTTGCAATTCCTCATATAAGTTAATGAAGTTTCAACTAACTCCGACTCTGGGCTTCCCAAATGAAGCAATTCGCTCAACCAAACCCTTATTTTCCATAAGAGGAATGCAATAGTAAAAACGATCTCAAGAAAGCCATAGCTTTCCACATCCCAGTATGGTAACATCGCTATTCCTGCAAGCGTACATGGCAATTATGTGTGTTTGTCTGTCACATGCGCAGTCAGACGGCGACATGCCGCTTCGGTCGCTCAGAGGTTTCTAGATGAATAAAACATAGGACACAAGTTGTAAACTGTAGCGAATTAGGAATACGGAAATGGAAGATTTCTGAGAGAAAGTATTTTCGTTTTATGTAACTATACCCTACCATTTATAGAAGTGTTTGTTAGAGCTAATAATACATAGGTATAGTTCCAGTTTTGGTCAAGTCCATTAAATTGTAGTTTCAATTACATATATTGCTTCTTCACTGTAAAAGAATGTATGTAATTTAATTTACTTTAATTTTTTACAAGAATTTGCCGCCAAAATGGTTCATTTTATAGTCTCTAAGTTCTAAACCTACGGCTACATCCAGAGTCAATATACCTTAAAGTTCTAAAAGGGATTAAACTATAGTTCCAATATGTTCCATCAAATGATAATAGAACGGCATGTGTTGTATGAATGTGAGATGCTTTCATACCCATACCCTAGTTAATTACAGTCCCATAACAATTATACGGCTTTAAGCTTAGTCTTGTATACGAAACGTTACGACATTGTTATGTTCCCACGTGATAGGAAACCTTTTTAATAATAAACTAGAGAACGTTTAGTCGCTATTGGGTGTCTGGTAGCTATTTAGTCTGTGACAGTTAGAAATCTTAAGATTTCTTGTTGTGTACATGAAGTTTGACTGTTGTAAAGCTCGATGTTTTTACTGTATTGTAAATTATTATTTTACTAAGCTTCTACAGCACATAATAAAACATCAATTTAATAAAAACGAAGTCGGTGTCTACATAATATGATAAAAAATGGTTTAATAAAAGTAAACAACTATGCTTTTCGATAATTATAATTAAGCATAAGAATTGGAACACAAAACCTAGGAAATAAAACGTAAATAAACTAAACATTTCTAACCTTTATTTAAATTCTACCTCATTGAACATAAATCACATAATCACAAAAATCCTTCTCAACCGATGAAAGATCATGAATATGAACTTTACTCGTGACATAACTGTCGCATACTTTAGTAATTTATTCCTTTGTTATTAGTTCCCACACTGCTTATTACGTAACATCAAATACCCTTCGTATCACTAATCTACAGAGGATTATAACTTTAACAGATCATCTGATTACATGCATGTTTAACTCGTTGATTCATAATTGTTTTTAATTTATGGTAAACATGCAAACACATACTACGCTCACATACTTTTTCTAATGTGTATAATTAACTCATTTATTATGTGACTATGCGACCTCTATGAACCTATTATGTATTTATTCTTGTTATTTTCATTCTTAAACCATTTAGATATTGAATAGTTCAAAGAACAAAAAGCTTTCGAGCTTTTGCCATACAAATGCCTTTAAAAGTATCTCATGATGAATAGTTTGTTGTAAGTTACCTTACTAATATTGATACTGAAAATACATTTTACATATTATATTATCTTTAAATAGCTTAATTCGGTACTAGCCTCATCTCGTAGCTCTTCTTACATATTATGTACTGTAATGAGCTTTCATACAAATGTTTGCATTAATAAATAAAAATGAATGAAAATTATTTATTGCTATAATCTTTCCCATCCCAAGACATATACTTTCATGTAGCTATGTTTTATCAGTGAGATTTCAACCATGTGTATCAAGTAGAAAAACCAAGATTGAATTGGTATGTCAGTGAACTAAAAGATCAAAGAGGAACTAATCACGGTGGATCATAAAAAGCTATCTATAGATTTTTATCTACTCACCATCTACGGTACGAATAAGATCACAGCATCTCAGATGCAGCGTTATGCATTATTTACTAGCGTCCATATAATTACGACGTCAATTATATTATATGAACCGTTGCTTGATAAATAATATATAAGTACGAGCACAAAAACAGGCAAAAAAATCACATTGAAAAATAATTACATTAAAGCATATCGCAAAGTATGTTTCCTTCGTTTATGCATGCCCTTAATTTTCATGTATATCAGTTCAAACTACTCATCACACAATAACCTATATTATTATAGGTTAGTCATGCCCCAACGTGACCTATTTAACTGACAAGTTTACCAACAATAACTCAATTACCTAGAAAACTCATTAAAGTTCGCCTCAAATAAATTAAACCCCAAAGTATCGTACGCCTAGTTACGATCGTATGCTATGTTTGCAAATAAGTACATAATAACATATGCCGAATGACACGTTTATGCGATGTATATAAATTATTCATAGCATGTGTTAATGGGCGCTGAAATAGGCGCGGGACTATGTACCAATATATTTATGAGTCGAGCCGATATTTAAGCTTCGATTTTTGTGTAGCGCTCTATATTACTATATTTAGTGTAGGTGTCAAGTTGGGAAAAAACATGGAATTTTTACAGCGTTTATGGCCTTTGCAAAGTTTTATATGATACCATTATTAGCGAAATTACGTTGATGAACCTTGAAATGGACTTGTTCTTAACAATGGTGATTAATTTCGAACACATGTGTGCTTCATACATTATTTGTGTGTTTATAAAGCTAAATTAAATTTTGTACTTTGTTTAGTACACAAATGTCTGAAGTAATATAACTTAAATACACAATCGTATCATTTTAAAAGTTACCGGGTTCCGATCTATATCCGAAGTGATTGTACTAGGATTCTAATTACTTATCTAATATCCAAAGGGTATAATTATGCATGACGTCACTCAGTGCAAAGTTCAGCCATTAATCTCTGGTTGTCCTTAGCAGGGCGGTGGCAGGTGAACGCTTTTCCGCAGATCCCTTCACTTACACCCACGGGATCGAACCGGCGCCAAGCTGGGCTGCATTCCGATAGTCAAGTATCGCGTAGACTTGAAGAAATACGGTTAGGTAAATAGTGGATTTTGATGATGTGGAAGCAGTGGAACGTAGTTCGGTTCGAAGTTTGAAGTTATTAATTTTTAAGTTTAGGAGTTGTTTTTTAGAGCAATCCTTGGAAATTTATAAAAAAGCTAGTAAAAATTCTATGTAATGTCTAGCGTATAAGATAAATAAGTTTATTGGCATCAGACTGACTACTGACTGTCTTGAATGACTGACCTTGAATAGATAATAGTTACATAAACTATCAATATGACAGTTATTAACGAATACATTGACGGGTCATGGCTTCCGCCTACGGTAGCGCGTGCGCTGTTGAACAGATAGATTACGAATTAATACGCATACCGAATTTGAAAATTTCTGATAGGTATGTAAATAAATAAATAAAATAAATAAATGACCGGTTGACTTTGTTGGTAGTGACCCTGCCTTCCAAGTCAGAGGTCGTGGGTTCGATTCCCACCCGGGGAAAATGTTTGTGTGATGAACATAGATGTTTGCTCTGTGTCTGGGTGTTAATCCATACTAATATTATAAATGCGAAAGTAACTCTGTCTGTCTGTCTGTTACTCAATCACGCCTTAACTACTGAACCAATTTGCATGAAATTTGGTATAGAGATATTTTGATATCCGAGAAAGGACATAGGCTACTTTTTATCCCGGGAAATAGGATAGGTTTTATCCCGGAAATCCCACGGGAACGAGAACTATGCGGGTTTTTCTTTGACTGCGCGGGCGAAGCTGCGGGTGGAAAGCTAGTTATCTATATAAGTATTTATTTAAAATTATATATACTATGTATGTTTATCAGCCATCTGGTTTCTATAACACAAGCGAAAGCTTAGTATGGAACCAGATCGTGCCGTGTGTGAAAATTGTCCCGAAATATTTATTTATTTATTTATTCATTAAAAAAGGAAATTGTAGAGACGATACAAAACAGTTAATTTTAAGAAAAAATCATACTTTCCTTTTGAATTTTACCTACTTCTTGACCAAGCTCCATAAGTAATTCAAGACGAACGACCGTAATCTAATATGAAAATAGAATCAACTTTTGAAAGAACTGGTCCCGTCAAATTCGAGAAGATGGCGTCCGTCGCATTCTGCAGTTTACGAGCAATTAAGTTTATTTCAACGCATCGAGAGAGCAGCTTTACGGCCACTCACATGCAGGCTATTTCATTGGCAATTGCACTCGACTCCATATGGGACTGAACAATAGGCGGCGCTCAGATCATATCAGGTACGGAAAAGAGCAAAGGATCTGGTTTTATGTGGAGACGTGTGCGTGCGAATTAGCACCCAATAGCATCGTGATAAGACTGCTATTGCTACACATATGGCTTTAAATTCTGTGCCACATAGGTTGTATACGCTATCGGTGCGACAAATGCGTTTCTTAAATGGTAAGTCTAATTATAATTTGTTGACAAGAATCAGTAGGTAGGAAGAGGACTAAGAAAACACTATGTACAGTACTCCAAAATTAATAATGCGCATGCAGATCTTCGCTAATTATCGTATTTCCAGAAACACCCGAATCACCCCGAATCATTGAATCGTAAGTGCCCTAAACAATGCACTTGCATCTTGCACCTTGTTCGAAAGAAATAGGAGTCAATTCAGAGTCATACACAATCGAAAACAATTCGGGCGGTAGATGACGGTAGCCTGTCAGTCAAAAAATTCAAAAATCCGTCAGTCGTCTTTATATATTGGTGGTGACCGCACGTATTATCTCTGTATTGAATTATATAGAGCTGCTGTTACATACCCTTCTTAGTTTTGTTTCAAAGTTGAATTTTCCGATAAAATGATTACCTATTTACAAAGGTAGCAGATAGCAGTGGGGAAAGTGAAAGTTAATAAGAGCATACTTAATGAAAGTTCTGATCATTCTATGATATCAGAAAAAGAGATAATCCCTGATTCTGTAAATCCTTTGGACTGAGATTTTAATGATAAGATTTCTACAATTTAAATGTAAACCAGTGTTTGAAAATATATTTTTTTTAATTTAAACTTTGTCTTATTTTAACCTTCCATACATCCATCATTACACCAGCTTCAGTAAGACAATTTAATAGTTCTAAGTATAGAATTTTCCAAGTAAATCAATACAACAAATATATATTCGCAATCGTGTGGCTTATCCTCGCTATTAACTTACATTGAATTATCGAAACGAATTTCGTTACTTATCTCTTTTACCATAAAATTACAATAAAACTCATAATTCTAATAAACTATGCATGAAGAAAATACATTTAACCACTCTATATACATATCGTCTTCGGAGGCTCGGGGAATATGACAGTTGCCGAACAGTGACGAATTTTTCTATGCGCATTATCAGTTTGGGAGTACTGTAAAGATATCTGATTATAGGTATTTTAGTATTTACATGCAAAGAAGCTTCAAGTAAATAATTAAATAGTTTCAAAGGACAAAGTTGTATAACCTAGGTTTTAATTTTTAAGATTACACACTCTAATCTCATGTAAAATTATGATTGTAGATATGCTGAGCGTAATGTCCCTCAACAGTCAACTGTACAAACAAATTAGCGTTGCATGCTTTATTTTTCACAGAACCAGGAACCAGTTTATATCTCTTAGAATATGTTTAAAGCACATTATAGTAGTTTTATGCTATCGTAATGGGCTTCTCACTTACGTAACACCAGCATAACCATACAATTTATTTGAATTGCGTGCTTACAGAGAGTCAACTTTACTGCTGATTCCATTCCGCTAGAGACGGAAATTAGATATTTTACTTGCAGAGAAATACAGGGTTTAGGTTGATGGTAAAGTTTCTCAAAGAACTGAATTTTGTGTCTTTTAAATTACCTTAAAGATATTGAAATATATCGCGCTATATACCTGAAACATAACATATATTTCCACTAATCTTCAACTTAATAAACTAAATAGGAACATATCGTATAAGTCCTAATAAATAGAAGATATTATGTTCCTCCGTATCGCAGTGAGATGGCAGTATCAGTGTCATAAAGACTAACTCTAAGGTAATAAGGGCTTTGCGGTAAACACCTGGGCTTCCAAGTCCCAAGACATATTATTATCATTTAGTATTATATTGATATCAAAGTGGGATATATCATATTAATATGGAATTTTTTTATCGTGTGATACTGATATGACCAAACTAGTCTGAAAGCACCGGCTGCATACAGATGCAATTAATAAGTAGCAAAAATTGGGTGTGATTGTCCGTCTTCAGATAAATAATACTTACTAGATGCTCTATATTAAACTCTGTAGAAACGTAAAGAAGTAAGAAAATCAAACTTCTCTCATATATCAGCCTTACATAACACTAACTAAACAACCGATACGTTTATAACATATAAATAATGCTAAATTTATGTGAATACGACGCTCAAGTGGCGGGCCGGTCAACGAGTGTGTCAATTCTAAAGATAAGCTTATCTATGCAATTTATTTATCCAGCTTGATGTAAGACGTGTATTTATCGTCCTCTACGCACTGTTATAGAAACTGTTATAAATGTAGGTAAGGACTTGAACAAAGACTCGTATATTAAATCGAAATTAAACGCAGCTATTGATTTCTTGAACTTCGATATGTTTATTGAAAAATTACAGAGAGATAGAGCTTTTTATCTATTATATAATTTTAAAGTAGTTAAATGCAATCCTTTAAAAATGTATAAAATCTCAACAGATTTTATTATGAGAACAAAACATGAATTGAGTAATCAAATGTGAAATTTATCTGAATATAAAACAGATTTTAACCCTGTTTCGCCCCACTTTTCACGCAAAAACCTACTAAAAATGAAATAAATTAAATTCCCACATTACAAAATGTACCAGGCGCACATAAACGATAAGTGCCTACCGCCTATCGTTCGTCAGTCGAATATCAAGCTCAAAACAGACACGCCGTGAAAATCAACCTGTCGCAACCCTGTCCTGAGGCTGTCCTGAACGCATTTAATGACCGTACAATATTATTATTGACAATCACTTATATTCACCTATAAATCGAGTGCCTTTTGTAACATTTGCTCACTTACTGTATTCAAATATAGGTATACTTAATACTTTGCTCTGGAATGTAAAGTTAGAAAACACTCAATTTGCAATTTCTAGTTATTAAATACCTGCAATGAATTTTAATGATTTTATAAGCGATTTGATAAGCAACGTCCCGTAGATTGAATTTGAATAAGTATGTATTTATAAATTACATTGATTTGTTATAAAAGTATGCCGTTAAAAATCAGGTGAAACATGTCAAGGAAAACACAATAAGTACTTCCTGTAGAAAAATATTATAAATCATAGCAATGATTGCACTTCAATAGTTTTTGCATGGTTTTGCGAAAAATTTTAATTACATCGATCTAGGATCGGTTGCGTGCAGCGCTTGCGCAAGAGCGTCTCACTGGCGCCATCTACCGTGATCTATAGGCGCCGGCACTCATTATCGCTAGGGCTGCTACTCGCGAGATGATGGGAGATTATTTTTTTAAGGCCTCATAGGAATGTATCACAGATACTTGATACAACATGCATATTATGTTGTAAATGTTTGATATAGCATAAATAAATAAAAATCACGAGTATTCTGGGATACTACAAGAATATTGGTCAATAAGTCATAGGAGGTATGGATAACATAATATTATATCTTAATGAATAGCAAAAATTTATCATCATGTGCATTAAAACGCAATCAAGAATATTCCAGTAGATATATTAGAATTTTAATCCATCATTTTTACCTTTACATATTATGAATTTAACACCTCTAACATTGATACAATATTGAAAAGCCGAAAGCGAATGTACGTGTAAATTACCTATGTATTTAATTTCGAAATAAATGCACAAGAACTTTAAGTAAATAATGGCTACCTGACGTGGATATATACCGCTTGTTTGAGTGCCGCGTCCATCCATCATTATGTAAAGTTCAAATGCTCTCATCACCGGCAGGCGCCAGCCCTAACCGTCCAGAACTTATCGGCTCAATGCAAATCCAGCTGTTAATCTAAAAGTATGTTTTCGAGTAAATACTTCACTTGTTCTCGGGTAGGCGGTGTACCGATTGTGAAACCGAGCTTTTTACGCGTGGGACGGTAATTATAGGTCCAGCATTAGTCCACGTCGCTCTGATATAGACAAATAAACGAGCTTTGAATAGCTTGATGTGATTAATTATTGGTTATGTGGTAGCTGGATTTTTGAAGAAATTTTGAGGACCAACGAAGTGATGTTGATTTGGTACGATTGTAGGAGACTGATGGATTTCTTGACTTGATGTTTGATAATGCCTTGACACACCTAATATTTTTACTTTGATTATTTTTCCGACCCAAATATCGACCAATAGAATTGCACCATTCGACGTCACGTGGTACAACCTACATGGTATTATACTGATAATTTTTTGAAAATTTTCTCTGGTCGTTGACGTCAAACTGACAGGTTCAATTCAATTGTGAAATTATTGGCCGACATTTGGGACGGAAAAATAATCTCCCGAATACCACACGAGCTTCAAAATTATCTGGCATTTCCCTCAAGGTTCCCTGCAAACAAATAAAGTCGTCAAGTTTTTCAGGAAAAATCACTCGCGCTTCGCGCTCGTGATTTTTTAACCTTGACTAAAAACTTGACTCCTTCATTTGTTTGCAACGAACCTATCGGAAAATACCCGATAATTTTGAAGCTCTTGTGGTATTATAAGTGAGTATTCTTATTCCACCAGACTTCTGTCAAGTTCAATGCAACGATTTGAAAGCCGTATTATGCAAATTGTTCTCTATAAATATAGGTCATAGTAATGATATGATAGGTGGATAATGAATTTAAAATTGTTGTTGTTAGTCAAATTCTTTGTTTAACGTTTGACACTACAATTAAAATTCTTTCAGAAGCATTTCGCATTATAAATGGCGTGCCATTATAAATTATAAGTTATAACTAATGTATTACTTTATATCGTTGGTTTTATATCCTCGTCTACTTCGAATTGCGGCATCAGGCATGCGATCGAAACCACTATCTAACTGATAAGCACGCCAATGAAATTAATCTATTAAAATTTAATATTTTATTAAACGCAACTGAAAGGGCCTCAGGCAAACGATATTACGCTCTTAATCCATATTGACACTAAACTAAATGGATATTTAGATTAATTTAAAACAGCTCGTTAATTAAATGTAATTAATAAGTAAGTACTAACTTGAAATGTCAATATGCGGGTAAAGTTAATTAGATTACATTAGATTGTACAATATTGTTCGACTTCTGAAACTTAACGCTAACGTCGCCTGGTTGGAATGATTAAATTATTAATGTTTTGTATTTAAGTTTGTATGTGTGTTCTCATTTACCTATATAAGTGTCCTCCTGTATATGTGTAAGACTGATTTTGTATGAGACGTATCTAATTTTACTTATAATTAAATTCTTTTGTTTCAAGTAAGTCCCAGACATAATATCACATAAAAATAGGTAATAATATCTCATTCGGATTGGTTTTTACTATCACCAAAAATGGAAAATCAGGTAAATTTTTCTAATTCTTCAAAATTGCCTTTTTAAAATTTTAATATCTCTATTCAGATTACCTGACCCATAAAAAGTGAAACAATAAATTTGTATGCAATAATGCCGCAAAAACTCTGGTTATGTGTAGGCAGTATTAGATAATCTATTTGCTAATATTCTGAAATTTATAACTAAATCTATCTGCGATGTTGCCAACTCTACCTACTAGAATTAATTTCATCAATTCCAATGTGAAATTTGATAATTATCACACCTCAAACTTTACATCGTGGGAAAATGTAGGTACTCGAAGGTAAAAGTAAAAGTTGTTATACTTTACGATAATTACAATATGCCAATTTGTTTTATGTAATTCACGGGTAGTAAAGAAACAATATTCGCAAACGGCAACACTACCATAAAGGTTTTATTTGACATGCAACGATCAAAAATACGTGGGCGTGCTAATAAGCGCAACGTTCGAGCTCCAAGCTTGCTTTATTTTTTTTCCTATTTAATAATATTTCATCTCGCGCCGGTACTTCTGAGAATAACGTGGGCTTAGGTTACAGACGTTTTAAATTTTATGCCATTCACGTAGACCTAAGTGTGGATTGTGTAAGCTGTTACGTGGTATTAGCAAAAGTAGCAAGCTGTTATAATAAGTCGCATAAATTTTAACATCGTATACATGTGAATTTACGCATACATCTGGAAGTTTTGTAGTAGGCAGTTGCTCTTGCAAATAATTTTTTATGACCTCACAGTAACTATATTTATAGTTAACTACGCTATGAGTTTTTTAGTACAATAATTGTTGCTTATTTTGCGACTAAAAGGAGTAGGTCATTCTTTCAATATCGTTTTAGCTTTGAAGTTTTAATTGAATATTGAATAACCGTTCTCGGATTGTGTGTAACATTCGTGACAAAATGTAATTTTTCGTTCACAAGCGACAAATAAATTATGAACATACCAAATCTGGTACGATATTACGGCGTACTTCAGTTCATTGAAAATTGAAATCCTTTTCAATCCGACCGCATTATATTACCGCCTTCCCGCTCATATATTATGTGTTGAAAAGGGAGGTGAATACCTTTCAGGCTCAATAAAAGCGTTTTGCGGAAAATCAACAAAACATGCGCGGGTAATTCTTTTCGTTATATAAATTATGCAAAACCTCGGGCAGTTGTTTAGGGGATAAACTCGTTTGGTGGCTTTCACAATTTTCTTCAAAATATTTCACCCGCCTTTAAGGGTACCGCGCCTAAGAATACCTTATGAAGTTGTGATGGAAATCGAGGAAGTTTGAATTGATAATGCCTATGTCAGAATCGTCTATACTGGAATTGATAAATCGAAATGTTTGAGTAAGCGTTCGTTTATTGGGTATACTTGAAATACATCGTTGATAAATCACCATCATGATAAAATAAGGTACGTAAAATGTAATGTCAAAATCAAATGACAATTATAAATAAATACGGAACCCACTGAAACTCGCTTTTTACCGTAACGAAAAACGTCCCTTGGGACTTCAGTAAAAATACCAAAATATTTCGTTTTTGTTAACGGATTTTTATAAAATGTTAATCTCATCAACGTGCAATGTTATTTACTTGGAATGGATAAAATTCAATTTAAATTTAAAGCTTTGTAAATTTTATGTCAACATAAAAATAATAAAATCTCTTTCCGATGAATCATTTTATCCTGTTCATTGTTCATTGCTCAATTGAACTCTATCGAGCTTTCAATATTATAACTTTTTGGAAAACACTCTATTACTATACTAAATAAAAAGTAGTATTTAATTTACTGAAATTCGGCTAGTAAAAGTGTATTCGTGTAGTCCTTATTATTTAACAGGCTCAAATATAATATTTGCATCATTACATCTGCGCCAATTGAGGCGAAACGCCCGACCCGACTATTCAGTTTAAAAGACTCACATTAATTTACACAGAGTATTACATTTAAAATCTTATTAGAACATTCGAGAAAACGTTCCATTCGCCAGAGCATTTCTTAGCAATATCGTCTAAATTGCGAGAGGACGCCCCGGGAATAATCTCCTTAACGTTGAATTGTTCTAAAACAATTTGTTTTTGTGATTGCGTTCCTATGACGACTTTATAGTCCCCAGAGAATATATCTCACTCGTTTATTTCCTATTATCGAGGATAGACTGTGCTTAATGACAATTACACCTTTGTAATTAAAGAGAATTGTTTAAGCGTGAACTATAAATTACATATATCGATTCTGATAAGTAATTATTTGAAATCGATTACTCGTTTATGTGTTACCTGGTTTTATATAATTCAAATGTTTGGTTTTGTTTCCTATACATAATTCATAATTAAGTAAGCAATCATGAAACATACGTGCTTCTCTTCATTAAGGTGAATGCTACGGTCTGTTCCCAGCCAATGTCCCGCTAGATGGCGCTGAATTCTACATTTCTAGTTTATTTGAGTTTTTGCGTAATTGGAAAACCTTTAAAAGTCGTAGGAATAGTCATGGCGGTTACTGAATATTATATTTTATTGAAATATGTCATATCATTGCCTTAAAATCCACCCAATTCGGTAAAAATTTTCGTTATAACATCTGTCATTGCATACAGGGTCGTTTACACACACAGACGTATACAAAAATGATAAAGATTTAACTCTAGATGGCGTGAATGTAAAACAAGTTTTTCATTTTTCTGTATGGGTAGACAAAACTTCAAAACGCCACCTGCTACGGTTTATATTATGAACGATTAGCTTTCCGCCCGCATTTTCAAAAAAAACCCGCATAGTTCCCGTTCCCGTGGGATTTCCGGGATAAAACCTATTCAATGTGTCCAAGTTACATTCTATATGTGTGCTAAATTTCATTGTAATCGGTTCAGTAGTATTTGCGTGAAACACACACATACACATCCTCACAAACTTTCGCATTAGTAGGAAGTAGGATTGTTATAAAAATAAAAGTTATATTTGTTGGCGTAAACTATTTTATTGTAATTTTTGGGAAATAAATAATGTCAAAATTGATTACAATAAAACGCAGTTTTATTTTATTACATTACACTTTTGTTTTTTTTATCAAAACATGTATTTGAAGTAGCATATATGATATAATATTATGCTGATCCAAGCATTTTCACTCAAAACTAATATCACTAATGATTTGTAAAAGTAAATTATTTCAATATACATTTCATAACCAACAAGTAAGAATAATTATTCATACAACAACAAATCTAAAACACTATTTACTATGGAAAAAAAACCAGGAAGGTGAAAAACATATTTACGATTTCGACGCACTCGACTTTTAGTAAAATATAGTAGGTAAAAATATTATTTTGGTTTTGATCACAGACATGTCTGTGGTTTTGATTTTAGCTACTAGTATCAGAAAACAGCGTGTTCAATGCACGTCGGGATCACACAACTGTGGAGGAAGGAAGGTGGAATACCTCCATCGAATAAGTGAAGTTTCTCGACATACTCTATTGGCCGGCCGGCCTCAATGAAGATTGTCGGAAAGTTGTATATGTACTCTGTAGCGAAAAAATTTCGCTTGCGCGATTCAGAGCGAGGTGTCGTACAGTATACCTAATGAAGTTTTTCACCTTTTGATTTTACTGCAAATACAAAATAAAAATTAAACAATGGTAATGTAAATTCTAAACAAACTACTACCAAAATACAATTAGAACAAAAATCATTTGACTGGTTGATTTCACCCAGAGGGGGCGGCTCGTGACAAAATTGTATGGGTGTTCACTTGAAATAAAACAACGAAAATACCTACAATAGCGTTAGCGGGATAATTTATTACAAAAAAAAAAATGAGCACCACTTGTTATAAATGTCTATAACACTAAAAATTACAAAGTACAGGCTATTTCAAAACGAATTCAATGATTATCAATAATTAGTAAATCACCGAATTTGCATTCGCGAGCGTAGGTATCCATAGTGTTTGTTTATAATATAGGAGTGGCAACGTCGCGCGCAATTGCTGCTGTCATGCAATGCGGCAACGTTGCGTGAGAGCGGCCGCGGCCGCGGCGCTCCAAAAATGGCTATTTTTCCATAGTAAATCTTTTGTTTCACGCGCAGGACTGTGGCGAAATTTCTCTTTCACTCTTATTGGATTTCTTATTTATAACAATGTACTGAATGTTGTTTCATAGGAGCGCAATCGAGAGCGCTCCGTAAGCTCCGTTTCGCGCGTTATTTATGAAATGAACAAGTGTATGTAATGATGTACCTATGTATTTTATTTGTAATGTGTAAAGGTACTTATTTTATTGATATTAGCACAGACTAATAATAATATACTACGTATACAAATATTAGTATTGGAGTTTTTTACGATAGATTTTAAATAATGAGCAGGTATAACTTTATTATAATTATTTATGGGAGTTCACTGCACCAGCGCTCCTGAGGACGAGCCGCCGCGCCGCTTTTCAAAACGCTACCTGCTACGGTTTATTATGAACGATTGTTATAAAAATAAAAGTTATACATATTTGTTGGCGTAAACTATTTTATTCATCATTAATTTTGGAAAATAAATAATGTCAAAATTGATTACAATAAAACGCAGTTTTATTTTATTACATTACACTATTGTTTTTTTTTTTATCAAAACATGTATGTATTTGAGTAGTTAGTAGCATGTAATATTCTGAATTTCTGATCCATGCCTATTCACTCAAAACTAATAACACTATATGATTTGTAACAGTAAATTATTTCAATAGGTATTTGAACATTTCATAACCAACAAGTAAGAATAATTCGTATACAAGATACAATAACAAATCTAATACACTATTTATTATTTTATTATTTATTATGTGAAAATAACCAGGAAGGTGAAAAACATATTTACGAAAACATAGTAACATATGGTTTTGCTATTAGCTATCAGGAGAAATTGCTTGTTCAAATCACGTCGGGGTTACAACTGTGGAAGAAGGCAGGTGGAATTCCTCCATCGATAAACAAGTCTACTCGACTGGCCGGCCGTTGAAGCCCTAATGAAAGATATCGAAAAGTTGTATATGTGTTTTGTAGCGAAAAAATTTCGCTTGCGCGATTCAGAGCGAGCTGTCGCTACAGTAATTATATTTCAATTTTATCTTTTTATACCTGGTAGAACTGGCCGACGAATAAAAAAAATCGTATTAGAATAAATTACAATAAATTACGGAACAAAAGAAGGATTGTAACTGAATTAGGTAATTAGGTATGTTTGTTTCTGGGTGCACCGTTTTCGACGACGCGACGCGCGATGTAAACGGAGTAGGTACCTACTTTGCTAAAACAAACTAAGTAATAAAATTGTGTGTCTGTCTGAAAATTCGCTAAAGCATATTTTACCAATGTTTGCAAGTTTGTGATTACTTTGATAGTTTACCGATTTATAATAATTGTATATATCATTGTTTAAAAATATTCAAACACAATATGATATAAGTAGGTACTGATTTATCACTGGTTTCAGTGATGAACTGATGAGTCAATGTTAGCCACAATACTTATCACTTTCGTCATACATGTGTATGATTGATGTGATTTGCAATGTGGTGAAATTTCATAAAAATCACGGGCTAATTTTTTGTTTTGAATCCCACCGAAAATACATATATTACTTATAATATGTATAATTGCGTTATTAGAATAATTAATTACTATACCCACGATCAATTATTACAATATAGTCTCAAATGCATACTAGAGAAATATTGCAATTTGAATCAATTAAAATGCATAGCATACAAAAATAAATTCACAACACAAGAAATTCCGCGCGTAAATCATAGCGCGTGTCAATGAAATCAAGAATGTAATTTTATATCAAGCCGACGACGACGCCGAACTAAAGTACCTACAGTACCATTGACCTTCAGTGTACAATACAGTCTACAGACCTACGACGGACGACCAAACAACAATAATGAGTAATAAATTGTTTACAAAAAAAAAACATAGATTTCTAAGGTCATTAGTTTTATTTTATTTTATTGTTGTTTTTTGGACGATTGGAAATGAAATTACTCAATTATTACACATAGAACTTTGATTTATTAGAATTATAAGATAACGAACGCGAATGCACGACATCTAGCGCGTCAATGTTTAAACATCGCCTTTCGTTTGCTTGGCAAAAGTCACGCACACTACTGTAGAAGTGTCAAATTTTGCCGGTATTTCACTGTTGTTTTTCTAAGTAAATAATGTAAGTTATTGATTAAAAAGGTCGATCGCGGACACATTTCATTGTAGAGAAGTGATAAAATGATTAGTTTTAAAGAAAGAGTGTCTGTGTTAAGTGTTTAGTCGTGATCAAAAATGTATGGAGGGACGGGCGGAACATTCACCTTAAATTACGCAATCATTTTACACTAGTATTTACTCGAAGTTATAGCAATAAGAAAACGCAATTGTACAAGATAACCACTGACGAAGGGAGTACTAATGCTCCCGCTATAAGTTAATTTCTTTAATTAAATTTCAACGCACCAAGGGTTAAAAACGTCAGGCACAAATCACAAAGCTCCACATTGGAATCCATAACGCCGCTTCGAGCCCCGGGAAAGTTAATTTAGCCGGAATGGTCGTCTCGATGGCTGTAACCCGGGCATTTTCTTCATCAAACGTCAAAAAATTCCCTGACAGAGTGGCTTTCATCAAGAATTCGCTCCAACGAAGTCAAACAGTGTATAACATTCACTTTGGAATGAACTTTTTCATGAAACTCTTTGTTCGTTCGTACCTAGAGGGAAGAAATGTAATCGTTATGAAACACTGGAATTTTTCCGTCTTTCTAGACGTTTCGACGGATAAAAGGACGCTTGGAGATTGTCCGCGTGGTTACAGGTTGTTCGCTTGTAAGTGGCATTTTTATCCTATTTTCTTAATAACATTTAATTCAATAAGGAAATTTATATAGACAATAATAATTATGCCAGTGGTCTATAAGTAATCAGAGTCCAGTTATCTGTTTCAAACTTAACATAAGCACGTGCTTATTGCTTATTAGAATTTTCTAACCACAGGAAATTGTAACAATAACTGTGAACTTATATACTAACCGCATGACTGAGCATTTATTATCGCATGACATTACGAAAAAATGTCATAGTTATATCAATTAATTAAATACACCAAGCCTTAAAGAAGTACCAACACAAGTACTTCTAAATCACAGTGGCCATAATGGACATGATGTGTTCAGGCCCTCATTAGATCTCAATTAAGCTCATAAATCGGAACTCATTTGAACGATAAAATATTTACTCATGCTACATGACATTCTGCTTAACGTACCGTTAGTTTGACATATGTCACGTGACACCACAGATATAATATAATATGTACTATATTATGTGACACATTCGTCAAAGTTATGGGCCGACCAAGGGGCCGGCCGACGAAAAGGCGTAATTCTGCATTTTTATTACCCTAATGGGACAGTTATGTTTGATTGTAATTATCTTGGTGGTTCATTTTGTGGTTGTTTAAATTATTCAGTTATGTTGTCTGTATCGTTTTTAACGCTTTTTCCTTATTTCTTGTTTTATGTTCTTGAAGAAAACTAATTTTTAAATCTGTATTTTGTTGTTACAGTATTCTGAACATATTGAAATGTAACTAAAATAATACCGAGCGAAACTTCCACCTCTTACAAATATGTTCATTAGACATTTTGTGTGAAAAGTATCGGTCTGTAAAAATTGTATATACTTATTAGTTATGATCGATGCATTAATTAGTTTGAATATTTCTTTTTTATTTACTACACAGCCAAAAGAAAGTACAAAGCAACTTTAAATCAAACAAGTTTATATTGCTGAGATTCACGCAAGGATATCCGTGGGCGGTCGCTAGTACAATACTTGGGTATTAATAAGAGCGGGGGCGGCGGGTCAAGCCGGGTCGTGGGCCTTGTATTGTAAATTAGCACATGTTTATGCGTTTAAGTTACGGCTATGGTTCCGCTGATAGTTTTATTGGTGTTGCCGGACAATCAATGCTTATGTTTTGATCCAGTCTTTTGTGTGTCTGTGTGTGTTTGAAGTGTAGATGCGATATGACTAAATTTTAATGTATGACAGTTCTTGCGTCCGATTGTTGAGTGTTAAAATGTTGCCATTTTAATAAGGTTCCAAAGTCAATTTACAATGACAAAGACGCGTATTTTAATCATATATTTCCTAAGACCTTATTACCCGATTACTTGGATCATGAATCGACATTGTTTAAGTAATAATTATAGTTCTGTAATAAATATTTTATTCAAAATATACAAGAAAGTCAATTAAAATCGTAATAATAAATGAGAAACGAGTCGGAACGTTTGTATTTTATGTAGAGCTATTTCAATGTTTCGTTTTAATCAAGGCCTAATCAATTTAATATTTGCCGTCGAAAATAATTATTCATACATATTTAAACCGATTCATAATAATACGTATTCCATTATTTAAAACGAGATTTCTAAACATGTTTCAAAGATGTATTT
This sequence comes from Colias behrii, assembly GCA_029959065.1. NCBI lineage: Eukaryota > Metazoa > Arthropoda > Insecta > Lepidoptera > Pieridae > Colias > Colias behrii. Next base: position 9,757,722 of record JARWMC010000010.1, read on the forward strand.
CGAATACGCATCAAAGGGCCGTAAGAAAATTTTCTTTTAGCCATCCGTAAGCCAAAACAAACATAAAAAGATCGTAACGGGCCGCGTTTATTTTTCGCGGTTACTTACCAACGGCCTAATTACCTATCTGGAACACCCATAAAACTACCATTTGACGTCCATCTAACCTTTATTATCTGGGACGCAGTGATTCCGTGTCAAAGTCATTACAGTTTAGTGTTATGATCGCAAATATTTGGCGTTGCGTAAGAGTTTTTTTTGCGTACGATTGAAACTGAGAATAGTTTTGTCGTATTCAATTACTTGTAAAATTGTAATGTCAATGTCTGTTTATCTTGGCTAGGTTTAAGGCAATAAATAGTAAATTGAAAAAAAAGTAAACTAACAATTTTCTGTATGTTTGTATGCTCATAAATAATTCGTAAACTTTATGCATGTTTATCCTTATTATACTATTGTTTTCGCTGTGCATTGCCTATCAGAGCATTCCATTTCATTTTTTAACTGCGCACATTAGGAAAGTTGTACAATAAAACATTTATTTTAATTTTGACAGCCATCGCTTGAATACGGTAAAAAATATCTAATCAAGTTTCCATCAACGTAATATTGTGTAACATCTGCCGGTAATCAGATCAGTGTGAATTTCGTCGTCAAATTTATATTCAGTCATCGACCCCGCTGACCAATGATATCTTATATCTTTGAAATAATAAAATTCACTTACACCCATATCTTGCGTGTGGTCTCACTTTTCGGAAATAGCCATGTACCTTCTTGTTTATCATAATTTATCATTTATATAACCTCAAAAGTCAAACGAAAATATTATACAATTTATAGCTTCCATTTAGACATGCCGCCACTGTTTTATGCCGTGATTTATTCGGTAATTTAGAATCTAATATAACTTAGGTAGTACGATAATACTCGGCATAATTTACAAACTATGAGTGTTTTGAAACTGTTGTACATTATCATTTCACTGTACGTTCATAAATTGCGTCGATATTCCGATACATTTTGACATCACGAATAGATTTATTGGTAAATGCACAGGTGCTGACAACGAAATACCATTCTACGGAGTGATAGCTCAATCTATCAAAAGTAATGATTTCATTTTCATTACTGTAAATGATATTGATATTTTTTTACCCATGAACTTTTATTTCCCACTTCATTTGTTTACTTTCATCGTTATGATCATCACAGCGTCAGAATAATATAAGTTTGTTTTTTGCTACGTAAGTGTCTTCTTTTTTCAGTTTGAATATACCTACCTAACAAGTTTAACATAATACTCACATTATAAGTTGGAAATATAAATTATCTAAAGTGACAATAAGTCCTTTCTCATCCAAAACATAAATGATTCTGCATTCTACGTTATTATAAAAATATTAACGTGTTGAAATAAATACAAAATGGGCTAATAAAGTCCATTCGATGTATTTTTGTATAATCGCCATAATAATAATTAGTAAGTGGTGTGTAAAGCTGTTAAGAAAGTTAATGTTGCTTCCAAAATAACGGTTTAACGTTAAAGGGAAGTCGTTTCAAACCGGTGACAAGTTTTATATAGCCGCTTAATTTGTCTAGCAGTTTTTAATTTAAATACAACTAAACACTTTTTGGTTCATTTTATTGTAGCCGTGTCGGAGTTAAAACTAGTTACCGTAGTTAATGGGTTAATGTTGAACATTAAAATCGTGGATAAGTTTCGTATGCCACTGTTTTTTTTTTTTTTTTTTAAGGGAATAAAGGCATTCACGATATGTTGCTATTTCTTGATAGGAAAAGAGTTTCTGACTATGCTATAAAATACATTTCTTTAAGCCTTTTCTATAGCGTATGCAATTACATATATCATTCGATAGCTAAAAGGCTATATTTTGAAGATAATAAGACGTCTTGTTTCAGATTCATATAATACTTGTACGATAAATCAATAATCACACGATCATGTCTCACAGACAGTTCCAACAAAATAGTTTGCAAAGAGTTATAAAAATTCTGACGCAACTGATTTAAACCTTCCTGCCGTCACCACAAAGTTTTTACATTCAAGCCAAGATTAGAGAACCCAAATCACGCAGCCCGAGCCATTCGTACATCGTGAAGATTAAAAAATAAACATATCCAGCATCAGTTGGAAAGAATAAAACCTTACTGTATTTAAATCGTTTCGGTGCAAAGGTCCCGAAACAAAAAGGGACAAATGTAGAATATTGATGAGGATAAACAATGGTACAAAAATAACGTGAGGAAGACGCTTCCCTGTCGGCTTCTCTGTATATTAACATTTTGTACGACGCTAAAAAGTTATTGACTGTTGAGCTTTATCTTACACGGGTAGGTACGTGACGCTTTAAATGTTTTCAAAATTAATCTCTACAAATTTTCACACTGAAACATATTTAGGAGCAGAAAAAGTTTGTAGAATTGAGTGTAACAATGTTATACTACTTATTTTAAATAATGGATAAATACATTGTGTTGTAGAGATGACAGTTTTGTAGTCTTTAAGAAATTATTTCAAGAACCCTGGAGTTTTTTTTTTTTTATGTGTTAACTACTAGATAGTAGTAACGTGCTCGAATATAAAATTTATACACTAGCCTCTATAAAATAGCTCACTGAAATAATTTAACATGTACCAACATAAATAATGATAAACTAAAAAGACAATAACCTTATCTCATATTTGGATGACATAATTATGTACATCATAAATATTAATAATGATACATATACCATAAATAATAAATAGTGATCATTATACCGGAAAAAATCAATAATGCATCTAAATAATGCCTTATCTAAAATTCATAATTTTAAAACGTTGGTTAATTTTATGACGCGTAAGTATAAATAAAAATGATGCCACGATAATTTTATATCGTTTAATATTCTACAGGAGAATTATATTCGTGTTTTGCGTCTCGTAATAAAAGTCACGATTAAGCAGAATCCGAACCTTTTGTATGATAATAAAGGGCGTATAATTTTTATATTGATAACGGGTCTGATCATAAAATTACTTATTTTAAAGATGACAGTCATTGGTTCTAGATTACTGGATTACGCAAATTCTTAAAAATTATAAATAGGTAGGTAGGTACATAGATTGGCATTGGTATAATCTGAAATAAGTTTTGTCTCTATCGTGGAATCTTCATACCAATTCATGATTCATGCTTATATTATGTATATCTACCAAAAGGATCGAGTAAATTCTGAGAATATGCAACTAAAACCACCATAGTTTTTGCAGGCGTTATTTTGAGATTTTAATGGTATATGTAGTTTAAATTGTTTTGTTTTATAGAAATTTTACAGTCAGATATTTTTATTTAACCCCTTAATATACTATGTAAATTAATCTTATTCGTAAGATATAGTTTCAAATTTCAATCTAGATTCCAAATGATACATTATGCCAGTCGCTATTAATACAATCCTCACTAATCATCAACGATGACATTGCCTAAAGCGATTTATCTTCTATTCACCTACATAATAGAGGCGTAGGTCGGAGTAATGGTTAAACCTTTTATTTAATACTAGATTTCCGCCCGCGGCTTCGCCCGCGTTTTCAAAGGAAAACCCGCATAGTTCCCGTTCCCGTGGGATTTCCGGGATAAAACCTATCCTATGTGTTAATCCAAGTTACCCTCTATATGTGTGCTAAATTTCATTGTAATCGGTTCAGTAGTTTTTACGTGAAAGAGTAACAAACATCCATACATCCATACATCCTTACAAACTTTCGCCTTTATAATATATATTAGAATATTAGAATTAGAAATATTAGAATTAGATATTAGATATTAGATTAAGATATCCCACAAATCATAGTACTTGGTGTTTTCATTTTACATCTATAGCATAACATGTGTGAATTTAGCAAAAGATTACATTCAACTTTTGGACGTAATTCTTTAAAAATTTACGACGGACGAGATGCGTTCGGCTTAAAAATATAAACGTCAATGTTATATTTATGTAAAGACTCAATAAGATTGCATTACCGGCTTGTGGGGTCCGATTTATAACACTTTCCTTAAAGGGAGGTGAATACATTGAAGACGTAAAGATGCGTTTATTCTTGCCAAGGCAATTTTTAACGTGAGTTTCGTATATTAATGACGGGGAAGCACATAACGAATGCATTATGCGTATCGAATTTTGCCCCGTGTGCATGCATCATGCGCATGCATGTAAAATGTGTATAGAAATTTCGAGAGACATAAATTTCGGAACGCCCACCGTAGGGTTGCCGGGTCTAAAAGGCGCGGCAGTATGGTTTATGCTTAGTATCATGAATATATTTAGTTGGTGATGGCAGGCGAACGATAATTTCGCTTATTAATACAGACGAACCCTTTACGCTTTTAAATGGTTATTTCTGTATAACTATAAATGGGTTGAGAAATCCATTTTAAGATTTCGTAATTTTATAGCCATGGCACGTGCCATGGAATATATCAGAGTTATTTGACCTTAAATTCATTACCGATGTTCACATTTAACTTTTTGTATTGCTTTTAATAGTAAATGTGCTATGTGATTTCGAGAAGATTTTCCTTCCAAGAATTGAACATATCAATCTCGTTCTTACGATCGCTTTTAGGTGAGTTTGGAATTGATGGCTATACTTCCAATGCTTCAATATAACTTGGAGTTAAAATATCCCTTTATCGAAGGTTGTTAAAATATTTTCAAGGAATCCACATCTGCCCCGGGCTTTCTGACAACTTGATTTGCTCCCAACGTGATTTGTTACACTTTGTTATAGCTTTGTTCGCTTTTGGCAATTATTATATCCATAAATTGAAATTAAATAATGCTGTCGCGTTCAAGTTTTCCTTCAAATAAGTTCAAATACGTCTTAAACACCATTTGTTTGAGCAATATCTTTATTGATTCCTATTGACTACAAAGCGATTAATATAGTCCAATTCAATGCCCAACTCCTAAGGAAAAACATGGACAAAGCAAATACATTTCTCTAACATTCAAAAGACGAAAGTCTACATGAAGACGATAGCTGTACAATGTAAACATTGTCCCAACCCTAGGGACAGAACTAAATGGCTGTGGTCCAATCAATTAAGATGCGTGGAACGTATCTGCATGTGCGCTCTGTAGCACCGGACTGCATTTGACATCACTATTAGAGCCCTGTTACTTATGTACCTCATATTTTGTCGATACTCAAATTGTTTATGGCTCGTTTAATAGTAGGTAGAGGTATATTGGTATGTAGATTTTAAGTCTGTGGCTCTTTTTTAGGTCTATTTGCAAATAGCATTTGACGTTCGAATAGGTGGCGCATCCTCTAAAAAACATATCTATATACAATTTTTTTTACAAATTTTTACAAATGTTATTAGCATTTACGTTGACACAAGATTTTGAATCGTATTTACGTTGTATTGGACCTTCTTTTTCATGTGTGTCAATATATTATTACACGTACACATTGTCCAATCAATTTGTACTCGGGATAATGTATTTTCCTTCCGTATTCTCTGTTATTTTTCGTTCACTGTGCTAATTTCTTCTCAGTACATTTAAAATACTTAAATTATTATTCATTCGTTCTCCTTTATTGTTACGTTTTCCGAAGACGAGTATAATGTGGAACTTTTATCAGCATTTACACTTCAATGCACCCTTTTATAGCTTTCAATGGTCACAATTAATGTTACAATAGTTGCTGAACGTGAATTTAAAGTTTGTAAAGTAAATGATTTACTTCTCTTTGGTTGTTCAGGGTTCTTGTATAAGTTGTTTCAATTGTTTCTGATTCATTATTAAGCTGTTAGGAAGAAAACCTCCTTAAATAGATAGGATTCTTTGTATGTTTTATGCAGAATTCAGCATATAGTTTTATAGACTACAGGCCCATGTTGAAAAATTATTATATCATCTAGGTATGTATTGTTTTGAATCAACTTGATATTTTTAAATATTTTCAACTCTTCTTTTCTGCATTTCTATTTTGTTTTATAACGATATGAAACTCCATAAGCCCATAATCCCACCTATTTAAATCGCTCAAAAACCAACACTTTCAAATCCATCTTTAGGTGGAAACCGACATACAACTGGAAATTTGGAAAGTGGTATAAAGTTAGTAGTTAAACGGTCCCTCGTGGCGAGTTTACAGAATACCAAATGTTTTCGACAGTTCAGGTATAAAGCCGAACTTAACTCTTTATCCCTTTGAACCCGGTCATTATATCTGTAGCTATTCAACTTTCATATCCGCTTGTAATTTTCGTGTTTAATGATTCTATTCATAGCCTTTTTTTCTGAATATCTAATGACCCTTGTTATAGGGTGATTGGGAAATCGATTCATTGATAATTATATAGTTAAATGGTGCGATTAAACGCGAATTTATTATCATTACAATGTTAGGGTTGGGATGTATTTTATGGTAAAAAAATGTTGTGTTTAATTCCTGTAATATTTTACTATATGCCTTTTTATTTTCATATTTGCATTCATGTTATTTAAACTTATGTTTTAAACACTTACAGTCTTTAATTTTAACAGTTTTTCGCGTCAATATCTATCTGCAAACTAAATCACGATTTCCTTCCGCCTCGTATTGTTAGAACCTACACGAAGTCTATTAAACCAACATTGCTATACAACATTTGATTTGATTTCCTAGTATAATGTTTTATTTATCTTTCATACTCAATAAGCAGTGCAGCGGCGTACACTGCACTGATTGTAAATTATAGCTCCAATACTTTTGTTTTGTGTCCGAGGCTTAATGGTTCGCTCGTATCTCGTCATAAGTGCTGAGAAATGTGCCCTTCGCTAGCTTTTTATTATTTTATTAAGGATTTATCGATGGTTCTAGAATTGTAATCGCGGAGTTGCTGGAAATTCTTTCGAGATACTATTCTTTAGTAGTTTAAACTATACGTAGAGAGCAGTTGTGTATAGCTGTTAAGTTCTTTTTGGTATTTTAAATTGTAATTTGCTACGTTGATATCATCTTTTAAAGGTATCTGCGGATGTAAATTTTACGTACGTACTCGTTCTTATATATCTTTTAATTATTACCTATACCGGGAATTATTTAATTGTTACACTGTTATATAAAGATCGTTGCTTATTTGAATTGGCAATTATAACAGCAATTGTATTTATATTTACATACATTTCTATGAAATATTTCGATTATCTAGATATAAATCTAGATTTAATGAACCGAGAATATTAATTATTAAGAATGATCACAGAAATGGAGCTCAATTTATTATTACTATTTGAGATAAGCCTAATTGTGCCGGTTTCATCTTTCTTCGTATTGTTATCTTCGCATCGTACTGAGATAATTGGATATCTGATACTGTAGCTTCTGTTGTTTTATTTTTTGTTGTAGTTGTATTATTTTTCGTGTGTTAGGTTAATGATTAAGGTTGTAGCGGCTTATCATTAATAACAATGATTTTTCATAAACATTATATACATATTACTATCTCTTAAATAACTTTGTCATATCTTTCAGACATTAGTGTTAAAGAGATGCAAATCATTTGATTCTAGTAGTCTGTCTATATTTTACAATGCTATAATGATATGAAACAAGTAATAGTTGATATGATTAAGATACCATATAAATATTCTTTATAGGAATGTAGGTATTTAAGGTATTTAGCAGACAAAATAAAAGTTCACGGTAATGAGATGTAGGTTAATCATTAATCAATTCTAACACTATACACCACACTATACACACAAGTGTTCTATCCTCTTTTGCATATTTTAATTAACGGGAGTAATTATAGAGATTTACTGATAGTGTCATATGGTACCGATTCGCGACATGTGATGTTTACATATACAGCGTTTCTCTTAATTATATTTCCCACATTTGGCTTGAAGTATTCAGAGATTCTAGTGCGTGCATGTGTTTAATTCTATAAAAAATGCATATAATTATCACCCTGTTATTTATCACCAAGTTGGTTTTATCGATAAAAAGTGAATGAATTCATTAAAGCATCAATGTATATTTGTTTCAGTCGAATTTAATTGAATTCTTGCATAATCTGTGATACGTGCCCTTACCGATAAAGTAGGTATGGTTAATGGTTAGGTATATTTCATGTAGTAGGTATATGTGACGTAATTACAAGTGATTTGATGCTTTACTTTTTTTATTTTTTTGTGAAGGAAAAGGATTTTATTTTAATAAAAATACACACATTACTAGTATTAGCCCGTTTATTTTTTATATGTTTGTAAAACACGCGTTTAAAGTTTAAGTAGGTATTCGACAGATCATGCATAATTTTTTTTGGCACTATTTTATTCTATCTCACGGTTATTTTGAATCATTCCTTTCACTTTTCAATTATACCTAAAGTTTAAAACTAAACATTAAAAATTTCATTGATTTAAAAAAAATGCGATAATTTCAAACGAATCTAAGTACCTTGAAATATAATACGACAAACCATCGAGTTCTAGTTAAGTAATTTATTAAATTATCCGAAATAAAACTGAAACCTTATTTATAATGCCTATAAAGCTAAGTAACGAGATTCGAAGTGATCGTAAAAATCCTCTATCAGGTAAACGCATAGCGGTCAGCCTTATTGCTTCGATCAACTAATATCTTCATTCCAACACTATATATTCAAAACTCAATTAAACGTTCTCACATAATAAAAGTTATATAAATGCGTTCTGAGTAATTAGAGTCAAAGATCTCGTAATAGCAAGTATAAAGCCAAGTACATATTACCATAGTAATATGTACTTAATAGTCACTATGGCTAATTAGTTGGCCGTCTTAAATATAGGAGGCGGGTCGCAGTCCAATTTGTACATTAAAGAGGTTAGGAAATGTCAAAAGGGCATTGAAAATAAATGCCTCGATTGACATTATGTAGGTACGTGTCGGATTGGTAATAGTTTGCACTATTGCTGGACTAATTAAACGATTACATACACGTTTCATGTAGATTTTAGGATAATTCTAACATTACATTTGCATCTTAAAGTTTTTGTTGTATCTGTATATGTCTGACTACTTTTTCAACTTTGTATTAGAATAAGCATGTACCTAGGTAAAACATATTCTTTCGAAGAACAAACATTCCAATTTTTTCTTCTTTATCTAAATTTCTAAGACTAATTTTTTATTCCAACCATATGTTGACTAAATTTATTTTCTACGCTTCATAATTATGAAAATTTATACACCGTTTAATTAAACGTGTACCTATAAAACCTTATAAACTTCACGTATACCAATTAAACGAAATATATTAACATTGAGCGGTCCAAGTTTTATCTTCACACGCGCTCCTCTATATGGTAGTAATTGGCTAATAAATATGTCTTTAAAACAAGAGTTAAAAACAATAAATAAATAAGCTTAATAGTAAAGGCGGTGCCTATTATTCATTTGAGTAAAGCATTCGATTAACCTGTACAATGTACGAGTGAATGAAATTGAGGGCAAGTCGTAAATCGAGTCCATATTGGTTATTGAGTAGGTTGGCGCCAAGAAGCTTATATCTAAACACTGGAGATATCGTCTAGAATTGAGGTACGTAAAGCTGGCGATGAAAAATTAGCGAAATTAAAAAAAAACAACACCAGAATTTGTTGCTTATTTGTTGCTAATTAGTTGCTATAATGACGATTTTGTTGCTCAACCCGTTCGCTGAAAATCAGCAACAGTTCTAGCTTAATGTTAAGGTAGCGTGAAGAAATCGGAAAAAGGGATGGATCGTTGCAAAAATGCAGGTGAATTTGTTGCTAATTTGTTGCTGCATAAAAACAGTGAAAATTTTGAATTTTTTTCATTGGCGCCAAAAATAACACTGGCCACGTCAACTTAATTGTCGATTTTCGGTAGTGAAACATAAAAAAAAAATTGTTGCTCCTCACATCGTTCACTGGCACAGTGTACAGAGCCAGCAACAAAATAGAAACCGGAAGTAGAGTTAATTTTGAAACCGGTTTGCTAGAAATTCGTCCACGCCAGCTTAACTGTCAATTTTCGGTAGTTAAACATAAAAAAAAAAATTTGTTGCTCCTCACATCGTTCACTGGCACAGTGTACAGAGCCAGCAACAAAATAGAAACCGGAAGTAGAGTTAATTTTGAAACCGGTTTGCTAGAAAATCGTCCACGCCAGCTTAACTGTCGATTTTCGGTAGTGAAACATAAAAAAAAATTTGTTGCTCCTCACATCGTTCACTGGCACAGTGTACAGAGCCAGCAACAAAATAGAAACCGGAAGTAGAGTTAATTTTGAAACCGCTTTGCTAGAAATTCGTCCACGCCAGCTTAACTGTCAATTTTCGGTAGTTAAACATAAAAAAAAATTTGTTGCTCCTCACATCGTTCACTGGCACAGTGTACAGAGCCAGCAACAAAATAGAAACCGGAAGTAGAGTTAATTTTGAAACCGGTTTGCTAGAAATTCGTCAATTTATTATCTGAGCCAATCATTAAAAAGTCACACTCCCTGATAATGGGTAGTCACCATATTAAAATTATAGCAACTCTCGGTTTGACATTATGGCATATGTGTCAAAAAAATTTCGTCGCTTCGAATATTTAAGTTAATGTTGTTGTGTATTTAATAAATATTTTCCGAAAATAAAGAATATATTGTATTGTGCAAAATGGCAGAAGTGTTTGGAAACCAAATTCTGGCCTATAATTTCACAGGCAAGTGTATATTTACGTTATTTATAATATTCCTCAATACTCATGCATTTACCTGTTTAGAATCATTTTAATGGCAAAAATCGTCAAATTTATCATCATTTTAGTAAGCAATCATGTTAAATAAGTTCTTTTCCTAATACTTTCATCATTTTTCAACAAGCTTTCAAAAAACAAATTTAACAAGTAAGGTAACCATTATGACGGGTTTTTACGGATAGCGACGAGAATATATTGCTAAAACAATATTTTGATGAATATTTAGAACACCATTTTAAAGATTTTTATACTAGTAATGAAACAACACACGACATCGGTATTGCACTCACATGTGGTTTTAAGATTGTTCTTTTTTACATTGAAATTTATACTTTTTAACCTAATATTTTTTTTGTTTTACGTATTTCAGCTTTCCAAAAAATGAAGTAAAAAGAAATATATGTGCCTATCAAGGGTAAAATTATTGAGGATTACGACCCAGAAAAAAAATACCTTTTGAAATATAAACTTTGTAAAGTTAGCTGAAATTTTTGCAAGGCTGTTATAAACAGTTTTTCTTTGATGTTTTTGGCTTGAAGTTGACCCATCGAAGCAACGCGTTTAAAAAGAAGATCTGAGTAACTTACAATTTGGTAAACAGCATCTGATGCAAAACACAACTTTCCTCTATTTACAAAGGATGTTAATGATGTATATCGGCTTTGTAGCCAAAAGTTATCAAGCGTTATTTAAAACTATCATTCTCTACCAATTAAAATTGTATGTACCTATAAAGGTGATAATTCTTGTAAGTTGACCAGTAATTATAATATAAATACTGTTAAAAATATATGTCGTTATTATTTATAGACCATGATTTTTAGTTTTTTCTATTTCGAAAAATCCTGAATTTACAAACCAGCGTGGTCACCCACAGAAAGAGACAAAAACATAACTGACGTCATTCAATGTCATATTTTCTTGTTACAAGTTAATGTTCATATTGCAATCTCCAGTGTATTAGATGTAAGCTTCTTGGTTGGCGCCAAAACATGGACGCCATTTTGTGAAAAGTGTAACGCATCGTTGATATTTTCTCTCGTGTGTGTGCCATGATCGAACTATATTTTATTATTGTCATTAGCTGTGTTTAATGAGGTAGTTTTGTCATTTTATAGGTTTTTGTAAAGGCAATTAAAATTTAATTAACGAAAATATATTACGTCTTTAATTTATGCAAATAAGTAAAAGTACTGAATATGTACTTCAATTAGTAAATTGATAACACATTGTAAGAGAAGAGCGTTATTATATTTCAAAAATATTATTTCCACATACAACACTACCTACATTGAAGCTTCTTAGCTTCCTGTATTATTTTTAAATCATAACGTTACTCCTTTTAATCCATGACTGACATTCAAGCTTCACAGATAAGATTACCAAAGATTACAAACTCTACCACAGAGCGGGAACTCGCAAGTTTAGCATTAAATATAGTATCTGTACTGTTTATTTATCTGTGCTATTATGCACTAAGAAGAAAATTGAAATTAGATTTCATTAGGATTTCTCGGTGTATTTCACGGTTCGTTAGCTCGGTTATGAATAGTACTTTGTATGGTATTTACGTGACAAATAGTTTAATTTGCATGAAATGTAAGCTAATCGCATTATAACGTTGTACTGTTATATCGTGTACATAACATATACAAATAGTTCCTTTTAAGTTAACAACCGTTATAAAGAACGGAAATTCTTGTTTTTATTTTATGGGTATTAATTTTTGAAAATGATTTTGGTAAGTGTTGTTTTGTAGCGATTTCTAACAGTAATAAAGATTATTCATAGACTGTTTATACTTTTACACTAATATTATTTTCGCCTTTTAATTGAGTATTTTATTCGTATATTTTTAGTTCGAATTACGCAGAATTTTCTAGACGGACTCTATCTAAATTAAAGTAATGTCATTAAGTGCGGTCTTGTCACAGCCTCACAGGCGACATTCTGTAACTTTAGTTAGTTACTGGGATCCAGTGACTGACGACTATTAGATTATAATCACATCTGGTAAAACTCATTAACGCTTTTTAGGTTATAATTATGTAGAGAACCGTTTTCGGTGGAATCTCGCAGTACATAAAGCCTAATAATATTTAACTAATATATGGACCTAGTATTAACAAACTTGAATAGTAATATACTTACTTACTTTTGAATTGTTCGTATTATGGTAGTGTACTTATATGTAGTTTTGGACTAAGATATATAACACTAATGAAGACCAATGTTTGAAGTTCAGTTTTTTAAGAAACGACAGTTCGTACATTTAAGAAAAATGGCGTATTACCCGTGGTCCCCCCGCTATGTCCCCCTGTGGGTCTACGGGTAATATTTTTTCCCCGTGGACCCACTGCTATAGAATGATATGACAGTGGGTCTACGGGCACTGGGAATAAAAGTACTTTTTACCCGTGGTCCCCCGCTACCATGCTCTGACCATTATAGAAACAGGATTATTATATTATCTACACTTCCCGGTTTATGTCCTGCGTAATTATTTCGAATTATCCATTGGTTTCGAATAGTTTCAGTTGCGGATATCAGATTTAACTTAAATCTATATTAATATTAGATTTCCGCCCGCAGCTTCGCCCGCGTTTTCAAAGGAAAACCCGCATAGTTAAAAATTTATTTTCCAAACTGCAATACAACATATAAATATACAAAATATACGAAACTAGCTGACCCGACATGGCCGTTATTTTTTCGCATTTGCTTATTTTTTTGGCGCAAAATTATTTTTCATTCGAATTTTTCTTTAATAAGATCCTTGTCCTGACAATAACGACAGTTCAAAATAAGAATTATCGAAACCGGTCGAGCCGAACGCGCGTGATGCCGTGACCAGGAGAAATAGGGATTCATTTTTACATAAAGGGATATAGAGACGATAACCTTTAAAAATTATTTTTTTGATATCATACTCACACACATTGAATGAAGTTTGTAAACATTATTTTCTTTATGAGATTAGAGGTACATTTTGGCACCAAAAATCCTTAACTTTTCTTTATTTTTTAATTCTGATGCACACACAGCTCACACCACTTATACGTAAAATTGTGACAAGCTGTTTTTTCTTTGCGGCGTGCCAAAGAAATATACATACACTAGCTTTCCGTCCGCCTTTTCAAAGAAAAACCCGCATAGTTCCCGTTCCCGTGGGATTTCCGGGATAAAACCTATCCTATATTTGAATCCAATTTACCCTCTATATGTGTGCAAAATTTCATAGTTATTGGTGTCATGTAAAGAGTAACAAACACACCTACACAAACATCCATTCTCACAAACTTTCGCATTTATAATATTAGTAGGAAGTAAGATAGAGTAGAGAAAATCATAATCTTTCTTCTGTCGCAGTCGGGTAAATAATAATATAACAAAACCAATTATTGTATTTTTTTATTTTACTACCTAAACTATCCGAAACCAATGGATAAGTCGAAATAATTACGCAGGACATAAACCAGGAAGTGCACATAATATAATAATCCTGTTTCTATAATGGTCAGAGCATGGTAGCGGGGGACCACGGGTAAAAAGTACTTTTATTCCCAGTGCCCGTAGACCCACTGTCATATCATTCTATAGCAGTGGGTCCACGGGGAAAAAATATTACCCGTAGACCCACAGGGGGACATAGCGGGGGGACCACGGGTAATACGCCAAATCAGCTAGGTAGTTCAGTTTTTCATCCCTATTATTTACATTCCTAGTATAACTCAATTTTATAATCGTTCACATTTTCCAGACAATCAACACAATCGATACGCGAGTAATTGACCCGTGTTACGTGTAGTGTCGGAATCTAGATAGGTAATAGGTATAGGTAACAGTTACAGGTATAGGTACAGGTAACAGTTACAGGTATAGTTTCAGGTATAGGTAATAGGACAATGCGGATGTTTTAAAATCGCGTGAACGATAATACGGCGGCGCGGCACGAACGGCGGATGAGTATCGGGTTACATTGTTGGTATTTAGCCTGCGATTGTTACGTGGTAATAGCCTGGGCTTGTACTTATATGATTTGTTGTACATATAGATGTTTTCCCCGGCTCCACCCGCGCTTTTTGTAAAATTTCATCAGAAGAATACTTCGAAGCAAAAATCGTTACCTAATATCAAGTCGGTTAAGTTTTCGTTCACTTCTACCTTCTTCTAAGCCAATCAGGACGCCGTAGATTATATTTTTCCATTGTTTTACATTTTGCATTTATCTCCACGTTAAGATATTTCTCGATATTCCAATACATATAACATATAAAAACGTCTAAAAAAGCCTTAAACCATTTGTTATAACAGCACGCACTTATAAGACGATAATGCAATTAAATGCTCTTTTATGGTTAGCTCCTAAAGTCTAAATCACAGGAGATTTGTATGCTCGGCCACTTGGCACCGAGATCAAATAAATAGCTATTAGATTAACAAGCTCACTATTAAAGTCCTACAAAATATATCATTGGCTTATCGCAGCGTTTTCAATCCAATTAACGGTTTTATCGAGCCGGTCGCAGTATTCATACACCTAACTCGGGGTTCAGTGTAGTGTACAATAAGTTCTAATGTTACCAATTAGAAGGCTATTTCATTTCAGACGCACTATTAATGAATTTATTGTAGTATGTAATATAAATATATGTCTTTGGAAATAAAACATTGAAAATCTCTGAAACTTAACTCTGTTATTAGGGTTTACAATCGTATCGAATCATATATTTTTTAATTAATTTAAAATCTATTATCAACCTCGAGAGAGACTTAGAATTGCTTTAGTTTATTAAATACGATCAGAAATGCATGAATGCCAATATAAAACAAAAATTATAATTCCCTACGTAAATATCACCAGTTCAACGTATTGACGTCATTAAGAACATTGTCATTAAAAAAATTGCGTGTCCTTATATATAAACTGTTGCGAAAATGATATTAATAGTTTGTTATTACGCAATCTGATGAAAACTGATCTGCAATAAATCAGTATATTACAATGCATTTGTGGTGCAATAATATAAAGTTCAAATTTGAGCTGCAATCTCTCATCGAAGCGATCATTCAACGTCTACATTTCTAAGGATAACTAGGGTTGTAAATAGTTAATTAAAAATATTATAGTTATTAGCAATAAAAATTGCTAGTAAGAGGTGTGCATAATTTTGATGTTATACTTCCTTACGATGATGACAGTTGATATGAGTATTTGCGATCTTATACGAAAACGGTTCCTTTTCTCCATTATATTATATAGGTAGGAAGATAGAACGAAATCTGGCCGTTTAAAGTGGGTCAAAATCGCGCCCAAAG
Organism: Colias behrii; assembly: GCA_029959065.1. NCBI lineage: Eukaryota > Metazoa > Arthropoda > Insecta > Lepidoptera > Pieridae > Colias > Colias behrii. The sequence continues at coordinate 9,773,802 of JARWMC010000010.1, forward strand.
AAGTCGATTACAAACATACAGGTGAAGCTAATATAAAGCGTGTAATAATATACTTTTAACAATTTACATACTTATATTGAGAAAATATTAACAGGGATGTTTCATGTAACGATTTAGTAAATATTTTGTGACAAACGAAGGCACCACATAAAATTTAGATTTAACCGGCCGTAGAATGTTGTAGCTATACATATTATAATATTCAGTGGTCTAACCATTAATGGCAACCCTACAAATGCATTTAAGCGCCACATGGAGCCATCGTTTATTGGTAGGCATAAATAAATTATTAGCCCCTAAAGCCTGATATTGGCTGTAAATCAAACCGATGGATTGATAGTGCTATGTCAAGCTATAACAATGGAATCTATCATAAACTCGAAATAAACCTACCTCGTAGTAAATGTTTATTAATTTTACCCTGAAAAGCGTACCATCTTCAAAATATTGTAAGTTTCAATTTGATAATGATCGAGTAAATTAAATTAAAATTAAATTAAATTAAAAATTCTTTATTCTTTAAGACACGTACATCAATCATACATACAATATACGTACATTACATAGTGCTTAATACTTATTTTTTTTTTTAAATTTTATTGTAATTAATTGAATGACGATTTAATTTTAATATGAATATGAATTGTTAACATTGTCTATAAATAGATATTTTCTAATGTTTGTCAAACTATATTTTTGTGTAGATATTATTATAATTATATTTAAAAAAAATTGAATTTTTGTGTCGGTTTTTATGTACTTTAATTTTATATTTTAAAATTGTAATCTGAATGCCGATGTTATTTTAATATTATGAATGTTTACATTGCTGATAAATATATATTACTAGCCGCTCCGCGCGGTTTCACCCCCGTGGCTCCTCTCCTGTAGGTCGTAGCGTGATGAATGATGATATATAGCCTATAGCCTTCCTCGATAAATGAGCTATCTAACACCGAAAGAATTTTTCAAATCGGACCAGTAGTTCTCGAGATTAGCGCGTTCAAACAAACAAACAAACAAACTCTTCAGCTTTATAATATTAGTATAGATGTGTTTCGAACTTTATTTCTATGTAGATATTATTGATATAAAAAAAATGAATTGTTATGTATTTTAATTTGATATTTTTAAATTGTAATTTTGTGTGCCGATTTTATTTTAATATGACTAATAATATTATTATTATTTTTTTAAAGATGTTTTATTGATAATTCTTGAACGTTATTTTGTGTAGTTATTTTTTTTATGTTCTTAAATCATAACCGTTTTTAAATGCATGTGGTGTTAGCCTATAATTAATTGTTGCACTTGATATGTTAAATTGTATTTTCCTTGTATGTCTATAATTAGTGTTAACAATTGTTGGCTATCCTTTGTAAAATAAATAAATAAATAATACAGTTTCTTAAAGAAAAAAACGTTAAAATACAGGAAATAAAATCATTGGTTCCCGCACTAGGCAATGCCTGTCCTGCGGGACCGTGAAATGTTTAACATTAGAATTTTATGAACAAGTATAATCCAATATTTATGGTATTTTGTTTTTCGTATCGATAAAATATTTGTACAGAGAAACAATGATTTAAATTGCCAAGATTAAAATCTGCCACCAACAAATTGCCGCGATCAAAACCGTTTTAAAATGATATCTTATTACTATTGATTTATTTTAGGATAAAATATTTATCTGCAGCATTTACTTTTTCATATTATTATTCATTTTCGATGACAAACAAACGGAATTATTGTAACTGTAATGTTTTGATAAATACGAAGAAGTAAAAAAATATATAAGAAAACTTTTAAACGTCACTAAAGTACCACATAAAATATATATTTGAAAAGTTCAACTGGCCAAAGTCAACATCATTATTATACTAGATTTAGCAAAAGAGATGTCATGCCTATTTATTTGACGAGTATTGACATTTGACACCAATCTCTAATGCCTCCGGCGATTAGATGGCACGCTTTCTCCATACATTAGGCGATAGACCACTGTTTGGCGCCAAAAATCCTAACCTATAATTTGACAGTTAAATAGCTTTTTCTCGTTATCTGTTGAAACTGGCACAGACTATACAACTTGGTACAGATTCGTAAATGTCGTTGGTAAATGTGCATTAAGTAGTGAATTTTCGTAAAATATAATTGTAATGGCTTGACACTTTGGATTTAGTGTTCCATTCATTCGTCTGTTCCGAACATGCATCAAAGACTTGTTAATCTCTTGATCTCCATGCTTCTAAGATTATTCAACAATCGTGTTAAGAACTTCAAAAGTATTTAATAGGAACGTCTTGACCGACTTTGCTAGTCACGATTATTTGGCACTCATGCTAAACATATCTACATAACGTATCTTAATATGAGTTACATAGCCCTAGAAAGATATTAAACCTAGGTAAGATATTTAATAAATTTTAGAGCAAATTGTAGACACTTGTAGATGTCATTTTCATAGACTGTGACATACTTGTATGTACTCTTAAGTAAAAAGCCGTTAAAAATTGAGTTTTATGTATAGCACCTACTTATAGTAGGTATCTAAGTAGGTTTATAAATTTATAAAGAATAGAAAAAATTTGATCGCTCTGGCGGGTCACGAGTGGCTGAGTTGGTTAAGCATCCGCCCCGGTTTGGCGCGAAAGGATGCGGGTTCGAGTCCCGCCTCGTGATCAAATTTTTTCTATTCTTTATAAATTTATATTTATAAAGCATTTGAATGCCTTAAAACCAAAAATATCAAATTCATCTAAGTAGGTTTCTAAAAATATGATAATCATACATACTCACTTAGTAAATATTAAACTGTATTAAATATCATAATTTAAAAGATAAATTATATCGCGGCGCTTCACATGAATTTTAAAAGTCAAAATAAACATAATAAAATAATAAATGACCAAGTTTATTTGAATATTATACAATACTAGAGTATGCCTCCGCTATTTGTGTCAAGATTTGTGAGGCGCCATCTTTATGTAAATAACGTCTATGTAATTTCGCTTGGCTGTACCTACCTATTTACTGTAATAAATGCGAACTCTGAATAGAAGAATGGATATAGCCTTCGCGTTCAATCAAATAGTACTAGCGATTAATTTTTATTCAGGCTGTTATTGTTGATGATTTATTTATTTATGGATATATTTTTTTATTTGCAGGTAAGTTCCTGACTTCAAACATACTTCGATAGGACGAGAAAAGTACAGTAAGATTATGAAGGTTAAATTTTTCTTTTTTATGGCAGCGCAAAATGAACTACATATGGATGATATTTTGTCATAACCACATAATCAAAATATTTTACGACACACCTTAATTATGCAAAATGCCTTATATGTAAAATATGGTTTTGAACCACACACAATATTTGCTTAGTAAAATGCTTGAAATTCATTCGCGTCGGCGAAAGGACTGCGCGTCCCGGAACCGTTAAATAAACTCACTATAATACGGCAAAATTAAAAATGTAATTAACATCGGCCCGTGCCCGTGGGGCGATGCGACCTCATTAAACAGTCGGGTAATTAGCTATTTTGTAAGTGCCTTATTCATTAATTTTTTTTTTTTTTTTTTTTTTTTTTTATTGTTGATAGGGAAGCGCTTGACCACAATCTCGCCTGATGTTAAGCTAAGATGTGGTCTAAGATGGAACGCGCTTCCCTAGTAGGTACCTGTTCACTCTACGCTTGAAGACCCCCATATTGTACTCGTCGGGGAACACAGATTCAGGAAGCATGTTCCAGTCCCTCGCGGTTCGGATAAAAAACGTGGAATCGAACCGCTTAGTCCGGGTACATGGAACGTCCACCGTATGGCGATGCCTAGAATCTGTGCGCCTCGACGATCGATGGAAGAACGGGGATGGCGGAACAAGATCGTGCAGTTCCGCAGCGCACTCACCAAAGTGTATCCGATAGAAGACCGATAAGCTAGCCACTCTGCGGCGGTGACCGAGGCTCTGGAGTTTTCTGCCTACAAGATCATCGTCGTTAATGAGCCTCTTGGCACGCCTCTCTATCGCCTCAAGCGCCTCCAGCTGGTACTTGGCGGAACCGTCCCAGAGGTGAGAGCAGTATTCCATGCACGATCGGACTTGTGCTTGATAAAGATTGAGCAACTGTCCCGGGCTGAAATACTGTCTCACCTTCGCCAGAATTCCAAGCTTTTTTGAGGCTACTTGGGCTTTTGATTCTATGAAGGAACCAAAGTTCAGAGTAGGCGTTAAGGTGATACCAAGAAGCTCGAGGTGATTAGTTATCGGCACGGACACACCCTGGAAAGTCGGAGTCAGATGGAATGCACTCCGTTTAGCGGAGAATAGACACGCCTGGGTCTTAGTCGCATTGAACTTGACCAGATTGGCATCGCCCCAATTGGAGACCGCCTGTAAGGACAAGTTCATGCGATCGACCATCGCCTCCCGTAGAGACTGAATTTGTGCCGTACTGGATCGCGCGGTGGATACATATCTCTCCACAACAGTGCTATCGTCTGCGTACCCATAGATACCGGGTTTCAGCAGATCGTTGATGTGTAGCAGGAAGAGTGTTGCGGAGAGAACTGATCCCTGAGGGACCCCGGCATTAATAGCCATTTGGTCGGACGAGCAGCCGTCGACGACTACCCGAAGGGACCGGTCTCTCAGGAAATCTGTGATCCAGGCGCAGAGGCCAGCAGGCAGACCGTAGGATGAAAGCTTGCCAATAAGACTATCATGCCAGACCCTATCAAAGGCCTTCGAGATATCAAGGGAGACAGCAAGTGCTTCACCATGATTCTCGATGGCCTCGCTCCAGATGTAGGTAGCGTACGCTAGAAGATCCCCAGTGGACCGGTTTCGGCGGAACCCGTACTGTCGGTCACTGAGGAGGTCGTTCGCTTCTAGGTGTGCCAGGAGCCGGCTGTTCAGTACACGTTCCATAGTCTTACAGAGTACGGACGTGACTGAAATTGGCCTGTAGTTGGAAGGGTCGGCACGACTGCCTTTTTTGGGCACAGGCTGCACGTTGGCAAGTTTCCATGATTTCGGTACTTTTCCAGTCGTCATCGAAAGGCGAAAGAGGCGTGTCAAAACAGGAGCAAGTTCAGGCGCACAGGTTTTAAGAACTATGGCTGGAATTCCATCAGGGCCACTGGCTTTATTCACATCAAGATTCCGCAGCGTTTTCAGAACCTCCGTCTGACGGATGCGGATTTCCGGCATTTTCGCCTCGCATCCAGGTAGACTAGGAGGTTTTGCGCTGGTAGGATCTAGACGAGAATTTTCCGCAAATAGAGTAGCAAATAGGTTCGCTTTCTCTACGGCGGTGTGAGCCAGCGTCCCGTCTGGTTTCAGCAGTGGGGGAAGTGAGGGGCGGCAGAAATTCGATTCAACCGTCTTTGCCAGGGACCAAAACGCTTTACTACCGGAGGGGTAAGAAGCCAGTTTGTTCCCTATACGGCTAACGTGGTCGAATCGAGCTTTCCGTAGAGCCTTCTTGCAGGACTTGGCGGCCCGGTTAAAGGCTTTCTTCTTTTCCGACACGTCCTTCGCTTTGCGGTGTCGAGCGTAAACCCAAGCCAGATATGCCTCATGCTTTAGCGCTTCAGCGCGTCTGCAATCGGCTCTGAACCAAGGCTGAGCTTTGCCGGACATGGCTACGTCCGAGAATGGAATAAAGTACTCCATTCCCTGTCGCAACACATCAGTCACAGCATCCGCGCAGGTCGAAGGGTCTTCAGAAGAAAAGCAGACAGGCCGCCAAGGATAAGACGCAAAAAAGGAACGCATCTCATCCCAATCTGCTGACTTGTATTGCCACACGCGCCGAGAGCCCCTAGGACTGGGATCGGGCGGCGAGTAGACAGATACAGATTTCACCAGACAGTGATCGGAGCTGCCAAGCGGCGAGGAAATCGCTACCGAGTAACGGTCTGGATCTGTTGTCAGCAGAAGGTCCAAGCAATTGGCTGTATGGCTCTCAACATCAGGAACCCGCGTCGCTCCTTGGACCAGCTGGGTGAGATTCAATGCTATAGCGAGTTTACGCATCTCTCTCCCAGCGAGGTCAGTGCACTGGTATGGGTATAGCCACTCCTGGTGGTGGGCATTAAAATCCCCCAGTAACACAAGCTGAGCGGAAGGGTATTTGTGTTGAGCAGCGTCCGCCACCTCACTAAGGTACTCTGTGAGCCTGATCGTCTCCTGGTCTCCGCTGTGCGCTCGGTAGACACATGCATAGAGAAGCTTCTCTGGGCCTGTGTCCACCAGCATCCATAGTACGGAAAAATGGGGGTCTTCAAGATACCGGAGACGCCGACAACAGATGTCGTCTCGGACGTACGCGCACACACCTGACCGAGCTTTAAAATTGTGCTCCAGGGTGTAGCCGGGATAAGATAGGTACGCCAAATCAGACGGACACCTTATCTGCGTCTCCGTGAGGAACAAGATACAGGGTTTATGAGTCTCAAGATGGAAGTGGACTGCATGGAGATTTGAGTGGAGACCTCTGATGTTGGTGAGGTCCACTTTTAGCGAGAGGGAGTGCTGCCGCTGTGCAACCTTAACTCTGTATCTTGCTTTCATGATTTTTCTTTAGAGGAGAGTGAAGTAGGTATGAAGACGGCAGTGAATCGAGGCGCTTAACATCAGGACCAGAGACACACACTTAGCAGCCGCATTATTGGGGACTAGTCTGGAGACTGCGGGGACGCCCGAGCCCCCCCAAGTCGTCCATAGAGCCCTCTCGTCCGGTCGCCAACCGGCACTATGGCGCAACTTGGGATTTTTCGCTGGTTGGCGGGGCAGCCTTTCGCGAGTGGCTAGCACGCTACTTGGGCCCCCTACTGACCAGCGGTCGGCCAGCGGTGCACCGTGCCTCGGATCCCGCTAACCTCCATGACTAGCCACCAGATGCAGAAACGACAGTGTGTGTCAGATCGTCCCGATCGTCAAAGCGCAACTGACTCGACCCGTCTTCACTAAGGCTACATCAGCTTCATCGAGTCGGAACACGTCGGACGCTTGGCGACTCGTCTTCAGCTGATGGGTGGTCATTCTAGCCTCGACGATTGTCTCCCACCATGTCACCTGTTTAGCACCACCCGGGGGCCACGTGTAGGGTTAATTTACGGGAAATTAGCGGTGAAACAAAGGAGCGTTTTACATTCGGGTGTAGTTAGCACATAATTATTAATTCATGCCGCGAATTTGGTAACACTAATGAAATTACGATGAAATTGTGATTATTTTATGGGTTTATTTTACAGTTTGTCAAAATTTACTGTTAGTATAAAGGTTATTTTTATTTTAAATATTTAGATTGTTTCCTTCCTGGACTATTCTATACGTACTAATTCTTTTACCATTCATTTATTGAAGGAAATTTAATAGGTATCAATGATAGCGTTCCATATTTAATATAATTTTTTTTATTCGACTGTCAACTTTATGCAGTAAGTGAAGCAAGTTAGAGTATCAAAGTCGACAAAAAATTAAACCGCAAGTTACATAACTGTAACAATGTTTTGATAAAAAGCGTTTACGAAAAAACCACGAAATTCAAAGAATACTTTCAAATATAAAGACTCAGGCGGCATACAAATTGCCCATAAGACTGTTCAGTTTTTATCTGTGGCCATCATTCGATTTCGCGCGTGAAAGTGACCAAAGAGCTTCATTACTCTTTTTTACGAAAGCAAAGGCCTCCACCATACTTACTGTCATTAGGGTAATTGTTTATTTGTTTTGCTCATTTATAAATCATATTCGTAAAAAGAAGATTTATTTTATTAAAATTTGTTCGTTTTCTAATTGGTTCGTTAGTAAGTTTATGGTAAGTTTACTTAGTAACAATAATTAGTTTGATCTAAATAGATAACAATTAGGTAAGATAAATAAAATTAAAAATTATGGAATGAAAATAATTTATCGTTTAAACCTAACATAACAAAAATGTGGTCCTAATTCGAAATGCTCCCTTGATATGAATTATCATGTCAGCGATTTGGAATATGAACATTGTACAGTTGAATTAGTTTAATTAATTATTATACGGCTGACACACCCGAGCTGTACTTTAAAGGAAACTTGTTAATTTTACTGTTGAATGATCAAATAATTGTATTCAAAGATCAATCAAATATTTTCATGAAGGTGCAAGGAACGTTTAATGAATAATTAGGTCTTTTTGGGACAATGTATTTTCCCTCCAACATCCTAAAATATTTCAATTAAGAACGAACATCATTTTACAAAAAAACATAAACTCCATTGATTACCCCATAATAACGTAGATTGATTGAAAATAGTTATGCCAGTTGTACCTAGTCATTTTCTAAACGCTTAAAATTTATTTTCATACATTTTCTTATAGATCTTGAAAAACTTTTAATATAATAATATATGAACGACAGATACCTATACCACAGTATTACCATATTTAGGAAATAATATTGTAATACTGTGCCTATACAGTGCATCATTACACAGAACGTCACTGTCCCATTGTCTTCATTTGGTAAACGAAACCGCAACTTAAATTTACCTCAATGTTTTCGAAGTTTCTAGAGAACAGTTATAAAGTGTTTCGTCGTTTACACGCTGAACGTGGATTTGTTATTTTATCATTGTTTTTTCGTAACAACAGAAGCATGTAAATGATCAAAGTTGGATCGTTCCAATGTTTCTTTTTGATGTATGTTGTTTGTTACTTATAATGCCGCTTTTATGGGACAAATTATTATCTGACATGAACTTTTTTGTTTAACGGGTTGCTTTTACTTTTACTGAATGTTAGGCACTTATTTGAAAGATTATTCAATTTTTTTTTTTTTTAATGAGACGAAAGTAAAAGCTCCAGTAAAAGAGATGGTATTGCTAATTGTTTTGACTATAACTGATAGGACGATTTAAAAGTGCTTCTAGAAGAAGTCTAATTGAATAAATAAATGTTTAAGTTTGAGTAACATTCATAATATTACAGTAGAGGCAAAACAGAAACTATAGTAAATACAAAAAAGCTTCCTAAAAGCTCTATCAGAATGTTCTAAATTGATTTGGGTGGCTTCAAGAGGCGACATAGATCTTTTCCTATCCAAAATTTTAATATATTTCTTTAATACTTACATAATACATTTAATGCTATAAAAATAACAAAATTATATTATGGTAACTAAACCAACTACATTAATATTTTTAAAACAACATTATGTTCTACTTGCCTAATGATACGTTCATGATTAATTGTTTATCTTTATCCCAAATCGGATCAGCTAAAATACCATTATCAAATACCTCAACATAAACAAGGTTTAGTTATAAATTCACATATTTAATGTATATGTCGTGGCCATATCGTAGATTTGCTCATTTCATGATATGATCGATCATTTCACGAAATGGTCGCATTTCATGAAATGACCAACATAGTTTGATCAGATCGTTAAATCGTCAACGTTTCACGATTTGGCCATCCACATTTGGCCAGATCGTATAAAATATAAAGAGTCCATAAAATATTAAAAAAATTCAGAATATTCTAAAAACTTGTTTAATGTCATTTAAGTTAGTGCCGCGGCAGCGGCCGGCGAATGCTAGAAGCGAATCGTTTTTGCAATAAAAAACAGTTAGGTTAGGTTAGGTTAGACTTTGATAAACAACGCACGAGCCGAGCGAGCAAAGCGAGCGTGCCGCGGCAGCGGCCGGCGAGTGCCAGAAGCGAATCGCTTTTTAAAAAACAAACAATTATAATACTATAGTAGGATATATAAATATATATCCTAAAAGAAAAAATGCGTCTTAAATTATTTTATTTAAGACGCATTTTTTCTTCAATACATATAAGATATCCACATTTTCCATAGTACTCGAACCGTCGTAAATTCTTTGCTATGACTTTCTTCATATTGTTATTAAACGAATTATGAAGTTTTTAACTGCGAATAATTAAATTTTCGCCAGCGGCCGCCATCTTATCACATAAACACAGAGCTTGCAGCGCCTCTACCAATGATTAATGTAACTATTTTACGATATGATCAAATAATTTTGATCATTTCATGAAAAAACCGCGCGTTTAGTTGGCCATATCGTGAAACGATTTCTTATCATTGATCTGCTCAAGCCACATCATGATGTGGCCAAACTAAATTGGCCATTTCACGAAATGCGACCATTTCGTGAAATGGCCAATCATATCATGAAATGAGCAAATTTACGATATGGCCACGACATATACAAAAACAATATTAGTTTAGGCATCTAACTATCAAGACCGTGCGAAAATTCCACTAACGATAAAATCTCTCCTAAATGGGATTTACAAACATGTTAAACCTTTGTAGAAGGTGTAAATAATCTAAATTTTGTCCCGTAAGCGTTTAGATGTCATAAGAGATAAGGGAACTACTTTTATAACCATTTAATGAGCATGTTAAAGATTTTTATCGGACCTATCGTAACATCTCGCTATATTATAGTTCACTTTCGGCTGGATATAGGAGCCGACTTATGTTTTTAGAAAGTAGGTATCATATTTTATTGTATGTAAACTTTCAGATATCGTTCATGTTTTACAGATTCATCACTAAGATATTTTGTTGGTTGTTTATTCAAAAACAACCTTAGAAAGGTCAGTGAACGTATGCGTTTAATCACTATTAGGTAACTTCATTACATAATAAAAAAGTGTGTGACAAGTGTCAGAAATGAAACTTCTTTGGCAAGATTCAAAGATACCAAAATCATCGCTTTACTCCAGGGGTTCCCAACCTTTTTTTTGTCTACTGCCCACTTTAAGAATAAATTATTTTTTAACGCCCCCCTTTTTAAACATACTTAAAAACCGCTAAGTACTTATAACTGATTATTGAAACGCAATTTTATAGTATTCGGACAGAGTATCTTTTATTGAAAATAAAACAAACATAATCAATTCTTATATAAAAACTAATGTGAAGGTTGAATCTGATGCTGTTCAATAAGTTTGTTGATATCAGGTTCCAATTTACTCAAAAACAGCCGCAAGTCGCCACGTTCGGTAACACGCAAACGATTTCTCTTTTTAGTAAGCAGCGTTGCCACAGCACTAAATCCACGTTCACACAAATATGACGATGGGAATGCTATCAAGAATCGTTGAACAATTGACCACAATCCAGGGTACAATTGTGGGATCGGTTTTTGTAGCCAAAATTCTTGATATCCATTTTTAAACTTGATTTTTGTTTCTTCGTTTGTTGTCAATTCTATAAGTTCTTCTTCCAGCTGAGGTGACATTGCTGTGTTGACATTTGAAAACGGATCCAACACCCAGTCTGGTATTTCCAAGTTTAAAATGTCCTGGTATCGTTCGGTGAAGTCAATGTGGAGGTTTTCCAAATGTTGGCAGTAGGCAAACAAGTCGTCGTTACTGCAAAATACTGATAAATTCGGAAAATTGTGAAACTCACGTCTGCCCATATTCTTTTTGTGCAGAAGCAGTTTGGCTGCGAAAGCAGCAACGACATTTTTTGTTTTAATTAAATTTAGTTCATCGCCTTGCAGTTGGAGGTTCATGTCGTTGAACAGTTTATACAGGTCTGTCATGTAAGCTATATCATTCTTTGATGTTATGAGATTGTTGTGCAGTTCTGTATCTTTAGTTTCCAAGAACTCTATCACAGAGTCAAACAGGTTGTAAAATCGAATCAGACAATTGCCTCTTGACAGCCAACGAACTTCAGTATGAAGCAACAAACGGTTGAAATCTTCGTCATTAGTAGCACAAAGCTGATGAAATAATCTATCATTCAAAGAGCTGCTACGGATTTTATTGACTGCTTTGATGACATATTGCAGTGATTGAAATAGTCGTTCACTTAAGTTTCTAGCAACCAAATGTTGTCTATGAATAACGCAATGTATAGCAAGGACATCTGGAATTTTATTCTTTAAGTACGCTATGAAGCCTTTATGGCGCCCTGTCATAGCCGGAGCGCCATCCGTAGCAACTGATATAATATTTTTCAAAGGAATCTCTTTCTCTTCACAAAACTTTTCCAATGTATTGAATATGGTTTCGCCTTTTGTATCTGTCTCCAAATTTCTGGCAAACAATAGTTCTTCACGTATTTTCTCATCTTTAATAAACCTCCCGTAAGATAGCAACAACGCTTCATTAGTTGGTAAAGTGGACTCATCGAGCTGAATTGAGAATTGACTAGTCCTCAGATGATTGCACAATGATTCTTCAATGTTTTCAGCCATTTCATCAATTCGTCTTTGCACAGAATTATTACTCAAAGGAATTTTTCGGATAATATCTGCGGCCGGTTTATGAAGCACAGTAGTTATTACTTCCTTTATTGCTGGCAAAATTAACTCTTCTCCGATGTTGTGTGGTTTGCCTTTTTGAGCAATTAACAAAGAGATATTGTACGAAGCTCGAAGTCCGTCGTCATCTTGCTTAGCAGCCGCCGAAAATAGTTTTGATACACTTGGCTGAGTATTATGCTTCTTCTCTAGGTCTTGAAAAAATGCTACATTCTTGTCTTTCTTATCTGGATGCATTTTATTCAAATGATCTTGCAGTCTTGAAGGCTTCATTGCTTCGTTCGAAAATGTTTTTAGACATAGAAGACACAAAGGCGACGACGGGTTTGTGGGATTTTCAATAAATCCGAATTTAATATATTCCGCAGAGTATTGCCGTCTCTTCTTTTTTACTTCCGACATTGTTTTGTTTTGAGAAATACGTAAGTGTTGAAATCAAGTACTGCTTATCTATTATGCGCGAAACCGCAAATGAAAATAAAATAAATTTACGTCGTTTATATAGGATTGCATAAGCAGCACGCACCAACAGGAATAAGACATCAAACGTGCATAAACTCGTTTATCTCATTCGACGCCCAATCGTACTCGACAAGCAAGAACAAGTATTATAGAACCAGCCGATTGATACAGGAATGTACAAATCGGATTATTTAACAAAAACTTGTTAAAACATGATTGCCCGCGGTCTATTATATCGAACCGATTTTGAGCTATATCTTAATTAATATTAGTTGATGTTCACAAGATGTCGACTCTCGAAGTCGAGAGCTCAGTCGGTTTCTAAGAGTCTTCCTAGCTAGGTAGATGAAATTATAAATCGACCCCAAAGCCCTACACAACGCCCCCTTTTTTTTCTGGGTCTCTTACCGCCCCCCTTTAGGCCTGCAGCGCCCACAAGGGGGCGTTATCGCCCACGTTGGGAAAGACTGCTTTACTCCATGACGTGACGGTATTGCCATATGACGCGACCTAGAAATTTTACTTTTAAGGAAGTTTCATTACAAAAATATAAGTATAACTATTTAAGTATTTAGCAATTCAAAATTATTGTGTTAAGTAAAATCAAAATGAGGCACTGAAACTAGTATTGAATAGCACAGTAAATTAAACATTCAACTACCTAGATTTATTTGTAAGTTTAAATTAGTCTAGACATTTGGATTTGCTAATAAAAGTTGTGATCTATTTTGCGAATAATTATTCTATATTAGGACTTTACCTCATAACTACTTGTATACTTTGTTACCAGCTAATCATAAGCAAAACATAATTCATCTACACCAGTCTTTATCTACCTATAGGTAGATGAATTCTCTCAATACACTGAAATCGGCACGACGGAACAAATCGAAGTTTAGTCGGTAAGGCATGGCTCTCTAGGCTGTAGGAGTACGACATAACTCAAAGCCCTTTCCTTTGTATGTGAATAAACTTATACCTTACTATAAAAAATTCCACAGTCTCTACCTCATTAGCACATTTCAAATTCATATTTATGACAGTTACGCAAAGAGAAAGCAGTTAATATAATCCGAGTATCCTGCAAACTACGTGGGACTTCCTCCAGTCAGCTCCCACGGCTATCAGATCAGATAAACGTGTTGTGACTCGTGACATTACCCGTTAGAGGGCAACTTTCGATTGACCACACTCCAAACTAATAACTGTTCAAATCTCAATGTTTTGTTCAATTTAATTTCGCGATTTGATCAGCTTCGAGACTAGAGCTGGCTATTTTATTGGTCCGTAATCTAATATCGTTATTGCTAATTTTATGGATAACTAATTTAATAATGCCAATCCGTGTCATAATCTCTGTGTCTGCCAATAATTTATGAGCCAAAGGTTATAATTGCAAAGTTTAACTTCTGCTATTCGCATACCCACACAAACTAATAAAATTTATTTATTTCATAACGTATTTATAAGTAGGTATTTTAACAAAGTGCACGTAACTTTCAGTCTGCTGAAAGTAAAATCGTTCATCATTCATTCAATAGATGGCGCTGATGACAATAACCAGAATGTGTATTTATATTTCAAACTCGCCTTGAATGTACGCGTAGCACTGTTGCAAGTATATTGGACTTAAAAAGTCAAATTCGATACGACGTGGGTTCGAACCTCGGTGTTACTCCCATTATATTCTGGTGTTGATGGCAACTAGTCACCTCACCCTGCATAGTGGGATAGAAAGAAAGGTGGTAGCAACAAGTGGTCCGTCATGTGATGTCTGCTTCTGTTAAGCCTCCGACATTTTTTAACCATTTTTTTCTTATATAAAATTAAGGGTAGTATCACAGATAATAATAGTATGTTTTTTAAGTTTAAATATTTTTAGTTTTTTACATTGTGATATATTAATAGTAAGATGAAAATCATTTTCAAGCTTGTTAATGAATCACTTCTTATTAAAATAAATGATTAATAAACAGCCGCTAAATCATAAATTGTAAGCAAATAATGTCGAAGTTTTAAATTTCACTAAAGCGCTCTTTAATGACGTAATCGGTACTCGCTACCATTATCGTTAATTTGACTCGTTCAGTAAATTTAATAACTTAATAAGTATAAATTACTAGTTAACGATGGTTGGTTTATGTATGAAATATTTTTTATAATAGCTTTTTCAAAACTACTTTAGTCATTACTCATTAGTGGTTGTATTAACTTTATAAAAAGAGGTACGTGAAGAATTAAACTATGCAGTAAATTGGATGGTATTTTAATAATTGCTCTATATAATTATACATTAATCGCAATGTACGTTTTATTACAATAAAATATTTCAGTTTTATTTTATGTAAAATGCCTTCTTCCGTCTTGCCAAGAATTTAAAATATGAAAATTTTAATATTATAAAATATTATTTTTAAAAGCCCAAGTAGGTTTGCGTGTGAAGAGCTGGTTTACCAGTAGGTCAAATGCTCTTAACAACTATCTATTACAATTTTATAATTTATAAAAGCTTCCTGACCTATTCTGCACTTTTTTATGAAACTCATCGTAAAAAAGTTTTATGCAAAAGTTATAATAACAATGTATAAAAGTTTCAAATAATGATGTGAAGTGACAAACAACATTGAATATTTTGGCTGAAAATTTTATAATAAACTCTTAAATAGAAGAAAACATCGCTAGACAAAATAATCTTTAGCTATTTTTAGTTTTAGCAAAACAAACAAATCTTTATCTTTTTAATATGTGCATACTTACCTATGTTTTAGTTCATAAATCATAAGTTAAAACTCTATGCCAACTTCATTCTATCCATCTAAACTAGTAAAACCTAAAACTAATATCCGTTACAAGCCCATGAAAAATTCTCACTCAACAAACTCCTAACATTAAGGCGTTACCCGGCAATTTCGACTATGTTCAACCTCTATAAAGTCTGGTACAACATAAAGCACAATACCGAAAAAAATATATAAAATAGGATGGTCTTTGATCTTTAATTGCTCGCGAGGACTTTTTTCCAAAGTTAATAGATTTCTAGAAAAAAAATGTGCCGTGGTCATCGATTTTTCCGCAAATACTCTATAAACTTCGTAACCTGCTGACTTAGAGCTCTGAAAATTTTATGTTTAATAAATTATCAGTTACACAACAGTCCCTGACGAGGATTTTTTGTTTCACTGATTGGTATCTTTTTAAATACAAAATGCGAGGAAAAAAAATGGTTGCCTGTAAAGTCGGTTTTACGGGCGAAGATTTTACGTGACAACGTCTTTTTCTCGGTAGAATATTTATGTGCTGCGCGCGCGGCAGACCGCGGGCCTCTCTCTCGTTCGGTGACTCATCGTAACGTTACCGAGCGTTACACTTTTTCATAAGTGACTCCCAGTCGCAACCTAATTTAAGACGTTGTCACGTCAAAAGAAGGTGCAGCGGGAGAGGTTTGAGATCCGTCAAGTATGGTCAAGGTTATTAGCGCATGTATAAGCCTTAACGAGGTGAAAGCTGTACTTCATAATCTACCCATTGTTACGACGTTACAACAGTTCACCTGCAAATTTTCCTACCAAGAAACAGGCATAGGCACGGCCTTCGTAGAAAATGTCATTTGACTTCCATTTTAGTATTTCAGCGAAATATTATTTTCTAAGCGGTTTCCTTGTTTGTCATTGGGTGAAATTTTAAACAATTGTTTTGTACTGCGAATATGGTGGGTACTGTTGCGTATGTTTCTAATTGATATAAATTGCCGTTTAACATTTTGGAGTTTCGTTGAGTGACAGTTAAATTTATTGCAGGAAGTTTTATTAACATTACATAAGTGTTTTTGGACCTGTATGGAAAATTTTATGGTTTAATTGTGGGATATATTTCTTTAAAATTGTATTTTACTTATTCAAATTTCAAATGTTTAAAATTTTAAATTGGATAAGGACCTACTATTGCATATACAATATAGGTACATATAGGATTCTTTAAAGTTTTAAAACTTTTAAAATATTATTGGATACCTACACTAGATAATTATGTAACTTCTTATTCATAAAAAAAATATTTTTTACAAAAATCCGTGTAGGTTTTATACCTTAGGTTTTCAAAATATCATTAAATCATTCCAATACCTAACCAGGATGTTTATTTTATCTTATCACAGCATAAATATACATATTTCTTTATACTGTGTGTAGCAATAAACATTAATGTTTTATTATATCTCTTTAACCTATATATAACCTAATGCAGTTATTAAACAACGTGAAATAACGATTTGTCATATTTATCGATATAGTTTGTACCTGAATACTAATCTATTTATTATTTAGTATTTACATTCACTTGTGTTTTGACTTTTAGTAAAGTGACTGTATTCAATCAGAAATGTAATTATCTGTTTAAGCTACAATGTACATTATTTATGTTTTGGTATAATTAAATGAATAAGAATAGATAGTTTCCTGTTTTATCCTTCAGGTTTCACGACGCGTCTAGTCTTTTAAGAATAGTATAAAATAATATACTTATAAATAATCATACACAATGTTGGATCGATTAACACATAGATATTTTGATAAATTTTGACTAATTACTTATGTATTATTTTCTAGTGTTTGATTTTATGCGAGTATAATCCATTTAGAAATTAAAGATTAACGGAATTTAAACGCGATTTATTTATTATAATATTATTATCCCGACGCGACGCCGACGTTTCGCACACTTTGCAGCGAGCGTGGTCACGGGGAGTGTCCTATAGTAGCGCATCTTCAAAGACTAAAGACAGACTTACAGACTTCTTAGACTTCTTCTTCAGGTACTGTTTCTTAGTGTTCTTATATTATAGGTTATAATGTATATTAAGATATTTTATAGACTATGTTTCACAAATGATATGATATCAATCGGCAATAAAATTCGATTCTCAAGTCTATACAGTAAATTACTCAAATAATTTAACCAAGTAATTATAGGATATAAATGCAATATTTGACTAATGTACCTCATAACTTAGTTTAATATTGGATAATTAATATAACGTGTACTTTATGATTATTGTATTTTATTTTGATATGTTCCCACGACACGCAGCAATATTTTATTAATTTTAGTATCTTGTTCTCGAATAATTTACGCGCACATTTTATAGGTACCTACAATAGGTAGTTAGGTAATATTTTTTTACCAAAATGACTAGCGTAAAGAATATGTATTAAAACATGAGGGGAAACTATATTGCTTACAAGTTTAAGGCCCAAACCTCAGAATATATAATAGTTCCCAAACATTTAAAATCTTGTAATCATCAGTCTTCTCACCAAAGTATGTGGAAGTGCGACACAGATAATCTAGCTTACATCAAAACAGCAAAAGCTTAGCATAACGACGTAGGACGTACAGAATGATAAAGATAAATTGTCCCCCGATAATAAATCGAGTTTGCAAATTAAGTAAGCACTAAAAATAACCGAGCAATAATGTTGGCGCCGCATAATTGTATTTTAATAAAGTCTGACGACGTAAAGAATGTGGTTAGATCTTACAGATTTACTTCTAATTGATTCACAGAACGGCGTCTAGATGGCGCTAAACCTTCAATTGTAATGCTAATTGATTTAATTATTGTGATTGTCATTTTTTTTTAATAATTGTACCTTATTATGTCAATAACAAGGTTCGATACAATTCATGTTATGTATCGTGTGGGAGGTTTTCCTATTGTGAAACAATTATTATTTATTGATATAAAAACGTATAAGACATGATTTTATGATATGTTAGTTAAGCTTCCTTATTTATATGTATTTAATTAAAATTCCACTGAAATTAAAAATAAAATATGATAAGCTTTAAAGAAGTGAAACGCATAATATAATTCGTTTCCCGCCACTTTCACATGCCACTGCTTACAAAAGTCTATCAATTGCGACAAACAAATCATGTAGAAAAAAAAATAAAAGAGCGACCAGCGTTGGTTAAAAAAATAAATCAGGTTTAACAACGCCAGCGCGAAAGTATTCCGGATAAGTAACAAATTAATGTCATTATATCAACGGTAATCCTCCAAAATACCACTTTTATGGCTCCTTTCAAAGTCGTAAACCGTGCGAATGTAATGCCCGAGCTTGGAAGGAATCCATCAAACGTGGCCAATGAGGAACCTCGGATAATGAAGTTCGAAGTGGCCCGTTGTGGGTTTTAGGAGGTAAATGATAAATGAGCAAATTTTTAAGATCACTGATGGAATCTCTTGGAGTAGGTAAGCTTCTGTTGCAGAATTAGCTTAGATGTGGGAGTGGGACGAAGTGATAAATCTTCAATGTTCTATAGTCTTTCAGTAAACCGACAGAACACTATAGCACTTGAAAAATGAATAGATACACAAGGGGTGTATCTAAATATAGTCAGTAATAATCAAACTTTTTATGACTAATGACTAGAGATGAAACGGATATCCGGTAACTATCCGGTATCCGGCCTATCCGGCCGCCATAATACTATCCGGCCGAATACCGGATAGCTACTATTCGGCCGGATATACATCCGGCCGATTAAAAAAAAATAGCTGGATAAAAGAAACATATTTTTGAGTAATTATTTGCTTTATTTAGCAAGAATCACATTTCCCCGAAATCAATAATTATTGAATATGTTACGAAACTTGCAAGATATTATTTTACTTGATAGGTATTAAAATTATTGCAATTAGATTATTTATTATTAGATACATTACCTGCTTTTTTCGCTTCGCCGCCACGAGAAATATTAACATTGCATAATAAACAAAGAGCTAACTTTTTATTTTCACTGCTTATGTCAAAGTATTCCCATAAAGACGATCTTTTCTTCACCGATGCCATTTCTCGTTGCTAAATCTTTTAGACCTATGTATATATGTATGTACTTAAAATAATAAGAGCACAAATAAAATTATAACCTAAAAACGATCACGCACGTGTCTGCCCTGCATGCAATCGAGACAATAATAAAATTGTACAATTGTTAACTTCACTCATCAACGAAAAGACCCGAATCGAACCGAGTCCATCCTATCGTTCGCGCGACGCCTACGCAAACGGCTAAGTTTCGCCGGATATTCGGCGGCCGGATATTCGGCTATCCGGCCACTTGGTCGGCCGAATATCCGGTATCATCTCTACTAATGACTTTCCAACATAATTTAATTTAATTCATCGCTAAGTAATTTTATGAAAATTAACAAAGGCTTCTTTACTTCATTTTATATTTGTACAAGGAAAGTATAACCACTTACGAATAGTAATATCGACATATAACTTGCAATAATTACCGTTTCTTAATGGCTGCAAATCGGTAATATCATAAATCTTCGATTTTACGAGAAATCGGTAAAGAATCTCGACAAAAACATCGATTTAGCGAGTATTGATGACTGTAATTATTGTCCTAAAATTTTAAGATAAAATGCACTTAAACATATTTTAAGCGTTCATAAACATACTTATACACATTATTTAAAATATTTGTTGATCTATATGACATATAAATATGTTTATATTATATTTATTTAGTTTGAAATAGTTAAACCTTATGCCATACATAATTGGTATCTTAAACTAATGACTACGCTTATAAATATATAGATCGAAGAAAACCTAAAAACAAACAACAAAAACATTCCAAAAAATACTGCTACAAAATACCCATTAAATAATCTTCATAAACACCGACCGTAATTAGCGCTCTATTCCAAGATTACTTTGTCAATTTTAACGGAGAAATTAGCGTCCTCCGTACACGATAGGATCTCCGTCGATCATGATTGATGATGGATGGAGGATATACTATATAGCCGAATCTTTCGTTTATCAGCTGTAACTCATTTTGCTAATGCGGTCGACGCCCTTTGATAAGGTTTGACGGGATGACGTTAATGCCTTATTAGCTTTGTAAAAATATACGCTGAACCGTGATAAGGTTAAATGGTGAAGGGTTTGTTATCTTGGTGTAAATGTAGGAGGTAATTTGCTGGTGACCTATAACTTATCTTCAGCAGATTTTTTCATTAAATTTTGGTGTGTGTTATACCGGATTTTATTCGATTTCTAATAGCTCTACTCTACATTTTATTAACTCGTAACTAGTGTAAAAATTCAAAACTAAGTTATTATGTCTTTAGTTTTTAATGCTGTTTTTCCAAACATTGCGTCATAAAGCATGATATTTATGTACTTCAAATAAACATTTGAAAGGATAGCATTTTCATTTGTAAATAACACGCGTTCCTATAATTTTGACTCTCCAATTTTCCAAATAAGGAGCATATTCCACTAACACCCCAGCCTATTACGACTGACATTTGGTTAACTTTTGTATGTTCTGTTTTTCCAGTGGGCGGAATGTCACGAGGCGGCAGCGGCGCCGGCAAGACGGCGACCGCGAAACGGGTGCCGCCCCCCGCGGTGCCCGGCGACGCGTTCGGGACCCCGCAGCACAGGCACTCGGGGTCCAGCTTCGGGTCGCAGGGGTACGCGTCGTGCGAGGAGCAGGCGTACCCCCAGCCGCCGGACACGCCGTCACATACGCGTGGTAAGTTTTAAATTACACATTATTCATATATGAGGGATTAAAAGTTATATGATTTGTAAGAACAGCTGCATAGGCTCCTGTGTTCCCTGGCTTTGATTGTAGAAACTAATACTTTGAGATATCCCACAATATGCCAACACGAGCCTGCTATGAGTGTATAATAAATATGTATAATAATTAAGCTTATTTTAGACCTCCGTTAGGTTTCATTTCAAATTGCTCGAAAATAATTTAAATAGTCATTTTAATAACTCTACGCTTTACCAATCCATTTATTATTAAATATATCGAAGAGCCTATATCAACACCACTTCATAATATTCCAGATGACCACTCCGACTATGGCAGTACAGTATCGGGCGTGTCCGGGGTGTCCGGGGCGAGCGGGAGTCTCGGCAAGAGCCCTGCCGGAGGGGGCACGTTCACGTTCCCGCCCCCCTCGCAGCCGCTCACGCACAAGGCGGCGGTGTACTACCATCACCAACTCGCGCTGAGCGACGACCAGGGGATTGACATGACACAGGTATGATAAGTTCTTAGGTATATGAATAACATAGTACAATATTGTGCCAAAGCGTTTGTAACGCTGGCTATGAAAGAAGAGTTATACTAGCTTATAATTTGTACTAATTTTTAATTTAATATCTTCTTGGCCATCTAGTTTCTTTCCTTGCAAACCTTGTACCATAGACACTAAAAAACCATGTTCACTGCAAGATATTTTTCAAATCGAATCAACAATAATAATTCAATGATTTCCCTCATCAAGCAATTTTAACTAGAACTTCTCAAGAGACTTACTTCAACTTGCTACAAGCATTAAAAATACGTGAAGCCTTAACCTATCCATTGCCACTCATCAGTTCCTTGATTAAAGATACACTAAGTTCTTTGATAAAACATTACACATTGTGTTCCTCTTTCCAGAGCCCCGGACGTGACAGTCCCGGCTCGTCGTCCGGGTCAGCCGGGTCCGGGTCGCGGCATTCGTCCGCGTCCCTGGACAGCGGGCGTGCTTCTGGCCGCATGCCGCACCACCACCACGCGGCGTGCCACTGCGGGGACACCGTGGACAGAGTACGGGCTATGATCGCGCAGGGATTACCGGTGGGTATAATGAGCTGTTAGCTGAACCCGCTTATATTTTCGTTACTTTAATGATAGTGAGGATGTTAACAGCAACAGATACTGGGACGGAGTGCGGGTGATATATGATTACACAACTATGTAATACAAGTCACTTATACTTGTACTAATAGATATTTTGTTCCTAGCGTAATTAAAGTACACTATTGTTTTGTAATCACTCTTCAATGTCACGCAATGTTTCCACGGTATCATTTTATTTGCAATAGAATTGTTGACTTCAAGTTTATGCTGGAATCCGAAGAAATATGAAGAATAAAAGATAATCCCACCAATGCCATCTAGTTTCTCGTTAAGCAAATCTCATTGTTGACTAGAGAACTTACCAACATGCATACAAATATTATTTTGTACAACACTCGTGCATTATTATAAAATACAACTAAATACTGCCCTACAAACAAAATCCTAATTATAAATATTCCCCCACAGGACCCAGACATAATCCACGCATGGTTAGCTGATCTGCAAATGGAAGAATACGCCCGTCTCTTCATAGAAGCCGGCTACGACCTCGCCACAGTGACACGCATGACACCAGAAGACCTTACAGCGGTGGGAATTAAGAAACCGAACCATAGGAAGCGGTTAAAGGCGGAGTTGGCCAATCTGAACGTGCCAGATAATCTGCCAGATTATATACCGGTAAGGAACTTTTACTATTTTTGGTATAAAGTATTCTGAAAATTAAATAGATTGTAAATTTCCTATGTCTATTACTCTTCATTATGCACGTTTCTGATTAGTGCACTTTTCAAAAGTCATTACAATTTTCAATAGTTTTATCAATATATCTAAATCAATTAACTTCTTTTTGACAGCCTCATTAGCCTGCATGTAATAATAATTTAATGTATAACTGATGGTCTGGTCAAAAAGTCTGCAGCCACAGTATAGAAGAGGTGATCACCTATTCATACATTAAAAAATACTTCACTACAAATAACATGTACTACGTGTAAAGTCTCAATCTCATACTAGAACATCACCACATCCAAAACAATAAACTTAACCGCAAAATTACAGGATCATATCCCACTAGAACACCACCAAAAAACTAAACAATAAAAAAAAAGACGGGTTGCACTCCGGGAGTGCCGGCAGAAGTGAAAACTTGATTATTAACGTTGAGCATGTTTGATATTTTGGAATGGTATCCGTCTTACGCTTTTTCGATCAGGTCACGTGTCCTGACGCGAGTTTAAGATTTTATACCCATTACAGAAAAAGTGCTCAACGCCGCTAAAGAAGTTTTCACTTCAAAAATCATTTATTGAACCAAAATACATTACACAATTTAATCTAACCACACAAATTTAATTTCATCCATGAATTCCAGGGCTCGCTCGAGGAATGGCTCCGTCTCCTCCGGCTGGAGGAGTACGGGCCGGCGCTCGTCGCGCAGGGATACCGCACCGTGCATGACGTCACGCAACTCGCTTGGGAGGTCAGTATAGAAAGAGTTGTTTAAAGAAACTGTATTGTGATTTTTGTTATCATGTCACTATAGGGTTTACATTATCTGTGTCAACATTATAAAGAACTAGATTTCCGCCCGCGGCTTCGCCCGCGTTTTCAAAGGAAAACCCGCATAGTTCCCGTTCCCGTGGGATTTCCAGGATAAAACCTACCCTATGTGTTAATCCAAGTTACCTTCTATATGTGTGCTAAATTTCATTGTAATCGGTTCAGTAGTTTTTACGTGAAAGAGTAACAAACATCCATACATCCATACAAACTTTCGCCTTTATAATATTAATAGGATTTGCGCCATTTTTTTTAGTCATTCATTCAGTCATTTCGTTTATTTATTTATTACAAAGGATAGCCAACAATTGTTAACACTAATTAAAGACATACAAAGAGACTACAATAATTCACCAACATAATTATTGAAGTGAAACTTCTTTATCGGGGTTGGAAAAAAATTTAGTGTAACATTTTTTCGTTACGCGTGACATTTTTCCGTTACGCGCCATCTTTTTCTTATCCCTACCACGCGTGATTCGACGTATTTCTGTAAAGTTGCATATAGTAAATTTTTTTTTTGAAAAATAAGGTCATAAAGAAGTTTCACTTCTTACGTGTGTACACTAGTGTGTACTAGTTTAGCACACATTTTTTTGATCAAACTGAATCAAAAGTATGATATGCTGTGATACGGGATTTCCCTTCCTGAGTGTAACAAAATTACTATGGTATTTTTCTTATCAAATTGCTTAATTACAACATCAAATAGAAACTTTGTATAAGGTTAAGAACTTCATTTGTATCGGAACTTTGCAATATTCTTTCTTGGAATTTTAAGTATTAAGCCTTGAAATAAACAAACAATACAATCATTTACAGGACTTAGAAGACATGGGTATAGTAAGGCTCGGCCACCAAAAGAAAATACTGTTGGCCATTAAAAGAGTTAAGGATATCAGAGCCGGCAAGCGAAGCATCAGCAGCCAAGGGTCATTAGACTTCACACGGCTACAGCCGGGACAGGTCAGTTTATAATATAGCAGTGTTGCCACTTAATGTGTTGTAGTCATGTCATAGGTCTAGCCATAGATTTAATTGTCTGTGATTTTTATAACGGCAACACTTTTTTGACTAAGTCAAGTGATACTGTCTGTGCTTGCTGTTATAAAAGTTTGCAATAATAAACAATAGTGATTAGAGTTTTATCTACTCTCAAATTAAAAATAGTTCTCCAAAGCCATTCTTTATAAAATATTAAATTCTATAACTAAATTTTTATTTTCAATTTTGTTTTATTTTTATAAGTTCACTCATTAACACCGATCATTATTCATATTCATTTTAGAATAGCAAATCTATTATCATCATTTTATAATTTTTACCCGACTGCCAAAGAAGGAGGGTAATGTTTTTCGAGTGTATGTAAGTATGTATGTATGTCTTTTCCTTTGTGACCACCTGTAGCCTAAACGGCTTGATGGGTTTTGATGTATGAGGTATCGTTAGATTTGTCTTGATTACGGGAGTGTCATAGGATACATTTTATCCTAAAAGTCCCACGGGATAAAGACATAATAATATTTTTTCTAAATTTCCCTTTAAAAAAATATGTATGCGGTATCATTAGATTCATTTCAATCACGGGAGTAATTAATATAGGATACGTTTTTTCTCAAAATTCCCACGGGAACATGTTAATTCTGCGTCAACGCAAAGCAACTCATGCGTTAGCAAGCAAAAAGATAGGGCGTGGCCTGGCATGCGGCGCGCGGCGCGGTGCGGAGGGGGATATGCTCGAGTATACAGCCCGATTGCGGGCACACGCATGAGGGCACACGTCGTTGACGGTCGTCTCTAAATAGCGATTTTTTCGATACTTCGTCGTCTGACGCGAAACTTATAAAGTATAAATAACTCGTTCTTTTTTTTTTCTTTCGTGTTTCTCTCTTTAAATTTATTCGTTCTTTCTAATTAATTAACTCGTTCTTCCGTTCTTTTTTTTGGTTCTTTCTTAAATTCTTCATATTAATTAATAATATAATAATAATTATTAATAAAATAACTAGGTAGGTAGATATTTTTGGTTAGTTTAAGTAACATACTTTTAAACAATCCTCACTTATTCTTTTTGTATTTTTTTTTTAGTTATAGTTCAACTGTTTTTTTTTATTATTATTAAGTACTTCTCCATTAGTACTGATTTTTTCGGCAATAGGTATCAGATCATTTTAAGAAATAAAAACATACAATATGGGATTATCTCGCAAAACAAAAAGGGCTCAGGCTCGGGCTAAAAAATTAAAAGCCGAATCTCCTGAGGCACGCGAAAAAAGGCTTTTAGAAGCAAGAGTAAGAATGTCCCAATGGTACAGCCAACTTTCACCTACTTCACGTCAAGAGCTTATAAATAACAAAAGTACCCGTAGACGTACTTTACAAGCACGTGAGTCTAGCGTTGATAGGGAACAAAAGCGGCGTAGGCTTGCAGCTAGCAAATCTGAAAAGAGAGCTGCTGAGTCCCCGTCGTCTCGTATGACACGACTCCAGCAGATGCGGGAATATGCCACAAACGTTCGTGAACATGAGTCTCCATCATCTCGCGCTGCTCGACTCGAGCAGATGCGGGAGCATGCGGGAAATGTTCGCGAACACGAGTCTCCACCAACTCGCGCTGCCCGACTCGATCAGATGCGGGAGCATGCCGAATTAATTCGTGAGCATGAGTCTCCATCATCCCGCGCTTCTCGACTCGAGCAGATGCGAGAGTATGCTGTGCAGTCTCGTAACAACGAATCACCTGGCTCGCGTTTAGAAAGACTTTCGGCTATGAGGTCACAGTCTCGTGTTCGACGGCAGTTGTTTACAAATAGTGATGCCACATTCAATGAAGCGATTTCTCAAGTGGCGGATGTGGTGTGCTACGTATGTCATAAGCTTCTATACAAGAAACAGTCACGCAGTATCTTAACTGCTAATATTACTGTTCTACCACAAAATGTTTCAGACCGCATAGATTGTTGCAATAGATGCGCCAACAAATTGTCAAGGAATCAGTGCCCGTCAAATGCATTTTGGAACAACATGACTGTTGCACCTATTCCGCCTGAAATTGAATGTCTATCAGAGATGGAGCTGCGGCTCATTTCTCGGATAAAACCGTTTATAAAAGTGGTGCGTCTGGGTGGTCGTTACGGACAACAGGGATTTAAGGGGCAAGCCATCCTCTTTGCACAGCAAGTTGAAGAGATACCTGAACAGCTTCCATTGAATATAGCAAATGCGGGAATAAGTGTGGTCACTGAAAATTTAGATAACGTGACAAACAATCGACGATACTCGGTAGACATCGAAAAAATTAAGAAAGCATTAGAGTGGCTATTGCGAAACAATCATTTGTACTCTAATGTGCAAATTAATACTAACATTACCAATGAAGAGATACGGTCAAGTATTCTGGAGGCAGTTATCACATTAGAAAATGCAGATCACATTAGAAATGAGCCAAAAAATCACTTCAAGGCTTTGGGACATGACCGTCACATCTTGCGTGGGTCTTTTCACCAAGGCAGTGATCGGTTTGAAGAGGAATCCCGTGGCCGCCAGTGCACGGCTAATGCCGCCACGGCTATCGCCTACTCCAGTTCCAAACCATTAAATGAATGGGCCCCATCTGACTTGGATCGAATTTTATTAGCTGGTAATACATATTTCAACAGGTGCATGTCACGACTTGCAAACAGACCGCAATTTTTAAATACTGAAGAGCTATTACCCGCAGTTTCTGTGGCCGCTACAGAATTCGAATTAAATATACAGCCCGATGTTGTCGTTGGAGTTGTTAACTCGAGTGCGCCATCTGACGTTCTTGAAGGATACTTCCCTAATTTGTCTTCGGGGATTGAATATTTTTTTACAACACACGATAAAGGAATTATTACATGTCAAACAAATATTGCATTGGCGGTAATGAAAGTAATCGTCGAACGCAATCAGTCTCCCGATGTCGAGATCCCAGAATATTACTTATTCGACTCACATTCTCGGGGACCCAAAGGTTATGTTGCACCTAACAGAGGAGCCTCCATGTTGATGAAGTTTGCAAATCAAGGCGATTTATGTCAACATCTTGCTGTTGCACTACAGGTAAGAGGCCATCGAGATATGCAGTATAGTATCACAGCTATAAATGCAACACCCTTGGTCATCCCAAATGAATCGCCAGTACTGAATGAACAACACGACACTCAGATAGTTAGCGACGGCAATCTGAATAGCAGTGATCCTGTTCACGAAGAACACGCGTTTGTTACTACAGCTCTTATGCCGATTGATACTAATATTCCAGATCTAAACGAAGTTGTTTCGAACGCTAATACCGTAGAAGAGAGACCAATACCTATCTACGAACTCAAACGGAAAACTGTGCCCCCGGTCAGCGTCTTGAGAGAGCAAAGAGCAGAAGAGCTAGCGTGGATAAGGTTATTCCCAGATGGTCGAAATGGGCTTAGGGAACAAAGACCCGTTCCAATAACACCGCTCGATTACTACCAAACTCGAGTGATGAGCAATGACAAACGGTTCCAATTTAACGAGTACATATTTTACGCCCTCTCGTTAGTAGAACTTTGCAAGGCTCAACAAAATGTTTCAGTCTGTGGCCGGTTGCGTCAGGATGGAGCTGAGCCCACAGATGTTGTACAAAATGTGCACCTGGTAATGCGCAACATACGTGGCACGTCCGCGTACTGGCACAAAGCGTATACGGATCTTCTTGCCATGGTGAAAAATTTAGGTCCTCCTCATTGGTATCTTACTCTCTCTTGTAACGATTTAAATTGGCCCGACATGCTAAAAGCCCTTTTAGTTGCCGATGGCCGCCCAAATTTTTCTTTTGAAGATTTGACCTTCCTTGAAAAGCAGCACCTTGTCGAGTCTTACCCAGTCACGTTATCAAGACAATTTATGTTGCGCCTAAACACTTTGTTTACTAGGCTGAGAAGAGAAGAGGATCCGATTTTAGGAAAGAAAATTATTGATTTTTGTGCAGTCGGGTATTTTGTTTTTTTAATAATAATTTTTTTATTAGCCCTTAACATTTCTTAATCTAAATAGAACTTTTAAAATAATGTTTCTTTTCTTTACTCATATTTGCCCAAATATTTACCTACTAAACTAACTACGCTTAATTAACTAAAGCGTTTTAGTAAAGCTTCTGTTAACCAATAGCAAAGTAATCAAAATATAACATTATATAACTATTAATAATCGTCTATATAATGTGCAGCACATAATTATTTGCAAAAGATGTCGACACGTTATGGGAAAATGCCGTCCGTTTTTGGACGAATTGGTTTTGACAGTTTGGTGTTACCAGATGCGAAATTTCAAATTTTCCCGCTGCGTTCTTCGTTTTCATTTCGCTTAGACCTATAGTCGTCTAAATATCCATCGCCATTATCGACGCTGTTTCTACAGCCTTGCGACACTAAAAAATATATTTATGTTATGTTTATGTTCCTTCAATTTATTACAACTATTAAAGGATAAATGTCTCGAATTTTTAAACGAAATAAAAATGAGAATGTGCTTCTTAAAGAAGCCATTTTTTATTAAGAACATATTAAATATATAGTTGCGTCGCAAGGTTGTATCCCACATCACCTGTCGTTCGCTGCATCCACCTCATACCACTAGCCCGAAGCAGCATGTGAATGTTTTGTTTTCTTTTCTTTTTCCAAACACAAACCGCACATTGGACCTAAAAGGATTTATATCCGAGGGAGCAATACCAGCATTGGGAGAGACACGCAAGGAGTTACCATAAACCCCCCGATCTAAACTTTGACGCTCTGCAAACGCCCCTATGTGGCACTGACTTGGTCCCCATCCAGGTATGAGTCTTCCTTTGGCACAAGTTGTCAGTATGAACGCACCCTAAGCACCCGGCTTTTATGTGCACCAGTCTTGAATTGCAATGTTTTCGATGTGTGTGTGTGAAGTTTTACTCTTGACCTAGGTTAATCCTGCACGGTAGTTATTAGATAGTTTAGTCGTATCTATGTATTTATATGAACTTTCAATTAACACGTAACAAATTAGCATGGATCGATTCTTTAACAATTTTTAATTTTACCTAAAACTTTAACGAGTTAAAACGATTAATTGTCGTATTAATATTTTTTTCGTATATAATACGTAAATTTTGAAGAATAGCATGGTTTAAGTAATGTAAATAATACAGCTGCAAGTTGTGTAATTTGATAACGATTCACTCGATAGCCACTCTAGAGCCTATCAAGCATTATTCTTACATATAAACCATTAACAGATTCGCCATCCGCGCGGGAAATCGTTGGAAAGCTTAGAAGATCCGTCCGAGCGGACGTCGCATACAACATTCTCGCCAGAAGCGGGCTTCTACTACGGCGGGCAGTGGCGGCGTTCATATGACGATGGGGACATAA
Organism: Colias behrii; assembly: GCA_029959065.1. Classification (NCBI taxonomy): domain Eukaryota; kingdom Metazoa; phylum Arthropoda; class Insecta; order Lepidoptera; family Pieridae; genus Colias; species Colias behrii. Next base: position 9,804,213 of record JARWMC010000010.1, read on the forward strand.
CACCAACAAACGACAGTTCTTACGAAGGAGGAGGAACATTGCCCCGACCTAGAGGTTTAGTCAGACCTCGTCCTGTCGCCAAGATACAAGCGACACCCGCGTACAGAGACAAGTCGCCAGACTACACATATGACGAGATTGCGTATTCTGCTCGGCTACAGCGTGTCGCGTATGGAGCAAGCCCGCACGTGGCCCGCAAGCCTCCACCAGAACCTCCAAAGCGGCAGAGCTCCCAGTACGCGCCGTTCACTCGGTTCGGCCAGACCACGGTGGAGATACACCCGGAGAAGAGTCTCCCGCTGAGTCTGCCCGCGTACCCGAGCTCGGACTCTCTCAGTGTATCGCTGGACAGTACGGGGTTATTACCACCGCCGCCCGCGCCGTCTTCGCCGCCGAGGCGGTATGAAGATGACAAGATGAGGACCGGCTCGGATGCTAGTTTTAAGGTAATTTTGTAATTAAATTATATTATTTTTAAAGCAATGTCAATCTAGTTCTTAACTAGATATTAGATTAAAAAAAAATGTTGTGTGGTTTTATGAAACCACGGTAAAAGTGAAACTGTTCGAACGGTTCCGAACACTGCTTTGTGTAGCGCATGTCGCGTGTCGGTCGGCTGCCGAGTAGGTATACCTACTCGGCAGCCGCGATACACGCGACATGCGCTACACAGACCAAAAAGTTTGAGACGATGTAATAAAAGTTTCACTTTAAAAATTGATGAAACTAGAGTCTGTAGAAATTTTAAACAGTGTGTTCATATTTTATCATTTACAATTTACATAATATAATCAATATCACCAAAACTTAAATTCAGTTTACTTTGCTGTAACATATATCCTTATAAAAATAAAAATATACCATGTCATAATATAGTTGTCCCAAAGAATAGTCAAACTTAAAATAATATGTTATTAAACTACACATCTATTTCCAGTCGAGTTCCAGCACGGAGTCAGACAGCATTCCATTCGCGAACGAAAACGCGGGGACGATAAAGCAGAACCGCGGACAAATCGCCGGTAGACCGCACACAGACTACGGCAGAACTACCATCGGACTCGCCAGTCTCCCTCCCAGACCACCCACAGACAAACCAACACATTTACCAGAACATAAAGATGAGAAAAGCACAGAACCCGTAGATGTCCTAAACGACATCGGCAACATGCTAGCGAACCTCACGGACGAGCTAGACGCCATGCTGGAAGAAGAGAAACGCCAAGGCCTGACTGATTCCTAAAATTTAGTGCGCTATACTATAGCGGCTATAGTAAAACGTACTCGAATAAACTACTTATAAATTCCAAAGAGCTCTATGATCGGTACTCGTTTCGTTTGGCAGTAGTTGATGTTATCTATTTTCGTGACAATGTTGCCAGTTACAATAAAATTCAAGTGAATTAAAAGCAATAAAAGTTAATTTCAAATCGCGCCGGGCTTAAATGCTTTGTCATTTGCATTCAGCTTGCGTTTGGTTTGAAAGGTTGCGTAAACTATGCTGCGATCACTGCCTCCAAGTTCCAACCATCGCATGCTCTATAAATAAGACTTAAATACCTTCAAGAGATATAAAATATTTGTCTATGGACAAACTGTTTTTATCATATCATGTTACATGCGCCATAAAACTTCCAACATTCAATTTATGTAATATTGTATGTACACGTAGATTTGTGTATTTTTGTCAAAACGTTCATGCGTATTTATGTTTTGAATCGGTGTTTTATGTAATTAACATTAATGTGTTTTTATTTATAAATGTTATGTAGTTCCTTATTTAAGCATTATCTGTGGTTTTCTTTTGTGTTTGGTGGAATAAAAATAATTGTAGTCGGGTTCAGAAGCAGATAAATGGCTATTTTTGTAAATAATTTTACTTAAATTATGTCATAGATAAAATATATCCAGTAGCTAGTTTTCCATGTACAATAAAATTGTAGAATACTTGATATAACGTACCTAGGTGATTAGTTAGAATTTATACAAAATGGTAGCTCTAGATTAGTGTGAAATGTAGAATTTCATCAGTGAATGTAAAATAGGACCTTCATCTGTACTACGTTATTATATTATATCATTGTATGTTATATAAATTCGTTTAAACAATCATTTAATTGGATATCTAATGTATCCTTTGCTAAATAATGATAATCTGTGTGGGCACAGATAACGTACAAATATTAAAATGCTAAGAAAATAATTCACTGCTTTCGCGGTATTTTCGCTTGCTACAATAATTGATATTTCCATACCTAACAATTAATAAACAAAATTATTTTCTTTTATAATTATCATTTTTTCATTCTTTTATTCTATTCTTTTTATCATTATCATTTATTATGTATAACAGATAATGGCTTAGCGTGATACTGAGATGCCATAAAATATTCTGTATGTACATTTGTGACTGTATTTCCAGCCCTTTATAATATAACGATAACACACCTAGATGTATATATTTCAACAAATATTTAATTTCAAAGATAAAAAACAATATTTGTAATTTTATACGCATAGATGCCGGAAAGAGAAAGAATGATCTACAGTTTATGGTATACATTGAGGCAGTGTTCATTTAATAATAATAATTATACACACATTAAATATTGACCTGTTTATTTGTTCATTGTCTCAGTGTATTGCCAGTTATATAATTTAGCAATCGAATGTAGCGCATATTTTTACTAGCTTTGTACTGTAAATAATAGAATCAGTGTTTATACATCCTTTGATACCTAACAATTCGTATTTAGAAATTTTGTATACCTATCTGTAATGAGCCGCCACTCGTATTCATAGAAAGGTGCTAGACTTTTGGCAAATTTGAAATAAATTTAGGATCCCATGTATTTTTATTTAATGTTCATTGAACTTCCTAGTCAAAATTTACTGAGTGGCGGCCTTATTATTTCATGTATAATAATTTACATTTTAGTTTTATATGATAATTAATTATTGTTTACTGAACAGCTGTCTCTTATTTTATAATTCAATTATTAATTGAATAAATATTTGTAATATTCAAAGTTTGTTTTATTCAACACCGCATTCCCAAATTATCGAAATAGCCAAAAACCATTTAATTAAAGACTGTAAGTTGATCCTTCCATCCCGGAAGATTAGGTAATATTAGAGAATTTTCTTTAATCTACTCTATACTTTTGCTCTCTCGTTCTTATTAGATCTTATCGCCTTAATTACGGATTCCATTTAAGCTTTACTTTAAATAAGCTTATGGTAAATTATATAAAAAAGACTATTTTAAATTATAATTGAGTGAGTACTTAAGAACCTAATTTTTACTATATCGGTCTCTAATGCAATGATCACTGAACGAAAGAGGACGACGACCAAAAAACGACGATGTAATATTCGATAAATGTGTGAAAATATATGTTAAAAAGACAGTTGTGATAGAGGAAACAATTTCCTTACAAAAAATATTCCATTAAACCTTAGAGTATATATACTATCTATAGAGTGCGAACAACCAAGTGGGAACAGTAGGCACAGGTGGGAACAACACGACGTTCCCGCCGCGAGCGCTCGTAGTCGTGGTTGAGTGCTGTCGAAGTGCGTTGTTCTGGAATTTTTTTCATATTTACGAATAAACATGGTGAAATGTGCAGTTCTATCTTGCAAAAACGATACTAGAAAATACACAAAATTGAAATCCAGTATCACATTTCATCAGTAAGTCGATTGTTATACTTATTTTTATGAAAATATAAATTTAGCATCGCGGGGGTGAAGGGGAGGTGGGAGGTGGACACGCGCAGGCTCGCTCGCGCGCCTCACTGCCGCCACGTGATCGTAGTGATGTGACCTAACCAACGCGGTACTCGATATAAAGTTTACAAGAAGAACTATATTTTAACAAATTATTTATTTAACTTTAAAATTAAAACTCTTTTAAAAATTTATTATAAATAAATTTGTGGTGTGTTTTGTATGATACACTTTCTAATATGTATTATGAATGCGAATGTATTACTTATAGTGTAAATATAAAGTATGTAATGTTACGATATATTTTCTGAACCGTTAAATTGATTTTGAAGATTTTGATAGTAGAATGGATAAAATTAAATAAAAAAAATATTGATATTATTTATTATATTACATTTTAAATTATTAATTATTTCTTATTTTTAACATTTTTAAAACATTATTATTATTTTTGATTTATTATTAAAGAAATAGCACTAAACCCGATCTTTTATTTTTATTAACTTTATTATTTAAAAAGTACTCACGTTTTTCTGATTTTCCAATTAAACATATTTTTTTAAAGTATTTATAATTAATACAAGAAATAGGTTTTCAAATGGAATAAACAAACTTTATTCAGATGGTAAACAAATTTAAAATTACATATTTATACTTTATTCATATATTTTTCCTTTAATAACTTATTGAACATAAAATTTACATAAGATACATATTTATTTACATAACTTATCGATAGTTCAACACGCAATTGATACCTACCCATCCCTATTTGTCACACACACATCTATATAGTATCTATAGCTCATCTGCCTACGATGTGCACTGAGCAATTATTACTCTATACTCACAGAACAGTAAAGTAGATAGAAGTGTGATGTGGGCGTGGCCCACGTGTCACTGGTAAGGTAAGATCACCTAACTTGCTCTCAGTTGTGCGCAGAAAAATATTCGAGTCGGTTGTCAGCTGTCAAACCTTTTTTCCATATTTATTCATTAATTAGGACGTGTTGTTCAGTATTAGAGTGCAAAAATGATAGCAGACGAAATAATATCAGCAATGGAGGCATTTCATACCATCGGTAAGTCTTATTTTTATTTATTTTAATTATATTTTATGTTATAACTTCGCTTGTCGTAATTTGTCAAAATTGTATACAAATATCTAGTCAAAATGAACCTTAATCCGTAAGAAATTAGTACTATTATAGATTGAACAGCAAACAAGACTTTCTGGAATATTATTGCAATAAACAAACGAATGTCGCTTTAGTGATGCTTGTGGCGCATATCGACAGTATCGATACTTTAGAAAAGACAAACATTATAAATATTAAATTTTATTTTATTTTTCCTTAGCTTTCATTTGTCCAATTTATTTATAGATTTCCCAAAGAGGCTAATTTAAAAGAGAAATGGATAAATGCAACGTGACGAGTTAACTGGATGCCGAACAGCACTAAGCGGTCTAACAAAGGCCACCGATACAGCAAACCTACGGCAGTTCCAAGATTTAAAATAATGCATATTTTCTGTTTGTATTTTGTAAATATAGATTAATACTATTCTATTCCGTTTTTTATTTACTAATAATAATAATATAAAAAGACCTACTTAGTAGTAATAAACATACTCCAAAATGTGACACATTATACTATACTCATATAAAAGAAAGAAAAAAAAATACACAAAAAATATTTATTTGTGAATTATCGATAACAAGGCTGACATCCCTCAGAGCATAGCATCAGATAAATATCAAGTTAATGTCATTAATGTTGAGTGACACAAATTTCAACCTTATCTCTATGTGTTGCGTTTCAAATTTATATCTATCGAAAACTAACGCCCTCTGTTGTGGAGTAGCTGAATGTTTTCGAATTTGGAATTTCTGTGCAATGAGAAACAAAACAGCTAATATACCTAGGGATGTTATACTAAAATAAACCGTAACATGGTGCGTTAGGGTACATATTGAAATGCTGAATTTATAACCTAAGTCAGTTTTTACTCAAATTAAGCTGTCCAATCAAAGGCATAGTTTACTTGTAGTGTACTGTATAAGTATCGGTTTAAATGTGTGGGTTTGGCGACACAGGTTTTCTTACTAATTATGACATTATCGCACTTCTATATGTTTTTACTGTTCTGTGTCTATACTACTGTAATATATACTCTAAGCATTAAACCAATACCAACCGATAAAACTAATACTTGTATAGTAATAAATTATCTGTGATACCTAACTAATATTTTTTTTTACACCTAGGATTCTTAAGAAATACCTACTGAAAAACATTATTTCATGACCTCAAGTAATGGCAACTTTCAGAAGAAAATTGCGAAATACGTGATTTTAATTTCACACTTGACATAATTTTAAGCCACTAGCGACATCTATTATTCTATGCAATAAAATGTTCATCGTGACACATCTATATGACCTCATTATCATTTTGATAGTTTACATAATATAATTAAAATCAATGAAATCAAATCAAATTTACTTTGAATTAACTCGCTTCATTTATTTCTATTTTAAACAACAGGTAATTGGCTAGAGACTGAAATAAATAGTATTATTAAAACACTTGAACCTATGAACTACTTTTAGTATAGTAAATCCAGTTAGTAAATCTAGACACAAGGAGATACAACATACAAAACAAGCTGCAATTTTAGTAGACCGGCTATAACAACAGATGGCGCTGGCATATTTCCCCAGTCCATAGTAAATGAAGTCTCAAATTTCCCCTGTTTATTGTGCGGCTCTGAGTCTGCGGCCTGCGCTGCGCGATCGATAACAATTCGTAGATAAAGATTCAGTTTGCGAGGTCATAGACGTTGATGAGCCGCAAGGTTGGAAAGTGCGCTTTGTAAAATTTTAAATTTGTAAAAATGGATACTTCGGGCGCTTATGGTGGTGGAAAGGCTGGAGGTGCCTTCGATCCTCAAGCTTTTGTCCAAAAGCCCACTGTAATCGTCAGGGCGGTGTGTTGGGTAAGAGATTACTCTCAATGTTACCGTAAATCCATACTATATCTAGTAGATGAACAATGATGTAGAGCTTTGAAACATTGAAACTGTTACAATTAATGCTAGCTGAAACAAGAACCTCTACATAAAATTGTAATTTTAAATTTTCTGCAAATATTTATTTTTACGGAAAAACGCATTTTAAATGTGGACTGTTTTATTATATTTATGTTGTAGCTAAATTTAAAGACATCATTAAAACCTTATATCATGACATGCGAAGGTAATTAATTTGTGACATTGAAAATTCAATGCATAAAATCAACTAGGTAGATGATATAATTTAGATACACATTTGTTTAAAAAACAAATATTCAATTTCGAGTCTGAAAATTGAAGTTTGACATGAGATAATTCTTGGCTTAAAATATTGATGCACCTGAAAGCTCTACATACCTACTTAATTATTGTATCTTGTCTCCCAAAATCTAAATAATATCATTTAAATATTTTTCAAGTAGTGTGTGTATGTATTTGTGTTCTGGTAATAGTTAATTCTGGGAAATAAATATTTCTAAATCAACATAAGAGATTAATGTAAAAATTTAAGTGTGAATAATCTATGGTTTCAGTTAAAAGTTTACAGTTTCTTATTCACAATTATTCTCATAATAAAAGCATATGAGTAGTTTTTCAGTATGCAGTAATGCAATCTTGTTCACCATTAATAAACTTGATCCTATGTTAAGATATAAAAATACTTTCTTGCAACAAGGTCATTTCAAATTAAATTGTTATAGAGAAAGAATTCGAATGTTTTTTCTACTGATACTGTGCTCTTTAGTTTAGTGATTAAAATGTTGAGATTTGGTTCTGAATTGATTTTTGTGGATATAAACGAATAGAATTAGGTGTTTTATCCAACTATAATAAAATCAATCAATGAAACAGAATTTAAATGCAGCTGATATAGCCATTTCAATGTAGAGTCCTTGCTCTATCAATTGAAATTGTATAATTTAACAACAATTATGACACTTTTATGCTATGCAAAGATATTCATAGAGAATAGATTAATATGCTCTTAATATTTTTTATATAGCACTTTTATGAGCATAATATTATAATGCATATAATGCATTTTCTAAAGGATAGAAGTGATTGTTAATTTTAATACTGGCATTTATAAAACAATTGAAGAAGTGTTTCTTCAGATTCTATTGTTTTTCCTGCAAGGAGTATCCAAGAAAATTTCTATTTAGACACTATAGTTGATATATTTCCTTCCTACAGCTATTCAGTGTGATTGTGATGGGCTGTATATCAGCCAAAGGCTGGTATGTCAGCAAAGCAGACAATCTGGAGTATTGTGTCTACAACAATGACACAAATGCTTGCAACTATGGAGTTGGAATCTCTGTGATTGCATTTATTGCATCTGTATTTTTCATAGCTGGAGAATATCTGTTTGAGCAGATGTCCTCTGTGAAAACCAGGAAGCATTATGTGCTGGCTGATATGGGCTTCTCAGGTATGTATTTTGTCGTTTTTTCTTATTTTTTTTATGTTGGTTAAGATACTATATACAATTTTTGAAGTGAAACTTCTTTAGGTGCGTCGAGAGTAAAATTTCAAGGTCGCGTCATGGCAAAACCGTCACCTCATGGAGGCGATGATCTTTAAATCTTGCCAAAGAAATTTCACGACGCGTGTGCTCGACACACACGCTCTTTTTTATTGTATGTTGTAATCTTGAAAAAAATAGAGTTATTTTAACATTTTTATGGTCAGAGTTACCTATATTTCTTGAATTAGGAACTAAATTGAGCATTTACATTTACTGGGTTTATTAACACAAACAATGTTTTTATTTGGAACCATAGTCAGGAAATTATGTCACTTTTTATATGCTCTACATTGCAATTATTTGCATATTATACGAATTTAATACAACTTAAGTATTCGTTTATAATATTGTGTATTGTGTATTTAAGTAATAGTTAAGCTATTCCTTAAGGCTTAAGCCTTAAGCTATTATTAAAAGGATCCTCAAGTTTTAATTTATTATACACTCTGCAATATAGAGTAACTTATGCTTTCCAATAAATTTTTATATGAATATCAGTTGTAACCTTGTAACCATAAAACATTTTAGTAAGTACCTAATATTAGTTTGTAATCTTAATCTTAATATGTATATATAAATCTAGTGTCACAATGTTTGTCCTCAATGGACTCCTAAACCACTTAACCGATTATAATAAAATTCGCACACCATGTGCAGTTCGATCCAACTTGAGAGATAGGATAGTTTAAACATGTAGGTACCACGGGAGAAGCCGGGGCGGACCGCTAGTTTAGCTATAAAATTACAAAATAACTCCTTACGTCACACATACATTATAGTTAGTATAAGTCAAACCTCCTTCAATTACAGAAAAGGGCAAATGTGTTATGTGAGGATATGTTGCTGGGCTTTAATTTGTATGGTCGTGTAGGACAGTCGTATTTTATTTACTTCGAACTTTATTTACTTTAGCATTCTCGACATTTATATAAGACTAGACATTTATGAAATACGCAACTTCGGTTGCTCTCAAAATTAATATTTTTTTATTGCTACTCCGCTCCTATTGGTCGTAGCGCCTAAGAACAATCCAAGACAAAAATAATATTTCAATTCTGCCAGTATTTCTTGAGGTGAATGAAGCGCGTTCAAGGAAACACTTCGCTTTGTAATATTAGTTACGTTTACGTTATAGCATGGGTTATACCTGAAGGAACAAAATACCATACATATTTTGAAAACGTAATTTAATCTGTAAACGAATTATGATAAAGTTACGGTCATATCTCGTTTTGAATATTCTGCTATTCCATGCTGATTTGACCTGTCTTTTGACTTGGATCCAATATTAAATCAGATGTCCCCCATTTCTGTGTCATGGTTCGCCAAGTCTGTATTTCCAATAGTTTGCCAAAATTGATAAAACTTTTTTTTAAATACCTACAACTAAATTAAATTAAATCATGACACGGTAAAAAATTTCGAACTGCCAATGAATTCCTTGTAGCACCCAATGTTATGCCAACTTCCAGCCTTCAGGGATCTCCCATCTTCCAGACACTACAGATACTTTTGCTACTTATAAACCATTGAGTCATTTTTAATTTATGAGTTCATTAAAAAGCCATCAATTTCATTGATGCACCTATATAGCTTTTTAGAGTTTCACATTTGGGTCATACAAGTGATAGTTCACATATGAGCAGGTTTCCTAAAACTCAATATTCACTGACCTTAATTCAATCATTGACGGCAGGTAATAAGACGCAATAGGGTCACGCCATTCATAAAAATAAATTGACAATCACGCATTATTTGTCCCCATTAAGAGGTGTGATTACTGGTTTAGTTTTACATGCATTTTACATTATTATGTGGAACCGAAAATCAATAGAATCCAACTATTTTTATGAACTTGTAGGTACAAATAAAATTCATTTAAATTGGTACACTGGCCAAACTAGAGATAGACGTAGTTGTATCGTCATTAAATATTATTACCTTAGATTACAAATTATTACTTTGCCGATGCTATTTCTGAACAGTTTCTCCCGAAATATTTTAATGGTGGAAGCTATTTTTACAGCGCCATTGCTTAATGGTGTAAACTGAATATGTTTTTAAAATAAATGGAAATCTAATAGTCCAAGCAAGATGTACATTATTTTAAATTAAAATGAAGCAAATACATGTAACGATACCTGATTGGCTGTTAAAATTATATTTCAATAATAGAAAATATGTAAATCACGTAAGCGCATATTTCAAATCGTGATAACACATAATTAAGATTGTAGTTTATCTAAATATTAAACAATTATATACAGTTCTCTGTAATTCGGATTTATTCAGAATAAATAAATTATAGTGGCTCTATATCTAATAATGCTACACATAGAATACGACGAGCTAAATGTTTTTCTGTAGTAGGTAGGTATGTGAATACTGAAGCATGCTGCATGACATCATCAAACATTATGAATATCAATTAGATTAATTGATTTACTTAACTATGATACGTCGCTTTGAAATTGTATTGTCCTGTTATAGAGACATGTGTAGGTACTGAATTTAGTAAAAGAAGAACATCGAAGTTTAGAATCGTTAAATCACAGCTTATACAAGCTAATAAAACTTCTAATTGTATACAATTTCCGAACAATATCGAATCGTTACGTTCGTTCAATTTTTCAGTATCTTTCGTGTTGTAATATTTAACGTTGTCGTTTTTATGTAATATATTGTAGTTATAGGTGTAAGACAAACTGACAGGTTTATGTTCGTGTTCATCATTTGTAAAAATATCTTCATAAATAATAAAAATATTGACTTTGATTGGGTAACATTAATCATTTACTACAGTTACATATATTTTACCGATTCAATCAATCAAGTAAGCTTGATTGATCGAATTTGTAGACCTAATTGTACCCACAGGCTCACTAAATACATAGTTTTGTATAGATCTAATGAAAAGAAAGTTATTCGTTTCTCTAATACATGAAAAAGGTGACATTTTCACAAAAATTCACCTTGACCCACTTCCGGCGTTATCGGTCTTAAAAACCATACGATAACGTTCTGAAACGATCGTTAAACAACTAGGTATAATATAAACTTCCTGAACGTTTACTTGAAATTATAATACGCTTAGTTTACGATGCTGAATTTATATACCGTTTTATGTAACACGTATCGTAGTTTATTATGAACTAGCTTACCGCCCGCGGCTTCGCCCGCTTTGTCTAAAACCGTGGCGGATTTATCAGCAGGCTGAGTAGGCTGGAGCCTAGGGCGGCAAATTTTAAGGGGCGGCAAATTTAGTTCATAAATTTATTATTTCGGTTTACAAATTAAAAACAAAAAAATTATTATACACACACATAATACGAATTTCGAAAATTGGAGGGAAATTAAAATATTTAACAAAAATCGAAATATTCTCATATACAGTGCTAATTAATAAATATTTCAACATCTCTGCATGAACAATTCCTTTACTAATTAATTCATTATACATTAATGATTATGAACTTTTAGAATATCGCGATTCGATATTATAATCGAAATTTAGTAATTTTTACGTATAATTTATTCTTCACTGATAACTGCTATAATTTTTTCTCCTTGTACCTAATAATTATGAGATCTGCTTACCCAATTCAATCGATATAATATCGATGGTCTAATAAACATACTGACCAAAATTGACTAATTTTTATTAAATAAAAAACTATTTCAATATCCTATAGAGATCATATTAATCAAATCATAAAAATCAAAAAAATTTATTGGTTCTAAAGTTCATGGTTTCACACCAATAACTTATATCAAGATTTTACCTAATTTTATTTTTTTTTCTCTCAGGCAAATATACTATAGCTTGTATGTTCGAAGGTAGGTTTTTCCGCTCTACCGCGTATGCTTAACAAGATTTACACGTACTACACAATGTCAATAGTGTAAAATGTGTAGTAAAATGCAATAATATGTACTCTACGTAAAATGCAATATGTTCAAATCAATGTTTAAGCCTGTTTTTTTGTCATTGAGCATCATTTTACACTTTCCTAGAGTAGTTACTTTCTATGAAAAATATACAATATTTTTGTTTTGAAAAGTTCCTTCTGCTACGATTTTAAATAATGATAAGACAATGAAAAGTAAAATTAGATAAAAATTGTAATGCTATTTATTATATTTCAGCGTTCTGGGCATTCCTGTACTTCGTCGGCTTCTGCTATCTGTCCAACGCCTGGGGAAAGACCGAAAGCCCGCCAGTAGGTACCGCCAACAACATGCAGGGTGCTATCGCCTTTTGCTTCTTCTCTATTTTCGCCTGGGTAAGTTAGCGAGATAAAATTGTGGCTTTCTAGTGATTGTCCTTACTAAATGCTCTTAAATTCAAGGCTCCAAACGCTGCTAAAACAACAGAGTCCAGATTCCAGAGTTCTTGGAATCGACTGAAAAAACGTGCTTACAATATTATCATATTTAACACTATTAATAATCTCTCAGCATCTTAACTCTACTTCTACATCTTAACTCTACAGAAAAAAAATCAACAATTTATATTACACCTCTGCTTCAGCATTCAATTCGGAATTAGGTGTTCGAGGGGTTACACACACGTACACATCTAGTTCCAAATCATAACATCTAGGCACGATTTTACGTTACCAGTTTGTTAGTTATAAGTTAAAGTTGCTAACTTACAAGTTTGGGTAACATACGCAAACTATTACTAATTCTATTCCAGGTGGCCTGCGCGTTCTTCGCGTTCCAGCGGTTCCGTATGGGTGCGGACGCGGCGTTCGCTCCCGCGTACGAGGTGGAGGGCGCGGTGGGCAGCCCGGGCTCGTTCCCCACATACCCGGGCGCGCCTGACCCGCAGCCCGCCTACAGCGACCCGCCGTTCTCGCACCAGCAGACCGGTGAGTGACACTTCTAGAACATTCTATGCAGTGTCCGTATTCTAGATCTTTCTATTGGGTACAGCGACCCGCCGTTCGCGCACCAAAAGACCGGTGAGTGACACTATTCTAGAACTTTATTTGCAGTTGATATGCAACGAACCGCGCTTTGTGCACTTGCTATTGATTTATCACATGCCCTTAGCACACCAACTGACAGGTGAGTGGCCTTATTCTGGATCATTCTGCAGTTAAAAGTTCGTGCAGCAGCAGACAGGCGAGCAGTGCCCCTATTCTGGATTTTTATATAGAGGGTTACATTAAAATGTCCCTATCCTATGCAGTTGTCGTACAGTGACCAGCAGACCGATGAGTGTCCGTATACAAGATCTTTCTTTGCAACTAGAAAAAAAAAAACTTCTAAAATACTATTAAATCTGTTACAGGTAACGTCGACTACACAGCCCCAACCTACTAAAGAGAATTGCAAGTCGTATGATTCATCCGATTCGCCATCTTCTTTTATGTATATTTTTTGTCATTTTAAAATCAGTATTGAAACACACTGTTACTATTTTAATAATTAGATCTCGAAAAACAGTCAAACTGATATCTTTATTTTTATAATGTTGTGTTGAATTTAAGTGATTTTAAATATAGATCTTTATTTTTGTTGTTTTGTGGTTGTTCTATTTATTATTTTTCATATGTTTAAAATTTTAATTAATTAAGAATTATATAATATCAAGAAAGGTTATTTTTTTTCTCTGAGTTTTCAGTTATTATAAAGTCGTTTAGTTCATTAGATGGTTTGTTAAAAAAAATAGCAAAGATCAATTTATATACCTACCGGTGGTTTATTTGCGATGTTTATATTTTATAATTTAACAATCTTTATTATATGGTAAATTAATAATAATATAATAGACACCATTTTAATTTTATACGAAAAGAAACACTAGTCTCATGCTTTCTTTGTCTTTATCTTCGAGATCGACAGAGAAAGCATTAAATTGGTTTAGCATAACTATGTTTTAAAAGATTGTTAAATATATTATTTGACTAAAATATAGGTGAGGGGTCATAACTAAATTACGTTACGTAATTAAATGCACAGAAGGGGTCAGTCACATATTATTATGACATTCTATGAAAAGGGGTTGATCACATTATTTGAGTGTTTATGACCCCTATAGTGTCAAACATATTATGTGACTTTACATCAAGTCAAAGTCATGAGACGTAATTTATTTAGGGCCCCTAATAGTTACCATGTATGGCTTCATAGTACCTGCTTTAGGTAAATGTATATTCGACAATATCCCCCTATAAAGTGTTGTATTATAAATGCTATAAATGTAAATAAGAACATGGATGTTTTCAATGTTATATTTAGATACGGATGTTGGGAATATATTTGAGATATTCGTTTGAGTTATTGTTGTAAAATATCAAACGGTGTTCCTGAAATTTTACATTGACAGAATACCTAGTCTTGGATAGGAATGAAATAATTCTTGGAATATAGTTTATTTCAACTTAAAAGACAGTTTCTGTAGTATACATAGTTTCTGTCATCTCTAAATCTAATAAGTTTTGCAAATTAACTAATAGGTATCTCAAAATATTCTCGAATTGTCTAGCAAATTGTGTAATCGGAGAACCAACGAATAGCTGGAAAATATTGTATTAAATGTACCTATTCACAAACATATTTAATATATAATTTATATATCACTTATTAAATAATAGAGAAATAATTTCAAAAAGTTAATAAATCTGTCTCGAGTGTTTATAATAAAAGTTACCGACAATAGAGACATTTAACAAAGGTAAAATGTTGCAATATAAATTATTAATAACTAACTACTTACTGGTCTTTTAAAATAAGAATATTTTTATTTGTTTTTTTTTTTTCTCATCGTGCCATTATCACACTATTAAAGATGTACACGATCACTGTTGCCATACCTCATATTTTAATAAGATAGATATAAGAATACATCTCGATTAAATTGTTGTTGCTAAAATATTAATTTTCGCAGTATTTATCCTATGGCTATGACTATGTGGAGAATTCAACCTAGTCATTTTAAGGCCAATGTTTCAAAGTTCATGTAAAAGTTATTACAAAGAACATTAATTATCTTCTGTCATTCAAAACATGATGGAAGGTATAGAATGTGTCTTGTCTTTGTAACATTGCGTGAAAATTGAAAAATTGGTATGCTTATAGTCGTAAATTTAAATAAAATAAAATTTTATAGTAATCGTTGAATGGCATATCGAATAAGCTTAAATATATCTACTCGAATTTGAAGTTGTCATTCAAAATAATATCAAGGAAAAATTGTAAAACGTGTTTTATTATTTTGTTTTAAATATATTAAATTACAACATCTGATGAATGTATTAAAATGTGCATGATAAACGTTAAATTTGTATTATTACGATCTCAATAATATAAATTTTCCCAGTTTCATATTATATTGATTTTATATCCTGAAAACAGTGTAAGTTTACGACTTAAAATATTTAACTTGTATCCTAAGAAATGTAGTGTAAAAGGTTTATTCTAGCGAAGTAAGTATAATGTTGCAAGGTCTAAAATTTAAGTACAAAGCTTAAATCATTGTGGTGGTGTGCGTAAATAGACAATGTTGGTGTTGCCAGCTTATATCGATGTTAACTTGGATTATCTGTAAATCTCCTGTGAAAAATATGTTTTAACTGGCCTATAGAACGTCTTTTTATTTTATTAACACTAAAGGGTTCTATAGCTATATGTTATATTTTTATAATTAGATGGTAGTTGTTTTCACTTCCATAGCTTGCACTGTTATTCGTAAAAACTTTAGCAATAAAGTATTTATTATATTGTTTAAGAAATATCTAAAGATGAATGATTTGATGCAATACGAATTCAAATTTGGCTCTGTACTAGCAAATACATTTTTCGTATCGTAATCATTTCCCACTCTGTAGGAAAGAATCTTGTTAATATTATTGTTATTATTTAAATTTGAGTAGTATATCATATCAGTACTATATTTAGAGTGTAACCAGCTTCTAGGTGTAAAATAACAGTATTAATAATATTATTTATTTATATTTAGTGTAATTTTAGTGAAATTTGACATGAAACATATGCAATATGGCCATATATATTTTTAATATATTATTTTTTCAATTCGCAGAGTTAAGTACCTACATAGACGTATATCGTAGTAGCTCTTAATATTTTAGAAACTGTTCTGGTGATAAAGAAAAAATACAAAAAAAAATAAATGTTGAATTTAATGCTAACAGTGTTTAGTGAAAGGGTTGTGCAGGTACAAATACGATGAAAATTTCCACATAAAATATGTATGAAGAAGTGCTATTCTTGATTGTGTTTGATGCATCTTGTGTGGGAATGCATCTAGATGCGAATCAGCCTGAGTACATCTTGGCGAGAAGTGTAGAAACATAAATAAAATTGTGTTAAACAAAAGTGGTCAAATGTTGCCCTCCTAAAACTGCGTACGCTGAAAAACTAACGCGCATTGTATTCTATACCATATTAATCTCATGCATCTGATTTTTATCACTCGTATTTATCGTATCTGTATACACCCTTATATTTATGGCGTAAAACTTAGTAACGAGCTGTTAATAATTGTACTTAAATATCCGATTGTTCACTCGTGTGTGTATGGCTTAAAACTATTAACATGTTTAGGTATGGAGAGATTTCAAGTTGTACATCCCTTGTATGTTACAAATGTAACCAAAGACAGTTATTTTTATTAGTAGAAATTGTAACCTGCGAAATATAGTTATTACTTTGGAATGAGGCAATAAACGTCTAGAATTATTATAGAAACCATTCATGCATGAAATACGGAATAATGTGCTTTATTTTTTGAGTTCATTATTGAATTTAATTTTAAGACGCACAATAAAAAAGAGAAGAGAAATTAGATTAGATTCTAAAGAGAAGTAATAATTATATTCCGGAACTTATGAATCTGTTGTATATCGCATTCCGTTATATTATGTAAATGTAAATGGAATAATGGAAATAAATTGATTATAGGTATTGTCATATCGGTGTTTTATTTTTACAATAAAAACAATCCTTATTATTTATACGAAACACGTAGTTACAGACTTACAGTTAATACTTCCCTACCGGAGAAAGTAGGTTTTTTAATTATTTATACCTTATCCAATACTAGTTTTGTAGATCTAGAGCCCACGACGGCCAGACATTCCTTATTTTAGAAAAGTTGAAAGTTTCTCTGTATAATATGTCTCCGATACAGATAAGAACGACCAGCGACTATCAAGTTTTGGTTGTGGTTACTTTGGCAGGAAACAGGTAGTAAAGGTGTATAAAATTTTACCTAACTTTCATTATAGTTTAAAAGCTAAATTTTATATATGTTACTTGGGGACGTATAAAAAGATGTTACCTCAAGAGCCGGACAGTTTTCATGGTTCTTACATCTTGCCAGACACATTTAAAAAATAACTAACATATTATCATCAAATTAACGTTACTACCTAAAAGTGTATCAAATATGAAATAACCCACTAAAAACAAACCGTCGTGGGCTCTTGGGATATTGCTCCCGCCGCCTGACTCGTGTGGTCAAAGAAAATAATAATCATTACCCTCCATGCGAGATAAAGAGGTCGTATACATTGTAGATATAACATTTTTAATATAGCGCCATCTGTCGAGAATGTGATGTTTAGTGCTGTAAAGAGAAGCCTATTTAGCGATTTCACGCTTTTTACAGACAATGAAAAATATTTTTGTTGTTGCTTATGAAGTACAAGGCTCTGTTATAGCTGTACTATAGCGCCGTGTCGCGACAAATTCCCGGGGAGTCAACTAGATATAGTAGACTATATATAGAACTAGTTGACTCCCCGGGAATTTATTCCGATTTCCGCTACGCGCCCCTCCGCTGCCACGACGCAGTCGCGTCTCTCCGCTAAAGTGGGGTTCCACCTTTAGACGTTCGATTTACCGATTTGCCGGTTTCCCCTGTAAACCCCGCATAACGTAGTATCTATATTCACAAATTTGTTGTAGGTACTGTAGTCTCAATGTAGTTTGTAGTAAAAAATAGATTAGGGCTAGTCCAGAAAGGGCGAATTCGTCGCGATACTCTCATGCGAATCACGCAAGATTGTTACATCTAATTGGGGACTGAGCATTTGGGTACGAATTCATTCCAGTCGCGAACTTAACTGGACGCAACAAGTTACGCACGTATTTTGAATTCGCGCGTTGCTTGCGGGCGCTATGTATTGACCGTGCCTAATGTCTCACTAGCGCGCGAAAAGTTTCGCGACGAATCAGCTTCTTCTGGACAAGTTCTTAAGCCCTTTAAATAAAGATTTAAAAAGGAGACTAATAAAATAACAATTAATATTATTTCCAACAGGGTTTATTCCACATTTACACATTATTCTTAAGCTAGGTTATCACAAAATCAATGATTCACAGAATCTAAAAAAAACATGAAAGATTTTTCACAAACAATCTGACACATACCTACAGTGACAAATTTAGAATAAGATTATAAAAATACACTTATTGAGAACTTAAAAATATAATTGTTCTTATTATTACATATGGAGCCATCTACATAAGCTTAGCTTGAACTGAATATAAATGTTTAAAACATTACAAAACATTTATAAGCCTAGTATTGATACTAAATCTAGGCATTAAATAATATCACTAATAACACAGGAACTGAATTGAATTTAAGTGAACAGATCTGAGTATGTACTTTAAAATAAACATGCAACAAGAATTAACCATCCATGCATTGACATTCAGAAATTGAGTAGGTAAATAATAAAATATTACAGATTTAGTTAGGGTACTTACTACAAGTCTTATTAGTGTTAAATTTTATCTATTTTTTTTTATTATCTTAAGAGTAGTCTTGTTTTCTTATGTCTAGGTAGTTTATTTATAGTTACAATAACAAATTAGCATGGATAGGAAAACACGATAGGTTTTATGGGAAATTTACACCGATTAACATTTTAAATGTTTAAACTGACAATAAATGTTACCTAAAACACATTGGTGACACACTTCTTCATAAACTACTATTAAACACTTAGCCACGTAATTGAAGATTTTATGTTATCATGTATAATGATGGACAATAACTACTTTCATTGATTATGTAGCCTCCCAAATCAATTTAAATTTAGATTCTGTGTTAAGAGTTCAATGAAATATAACATTGACACATGTACCAGAAAAAACTTCTTATTTAATACAATGTTATTCCTAATGTACTGAATGATTTAACAGAGAATTGCCTACTAATGTTCACTAAAATGTATAATACTTTTAATAATCACACAAATGTTGAAAACACTATAGAAACAAAAGACGTTGGTCTTCTGTTCTTTTTTGTCAACTACTATTGATGATTGATTTCTCTTTTATTCTTATTATTAAAAATATGACATTGAGTATAATTACTTCTTAGACTTAGCAGCTGGGCCTTGTTTGCTCGGTGGCGTCCAACGAATGGCAGTGGGATCCACCGTCAAACGAGGCTTCTTAAAATATGAACTGGCAAGTTGTTCTGTCACCATCTTTGGGGTAACGCAGACCACATGCTGACCTTTCCAATATTTCACCATATTCATAACCTGCAGAGTCGTTATAATGTCGGTAGGCGCAATACCTGTCATTTGGCTGAGGTCTTTTATACTCAAAATGCCTCTTGTTACACTCAAGACTTCCAAAATAACATAGGACCAATAGGACCTGTAGCTCAGCCTACCCAAATCCGATAAAGGCTTTTCCGGACTGCCCACCACTTTCTCTAATCTTGATAGCTCATAACTAAAAGCAATGAGTAGTTTCCCATATCCTTGGCGTTGGAATGGTGGCAGTGTCAGTATACAGGCAACATTGTTTCCTTCTGGAGAATCCTTTTCTTTTGAGAAATAACCAACCAAGTGTGCCCCGTGTTTGTCAACCTCACAAAGAGTGTAGAACATAAACTGTTCAATGTCAAAGTACAGTGTCTTGTGGTCCAGAAACAGTTTTGCCAATAAACATAAGTTTTGACAATAGAGTTTGTGCTCTTTGCCGTCTGCTTCAAATATGGCTAAAGTTCCCTTTCTGTATATCTCAGTCCCCTGTGGCTGCCGCTGCGGACAATCGCCTATATGATATCTAAATGTTTTCTCCAACCTCATATATTTCAAACAAAACTCGCAGATAAACAACTTTGACTGTTTACCATACTCCTCTGGGTAAGGACTAAAATACCAGGTATCGATCTCATATTTACCGAATTGAATCCTATCAATATACTTTACTTTAGTAATAGCTTCGTGCTCCTTCTCAAGCGCCGCTGTTGTCGGGTCCATTTCCGCATAGGTTTTCTGAACATGATTAATTTCATCATGTTTGCGTTTTTGATTGCGCGTTATTTTGCGCCCAGATTTGTCGGTCAACAAAAGATCAGCGTTATTACTCGATTGTTCACACCCATCAAATCTATCTGACATAATCCTGTGGCGAGGAACCCATTCATCCAATCTTCTATCACATCCGACATAATGCACATAATATTCGTAGCACGATTCCGAAGCATTGTAGCGCGTCTGAATTATCTCAGCCGGCCGCCATGAGTCATCGACACGCCTCACTAAATAGTGTTCACCGATATCGAGAAGTTGTTCCTGGTTAGATTCCCCATCCTCATTATCTGTACTTCTGGATTCAGGATTTGGTAAATCACCCCTTTCGATACTTTCTTTTTGACCTTTGGCCATTGCTTCAATAAATGAGTATGGAATCACGCTATACCGCGAATAGAACATCTGTACCCTAAACCGCGCAATAAATACACAATAACGATTAACGCCATGCGAGTCTCGCACAGACTAGCAATTTTTCAATAAATTACAGAGTAGCCAGTAAGTACAAAAAGAAAATACAAATATTGCCATAGAACAAAATTAAAGAAAATAGTTATATTTAATAAAATGCCTGAAATTTTAATACGACTATTTTTACAAAATTTGCTTTTCGAATAACAGGTCTGACCATAAAAACAAAAAAACATCTCGACTGAGGCGCTAAATTCACTACTGATAAAAGACTAATTATAATCACACATGAGAATTGGCTAGTGAACAAATGCGTCTTAGACATAATTAACTAAAAATTATAAAACTTTTAATTATAAAAATTATAAAAAAAAAAACACTAATTTGTGATTTAGTTTTTATATTATTAGGTTTTTAATGATTATCAAACTCGACAACTAATACCTGACCACTACCCGACAAATTAATTCATTCTACATTTTATGATCTCCTTGATTGAATAAATTATTGTACTTGTTCCATTTCAGATTGTGGCTCTGAAGCCACAAATAATCGAATGATACTCACATACACTATAATTCATTTTTCAATTTAAAGTAAGATTTAAAGCCATAAATTAGCCTATTCACATTGTACATAATATCATAAATGCCACAGAGCAAGTATTGATAAATGCCAAATGACACCACAAAGTCGTTTGTTGAGTTGTGGTCTTGTTGTGGTCCACAACAAAGACCTTGATGTTACTAAGAAGAATTATTTAGAAGAAAATAATAATCTATTCCTTCAGGCTTTCTTTCGGAAATATTTTTTGTTTTTCAGCATTATATTGAACAAACAAGTCACAGTATCCAAGAAAAAGTTATCGTACCCTTCGAGAGACAGTTGAATTCGAACAGCATCTATTGATTGTTGCCAGTTGAAGAAAATATTACCTAGTTTGAATAATTTTCCACGCAAATGGCACGGAAATATAGACATGCAAATGGTCAGTCAATTTGGTGGTTATTCTATATTATATTGTTTAAAATATATATTCTAGTCAGTGGGTTTCCATAATTTTATTTTCATTGCTATTTAATCTACTAAGTTTTTGGCGTATTGATTAAATAAAATTATTGTTTTAGAACTCAAAGACATTACGTAAAAATATTGAATTAGACAATTTTAAATAAAGTCGTGCATCGTGTATGACCTTGGCGGGACGTACAGCAAGATGGACCGTGAATAAGGCGCTTTATTTTAGTGTTCACCAAAGAGAATATCCACAGAGAATATCAAACGTTTTTCTTATGGATGTGTTCTACTGTCTGTGGTACTTAGTTGCCTACTCTGCGGACGTAACGTAATCGGAAAATGGCAAATGGCAATCGCCATCGGCGAATCTGTTGCTGTGTAGTGAACTTCAGTAATCATTTGTGAATTGTGTTTTAATTTGCAGGATTTATTATGAAAATTAAGTTGTTGTCTAAGAACAGTTTTGTATCAAATAATTGCTGATGATCAATGTTATGTATTTACATAGCTATTAAGACGTGATTGTGTAGTGAGTAACGATCTGAGATTGCTTCGAAGCCTTCTGTGTGATAATCGTGTTGTTTTATTATTGCTACGGATATACGATACGGATTTTTGAACAGAAATGCAGGCGATCAAGTGTGTCGTCGTTGGCGATGGGTATGTATAAAGAATAGTTTTATAAATTATGTTCTCGTTATTGTAACTGACGTCATGTTTATTGAAATCATATTAACCCTGTGCGACTATGGAGTTCAAGCAATTTATCACGTTGTATTTAAGCTGCCTCCAATATTTTAAAGCTGTTAAGAAGCGTGAGTAGTACGGCTCATAAATAACCTTGTTTTTGTTACGCTTTTTTCTTCAGATAAATGACGATATGAAATCTGACGATGACGAGTTGTAAAGAAAATATGTTTAAAACTCAGTATAATGTAGGTATTATAATTTGTTAAAGCATATCAGTGATTGCGCTTATCTTAGAGATAAGATTTGCTCTGCTTTCATATGATAATCGACAATACCTTTACAACATAACACATTAACCTGTTTTATAATAATTATAAGAGTTACCTGTACAATTACATTTGTTAAGAATATAATTTATTTATGTTGTGAACGAACACAAATAACAATTTATATCTGGTAATAGTTATACAGTCTCCATTGCCACCATTCTCTCTTAAATTCGATTATAATATTTACACAACATTAGATCTCGATATTTAGGAAATCAATATAAAAACTAGTCAGTAAAATTGTTGTCATGAGAGAAAACCATAAAGTATTTTAATTATTGAAAATGACCAATTATTGCAAATGTTTATGTTGTTTGAGAAAATTTAATTTATTTTGCAGTTTAAAATATTTTTATTGTTATAGTAACAAATTAGTCTTTTACAACCCACAATAATCATGTAGATTTGCATAAAATAACCTTCTTCATGAATAATTAAGAATAATATTTATAAATGCACTAGCTATCTTCCTTGACCTCATATCTGCAGGTAAACTGTTTTATTAAAGCTCCGTTTGTTAGTTATTAGATGATGTCATGCAACTTTGAACAATCAGTGTTTATTAGAACCCTTTATGCGTGAGAAATGCAGAATTTAAGGTCTTCTCTAAGTTGATTTTTCATCCCGGTTTAGTCTTTGCTCAGGCAGAGTTAAATGGAGATTTATCTTAGTGAGGGACATAAAGTTATCAAGTATGCATCAATAATGATTTTGGAAATTCAACAAGTACCTAAATACCAACGTTTTAAATATCTAACATTTTTGTTGAGGCAGCAGGAAGGTTTTTATGGAGATAAAACAAGAAAACGGGGTAATAGGGCAGAACAACGTCTACTGGGGGTTAAATATATAATTGATACATAACAAAAATCTGAAGTTAAAAATATGAGATCACCTGTATCCTTATTGCAAATAAAGTCCTATGTTTACACCATCGTTTAAGTCATAATTTCTAAATATTCTGTTGTAATTCATAATAGCTATGTGTTTAATTGGCGGGCAGTAAAAATAATTGATTTGGTACGCTCCGCAACGCGAGTTAGAAAATACAAATAAAAGTTATTTTTGTGAGTCACAGACACTATCGTTTCTAGTGCAAGGTCTTCTATAAATATTTGTGTTGAATTAGGTCAAACACTGTTTTGCTATTCCCCTTGTAAATATTAGGTGTCTTGTAATAGAAATCTTATGTTGATTATAGATATTGCTAATGTCTAATTATGAAGCTGTTAAGTATATTCGTTTGATGGAACTAATCTTTTGGAATTTGGTTTTAATTGAAAAGTTATTTTTATGTTGGACAGTATCAACGAAGTTATCAAAGATAACTTTACGCTTTATACATATAGCATCGTCTAAAGACTTATAACAATGTTATATTGATACTTTCAAGATTGAGGTAACTTTGTATCAGCTAAAACCGGTTGTATGATTTTACCTTTACTTATTTTTTTCATGAAACTATCGCATTTGTTGAAAACAAAGAGCATACAAAAAGTTATGCATTGGCTTCAGCTTTGTTTTAACTAATTTAAATGTGCAATCTCAAGTATTCTTAAATGGTAATTTACTTAAATTTCTGATATACGAATTGATTTCTGGTTGGAATGATGGATGACAATGATGAACTTCCCGTCCGACTAGGGCCCTTCCGGCCTCCTCCACTCAAGCGACAGCCCAAGCCGAGGTTCGAGATCCCCGTCAAGGGGGGACGCCCTTGTGCATGTCACTACCAGGGTGAACCTGCAGTTCACCCCCGCGTCCGCGTTAAAATGTAGTAGCCCTTCTGGCTAACATTGAGAAACACCACACAAAAAAAAAAAAAAATGATGAACTTTTAATAATTAAATTTTTGTTTTTAATTTTTACTTTTTTTTTCAACTATTTACAAACACTACTTTCTCGCGTATTAAATTAAATTTTTATTTTTATTTTGTATCAGCTGTGTGTTATATAGTTGGAGAGGTTTTACAAGAAATTTCTAGTTAATCGAGTTATTAATGGTCACCAAATAGAGACTGGTCATGTCGATCGACATCGATCTTTGCACATAGAAAGTAATGTTTGGACGTGAGGAAAAGTGTCCTATAAGGGACAGGCTAAATTTTTTGTAATGGCGATAAGAGAAGCGATTACGATTACGGTAAAAACCACCCAAATAATCAAAACGTGCAAGTTAGTCTAAAGTTTAAGTTATTTTCAAATGAATATCCCAATTTTTTTTTTCTGTTGTTCGTCTTTTATAATATTCCACTATATTCATGACAATGAAACGTTTACGTTATCTGTAATTATCATACTCATCCTATTTATTCATATTTATCGTATTTATCGTATTATATTCATCATATTTATTCTATCAAATTAAAAGTTTCGTAAGTAAATCTCTGTAAAATACTATTTATTATTTTTCTAGATGGTTCTATTGAATTAGAAATTGCGCACCGCTTACGTTTGTGTATGTGTTTGTGTGCTGTATAAATTAGCGAGTATCGGCTCTGAGCTTTTTATCACTGTCTGAGTGAAAGCGACTTGCTTGTGATGGCTGGTTCACACTTTGATTAGTGTGAGTGCAGGTGATTAGTGCGAGTGCAGGTGTGTAGTGCGAGTAGTGTCCAATTCAACTGCGAGTGCAGGTGATTAGTGGGAGTGCAGGTCAATGGTGCAATTCGCGACGCTACTCACTACGCTAAACACTAAACACTAAACACTCGTGTCCAGACGTGTTTAGGCAGGCACACTGCGAGTGAGGGGGAAGGGAGGGCGCGCGGGACATGGCTACTCGCAGTCCACTCGCAAAAAAATAGAACACGCTTCTATTCACTTTACTACACAGCCTACTAAACACTTGCACTAATGGCTGGTTCACACTTTGATTAGTGTGAGTGCAGGTGATTAGTGCGAGTGCAGGTGTGTAGTGCGAGTAGTGTCCAATTCAACTGCGAGTGCAGGTGATTAGTGGGAGTGCAGGTCAATGGTGCAATTCGCGACGCTACACACTACGCTAAACACTAAACACTAAACACTCGTGTCCAGACGTGTTTAGGCAGGCACACTGCGAGTGAGGGGGAAGGGAGGGCGCGCGGGACGTGGCTACTCGCAGTCCACTCGCAAAAAAAATAGAACACGCTTCTATTCACTTTACTACACAGCCTACTAAACACTTGCACTAAACAGTCGCTGTCCACACGTAGTTA